>CM060440.1:2400000-3000000 GCA_030545235.1 Helianthus tuberosus
GCAGATATGAATCGAATTCGCAGATACAGTCGAGAACTTTTGCATGTGGGATATGCAAGTCCAAGGAACATAAGACCTTGGATTGCAAAAAGTTGAAGGACGCAACGTGCTACAGTTGCAACGAAAAAGGGCATATCAAGTCCAACTACCCAAAATATGCAAAGAAAGCTGATGAAGGAAAGAAGACCAATGCTAGGGTCTTCAGGAAGGATGCTAAGGAAGCTGTGCAGGACGATAACGTGATCACAGGTACTTTCCTCATAAATGATGTCTATGCAAGAGTACTTTTTGATTCAGGCGCTGATAAATCGTTTGTAGATAATAAGTTTTGTGAGTTGTTGAAATTGCCAGTAAAAACCTTAAGTGTGAAGTATGAGGTGGAATTAGCAGATGGCACCATAGAAACCGTCACAACCATATTAGATGGATGTGTTATATCCATTAAGAACCACTCTTTTCCTTTGTCCCTACTTCCTTTGAAGTTAGCCGGTTTTGACATCGTATTAGGCATGGACTGGTTATCTCATAACCAGGCCCAGATTGCCTGCAATAAGAAGCAAGTGGTGATCAAGACTCCGTCTGGCGAATCACTTACCATTCGGGGAGATACCCATTATGGACTGCCTGAGCAAGTGACTATGCTCAAGGCCTTTAAGTGTTTGAAGAAGGGTTGTGTCATCTACATGGCACAAGTGACTATCGATGAGCCGAAGCCTAAGATTGAGGATATTCCTGTCATTTCTGAATACCCTGAAGTTTTTCCTGAAGAACTACCTGGTTTACCACCAGATAGGCAAGTGGAATTCAGAATTGACATCATCCCTGGGGCAGCATCTGTTGCTAGTGCACCTTATAGATTGGCACCAACAGAGATGAAGGAATTGAGAACACAACTAGATGAATTGCTAGCCAAGGGTTTCATTAGACCTAGTTCGTCTCCTTGGGGAGCGGGAGCACCAATCTTATTTGTCAAGAAGAAGGATGGATCGATGCGTCTGTGCATCGATTACCATGAGCTTAATAAGGTCACTATCAAGAATAGGTACCCATTGCCCAAAATTGATGATCTGTTCGATCAGCTTCAAGGGGCAAGTTACTTCTCCAAGATCGATCTGAGGTCAGGCTATCATCAACTGAAGGTTAAAGATGAAGATGTACACAAGACTATATTTAGGACTCGTTATGGTCATTACGAGTTCCTAGTGATGCCTTTTGGGCTCACTAATGCACCTGCCGCATTCATGGATCTCATGAATCGCGTCTGCAAGCCCTACTTGGACAAATTTGTCATCATCTTCATTGACGACATCCTCATCTACTCGAAGAACAAGGCTGATCATGAGAAGCATCTTCGATGTATTCTTTCACTACTTCAACAGGAGAAGCTTTATGCCAAATTCTCGAAGTGTGAATTCTGGCTTCGAGAAGTCCAATTCCTTGGACATGTGGTTAGTGAGCGTGGTATCCAAGTGGATCCCGCTAAGGTTGAAGCTGTCATGAACTGGCAAGAGCCAAAGACGCCTACGGAGATTCGTAGCTTCCTGGGATTGGCAGGATACTATAGGCGATTTATCAAAAAAATTTCAAGGATTGCTGCACCCCTAACTTCTTTGACTAGGAAGAAAATAAAGTTCGATTGGGGCCCTAAGCAGCAAGAATCCTTTGATATCCTTAAACAGAAGTTGAGCAACGCTCCTGTACTTACATTGCCTGAAGGTACCGAAGAATTCGTGGTTTACTGTGACGCATCACACACTGGCATGGGATGTGTGCTTATGCAGAAAGGCAAAGTTATTGCCTATGCTTCACGACAGTTAAAAGTGCATGAAAAGAATTACACCACCCATGACTTGGAGTTGGGTGCCGTTGTATTTGCACTGAAGCTATGGAGGCACTATTTATATGGTGTCAAGTGTGTGATCTATTCTGATCACAAGAGCCTCCAGCACCTGTTCAACCAAAAGGATTTGAACATGAGGCAACGACGTTGGATGGAAACCTTAAATGATTATGATTGTGAAATAAGATACCATCCTGGCAAAGCGAATGTAGTCGCCGATGCCTTGAGTCGAAAGGAAAGGGTGAAACCCATCCGAATCAATGCCAAGAGCATTGAGATAAAGAATAGTTTGAATGAAAGGTTGTTAGCTGCACAGAAGGAAGCTGTGTTAGAAGCTAACTATCCTAATGAAAAGCTAGGAGTAACTGAAGAACAGTTATCCTATGGCAAAGACGGAATTTTAAGGCTAAACGGACGAATATGGGTTCCAGTGTATGGAGGACTTCGGGATGTTATCCTCCAGGAAGCCCATAGTTCTAAATATTCCGTTCATCCTGGAGCTGATAAGATGTACCAGGATCTAAAGGCAAATTATTGGTGGATAGGCTTGAAGAAGTCTGTAGCTGCCTATGTGGCTAAATGTATGACGTGTGCTCAAGTCAAAGCTGAACATCAAAAGCCGTCAGGTTTGCTGCAACAGCCTGAACTTCCCACATGGAAGTGGGAAATGGTGACGATGGATTCATCACCAAGTTGCCAAAAACAAGGAAAGGCAATGATACGATATGGGTGATAGTGGATAGACTGACTAAGTCAGCACATTTCCTACCCATTAAGGAGACCTATAGCTCCGACATGTTAGCCCAATTGTACGTAGACAAGATTGTATCTCTACATCGCGTACCTGTGTCTATTATCTCTGACAGAGATACTAGATACACATCACATTTTTGGAAAAGTTTCCAACAATCTTTGGGCACGCGCTTAAATTTCAGTACGGCTTACCATCCTCAGACGGACGGACAGAGTGAGCGGACCATCCAAACCTTGGAAGACATGCTTCAGGCATGTGTGATTGATTTAGGTGGTAGTTGGGATAACCACTTGCCATTGATCGAGTTCTCGTATAACAATAGCTACGATACCAGCATCAAGGCTGCGCCTTTCGAGGCCTTATACGGTAGAAAGTGCAGAACGCCCGTTTGTTGAGCGAAAGTTGGAGATGTCCAATTGTCAGGACCGGAAATAGTCTTTGAAACGACGGACAAGATTGTCCAGATTTGTGACCGCCTGAAAGCTGCCAGGGATAGGCAGAAAAGCTACGCAGATTTAAAGCGTAAACCTTTTAACTTCGAGGTAGGTGACAAGGTGTTGCTTAAAGTATCACCCTGGAAAGGAGTGATGCGATTTGGTAAGAAAGGAAAATTAAGCCCGAGATACATAGGACCATTCGAGGTTATCGAACGTATCGGATCAGTTGCCTATAAGTTAAACTTACCTGAAGAGCTCAGTGGTATTCATAATGTATTCCACATCTGCAATCTGAAGAAGTGTTTCGCTGATGAATCACTAGTCATACCACATACAGATGTGCCCATAGAAGAGAGCTTGAAGTTTGTCAAAAAACCTGTGTCGATCGAGGATCGACAGGTTAAGAAGCTTCGAAGGAAGCATGTGTCTATTGTAAAGGTAAAATGGGATGCCCGTAGAGGTCCCGAGTACACGTGGGAGGTGGAGTCCACAATGAAAGAAAAGTACCCTCATTTGTTTCAGTAAATCTCGAGGTCGAGATTTCTTTTAAGGGGGTGAGGATGTAACACCTCGAAAATTCACGTCCTATAATGTATTGACACGTGTCATAAGCTTGAACGTGTGAAATAATACTTTAGAGGGACTAAAGTTGACAAACATGAAAAGTATGTGAATATAAGGGTTCAAATTGTCAACAATGGATAAATATACTTTACAGTAACCCTACATGATGCTCATACCTTCAAACGAATAAATCATGGATCATACGAAGCTAAATATGAAAGAAAGTGAGAGATTTCAAACTACAGGGGTTAAATGTGTCAACATGTTTAAAATATACCTCTGAGTGACCTTTTAGCAAACATGAAGCTTTGTAACGGTTAATTATGCTCACTAGAATGCACGATATAAATTTCATAAAGTTACGTTATCGTATGAGAAAGTTATGATCAAATTCGTATACAAGGGGTTAAAGCGTCAACGTTGAAAATTATGACTTTTCGGGTAACATGAAGTGACCAAGAACTTAACAAAGTGGGTATAAGTCATGAACCCCTTATAAGTCAATAAGAGTGGCTCAAAATGCAAGAAACAAAGTTTGGTTGACCTTTCAAAAGACCAAGTGCAAAAAGCTAAAAAGTTTGTAACCTGAAAACAAGGCTAAGGCGGGCCGCGTAAGCCTTGCCAAGAGCTTACGCGGGCCGCGCCAGATGCCCAGATACAGAAACAACAGGCAGCAACCTGTTATGCCCTTGTAACCGACTTAAAAACGATTTTCCACTTCCTTGGACGACCCCTACATGCTTTTTAGACCCTAGGACACTTGTTGATGATCAGGGAACAAGGGTAGACTTGTTTGTCAATGATCTAAGTGAGAATCAAGCACTATATAAAGCCACAATGTTGCAACATTGTGATCACTCATTCCTTCTGCATTTCTGGAGCTTTTGGGAGTTCAAGAGCAGACTCTAAGCATCCCAAATCGCGCATAGGACTTCAGTAAGTATGCTTAACCTTTCTTAGTTGAGTTTTTACTTAGTTTTAGCTTAAAAGTCAAACCGTCGTAATTACCGTTTGACTTAGTGATTAATCATTAATGGTCCAGTGATTAGTCGAATTGAAGGTAGTTATAAGTTGGTAATTATGTGGGCATTAAACCCTTAAAAGGGCACCATCTGATTCCCACTCTATCTAGACCATTTGTCGGGTCAAAGTTGATTAGAAAAAGTCAACATAATGCTAATCGTCGAATTAACGCATAATTAACAATGCAGAAGGCGTGAAACCTATTTTATCACTCATATAACTTGGTAATAAGTATTATAACTGGTCTAATCTTGTTTGATCTGACAATTTTCTGTTTAGACCCGGTTCGGAACCGAAAGTAGCAAAACTTTGACTTTTGCTTTGACTTCAGTTCTGACCCGTTGTAGTATCATATGGAAATTCCTTAGAGCTTCCTTAGGACCAGGTTACATGCTAGTATAACCCTCTGTGATTATACACCTTGGTTCATTAGTTATCTAATTAATATGCATGATTCCGTTAATTGCCTATATGTTGACCATTATGCCCTTTTCACCATAAAACATGATTTTTAAAAATGTAAAAGAGTAGAAAACTTAGTTACTGAATTATAAACTTGCACCAAAAATTTGACATCAGTTTGAGGTGTAGATTGAGAGTTATGCTCATTAGCGTAATTAGAAAGCTTTTTAGCGATTTAACGGCATAATTAGCATATAGCCTATTTAAACCCACTTTTTGATATCAAACTTGTTACCCACTGATGTAATATATTATTTTGGGATTTTTAAATATTTTTAATTAATTTTAGACTGAGCATAACTTAGAGTCAAAAGCTTGTTTCGGTAATTGTCGGTTTTGCCCTTTTGGGCTATAAAATGAGTTTTACATATCTTTTTGACCCCAAACCTTTTGCTACTGAATTTATATGATAAATAAATTATTTTAAACCTTCTGGAATAATAAAAATATCAGCTTTCTATATAGAACCCGGAAAAGGCTTCTAATCGCCTTTTTAAGCGTTTTTAACGCTTAGTATGTACTAAAACTATTTTAAACATACAAGGGTTGATACCTACTGATATTTTAGGTAAATTATAATATTTTAACAGTAAGCAAAAGTAGTTTAACTCAGACTTCAGTTTTGAGCTTTTCGGCTTATGTGAAATTACCAAAATGCCCCTACGGTGCATAGTTTGGTTATAATTGATAAATTTCACATATATGCAATACCCTACTGTTATAACTTAGTAAATTAAGTATTTTTCTGATTTTATCAGACCTGTAACTCAGGTTAATACTTAAACTCTTTTATGACCTTGTAAATGACTAAAATACCCCTACGGGGCATAGTTTGTGTTTAAATTTGTTTCGAGCATAATAAAAGATATCTTACTGATGTCACAACATATTTGAGGCATATTAACTTATGGAAACCTGTTTAGGACCCTTATGGTTACCCGTTACGCTTCTTGCGCGTTCGGTTCGGTTTATGTAACTAGTTTACATAAATTAGCCGAAACGGGTCAAACCTTATCGGTTTTATCTCAAAATCCAGAATATGTTTAGTTTACCCATATTATACAAGTATTCAAACTTGTCGGGTCTAAAACACATTCTATTACGGTCTTCGCTTAATCACGCGTTTGAACCGTATCGTTCTTTAAAACTAACCGGTCTAAGCTTAAGCTTAACTAAAGACCGTTAGGATTCTAATAGGTTATTATAAACCTTCGTTCCAGAATAGGAGCCCAGTAAAAGCTATATGTACTTGCTGATTTGATACGGCTGGGATTGAATATTATATTTAGCCCAGGTAAATACTTTTAACTTATTTTCCCTTATACGGGCTTGAGGTACGGTATATAAAATACCGCTTGGTCGGGCATTCGACCTTAATCGATTGGTGGTTAAGTATTATCGAGATGACCCTTTTAAATATGTTTTGTTTGCTTAACGCCTTTGGGGGGTTAATGACCATGTCCCGGATATCCTTGGCATCATTTTACGAAATGGCCACGACCTAAGCGCGGGGTGTAGGCGTACACTCGTCAGTGCATAAATAAATAATGTGGTGTGTCTATTGATCTTTAACCCGGCACGAATCGGGCTACTGAACGCATAAGGAACATGTAATTCTTTTACAAGTTTATATGTTTAAATAATTATCCCAAGTTATAAAAAGTTTATGCCACGTGCATTCAAATCAATTTTATTAAACTTTTCAAAATGAGTCGGTTGAATGTATTTACCAGTGTAAACTGACGTATTTTCCCAAAAAGGTTAAGTGCAGGTACTAAGCGAACTAGGCTGGCTTTCTCCTAGCGTCCACAATAAGTCTCGCAAGCTCGGACGTCAAAAACTGTTGAACAATGTTTCCTATTTATTTTTGATCCACCTGTGGATTATTTTCAACTGTTTGTGATACTTGATATCACAATTATATTCGGTTGAAATATATCTATCTTTGCTTCAGCTGTGCATTTAAATATTGTGTTGTTTGACTGTAATGTTACCAACCACGTCACGTTACTCCCCCACCGGGCCCACCGGTCAAATGTGGAAATATCGGGGTGTGACAATTCTAAATTCTTCATTATTCCATGTTTAAAATTGGAGCATTTGGAAGGCTCTCAATGAACTTATTTTCTCAAACAAAGCGATCTCGATTTCTAGTTTAATTGAACAAATTATGTCCGGTAGATATTTGTGGAAGGCTTGCATTTCTCTTGAGAGATGCAAGTTTAACTCCCACTTGGTGCAGAGTGAGGCAATGATAGGAGACCCAGGGAAACCTGGGTTCGATCCTTGAGCCAAACAGGTTTTATCGGTAATTTCATCGTCGTGCCTACGGGCGGCGGGTTACTGGGTTTTCCCTGGAATTGGTGGTGGACCCAGGTTGCTCTCGGAGTACTCTGTTTGGTTCAGTGGGTGCCACGAGAATGCTCGGAATTGATTCTGTTGGCCGTTCAAAAAAAAAATGTGTTATGATTAAACATAAAATTAAGACCATATGCTTAATTTCGAGAAAAATGCTCGGATAGTCCCTGTGGTTTGCCCCCTTTTCACCTTTAGTCCCTAACTTTCTAAAATTACAGCTATAGTCCTCAACTTTTGCAATTTCGTTCTCGGATAGTCCCTGGCGCGGATGGAGGTTAGTTTTTGATGTTAAGTGGATGTATAATTACTAAAATACCATTGCTAATAAAAAAAATATTTAGAACATTAAAAAATCTAATTAATCCTTATAAATGGGCCCTACTAGTTTCTTAAAAATATAAAACTAACTCTCTACCCCACCCCCACTACACCCCTGGCCCTATCCCCCTCCATCCCCCTGTCTTCCCGACAAACCCACCCCCACCGGTTGTTCCGAGCATCCCAAACCCCACTGTTGTAACTCTGGCCGACCACCCAACTCCGAGCACCAAAATCCCCACCATGACGTCTAGTGTTATTATTAACATTTTTAGCAGCCTTTGGTGACAAAACATTGAAGAGGGTGTTCTTAAATAGCTTAGAAAAAGGGAACAAGATTGACAAATCTTTTCAAAAACTGAAAGAGAGTAAACTCATCTCAGAAGCCCATGGTGGAAGTAGCTTTATGGGTAAAGAGTATCTAAAAAACAGGATGAAGGAGAAGCAAGTAACAAAGATTAAAAGCATTTTCAAAAGGCAAAACTCTTATCTTTCTGATGCTATTCTTCAAGAATCCCAATTTCTTCCATTTTAAAGATTGTTTCTTTCTCATCTATTGTTCAGACAAAGCCCACAAAACCCACCATGGGCCTCGCAACATTGGATAAACCCTCTAAACCCAAAACAAGATCTCTTGGTTTCCCTTCTTCAATGCTTCAATGGGGGTGCATAAAGCTTCAGCAAGTTGAGATAATAATAGGGTCAAGACCAATAAGAGAATGAGAGAGATAGATTTAGATCTAACATGAGTGTTCTGACACCAACACTAGTGGGCATGTGGATCGGATGAGATTCTCAAGAACTCATTGCAAATTGCAGCTGAAATGATACCAAATTTTAGGTACCCAATATGAAAGGATAAATGTAACTAATAAAGTGGACCAAATAAAGAATTATGGTACTCGTATTAATCAGAGTCTTTTAATTTTTTTTAGTGTTGTTTAACGTTTTTTATGAATTTGGTGTTGGGTTTTGTTGAAGATTTGATTTTGATTCTGAATGATTATATATTTTTAGTGAAGGTGAGTTTGTTGGCAGAGGAAAGGTGGTGGTGGTGGAGATGGTGGTGGGTGGTTTAGAGTGGAGAAGATGAAGTGGGAGGGGTGGGTGGTGGGTCCCACATAAAATTTAAATATTAATCATGTTCTTTTAACTTTTTAGTTTTAATAACAATGACATTTTAGTAAGGGGTGTCTTATTCCCACATACCCTATATCTTATTTTCACATCCCCTATTGTATACGGGCCGTATACAATTATACGGCTCGTATAGAATGTTTTTGAATAGGAAAATGCGCAGGGAATGTTTTTTTTGTTTTATTATATACGGCCCGTATACAGTTATACGGGTCGTATACATGTGTATACGATTTGTAAAACGTATACGGCTCAATTGATTTATTTTTGTGGGTTTTTGATGTTACCATGGTATACGGGCCGTATAACTATATACGGGCCGTATATATTGGCGTTTTTTCAAGTATCACGTTTTATTCCCGTAAAAACACAATCATTCTAGGGTTTCTAAACTCTTCATCACCTTTAACAATGTCGATAAACGTTGATCGGAACATGCCACTTAAATCGGAGCACAGGTAGAGTAACGTTACCGATCAGTCCGTTGATGAAAACCTTAGCGATCGCAGAGATCTTCGTGTTGGTTATTTATCGATTCCGAGTAACTAGCAGAAGAACCTGACACAAACAAGTTCTCCACAGTTTGTTATTCAGATCTCTGTTCGGTCATCTTTCCAAACTACAACACACGATACTTTTAATAAGCTGTCATAGTTGTCAAATTCGATTTCAACAAATCTTTTCATTTTCCTTCAATTTCTAAAACATTCTCTGTTACATGAAGACGTGTTGGGTCCTAATCGCAACCGTTTTTTACTACGGAAACGGTGGCTATGCGAAATACAAACCGCAATCTTTTGTGACTATGGGAAACACAAGTTTTCTTTTTGAGCTTGATGGATGTCCGTTATCTCAGTTGAGGCGGGCATTGTTTAAATCTGAATATAACTAGATGTTACGTGTATCAGCGTTGTTTATCACCCTGTGTGAGCATTGGAAACCCGACAAACAGTCTTGACAACTGTGACATTTTTTTTCTAATTAGCGTTGTTAACTACCAAAAGAATGCATACACAAATAGTTCTAGTGGACGAAACAAAGAGACCGTTGTGTATCTGAATCAGGTTCTTAAACAAACACTACCAAAGATGGGTTGGTGATAAATACCGGAGCTGTTATCTCGGTTGTTCAGTACTTTCGTGATAATAAAACAAGCATGCATTGATTTTGCCAAGATTGAAGGAAAGAATCTGGCCATAAGCGTTGTGGATTCTCAGCGTTATTCGAATGTAAGTGGATCGAGAGATACGCTTATCTATAACAAAAGACAGATGCGGTTTGCATATTCAATCTTCATTGCTTCATTAAAATTACAACACACGATAAAATGCTTGGAAAATTGCATCAACTCTCCTATATCAACTTGAACGGTTGATGGTTACAAGGATCGTTCTAATAGATTAAAGAGAATAAACCATTTTTTACCAATTTTCACTCCAGTAGTTGAAACTTGAGCGCAGGAATCAATTCAAAACCCTCACCCTCAAAATCAACCAGAAACCAAAGGAAAAAAGGGCTGATAATGGCTGATGTGTCACGGCCCTTGGCCCCGGTTTGACCCGGTCCAGAGCCGCGAGGCAGGAAATCCGATGGTATCTAATTAAGTGACAGCGGAAGTCTTTTTAAACAGGATCGATTAATATTAGAACTGCTCGTTTATATATATATATATATATAGGGATAAATCCCGTAATTTACAATAAAGTGATTTCACTGGGAAATCTTTATTCCTTAAAACATGTTTCTTTATTTATTTACATTGAGCCACTTTTCTAAGCATGTAGTGCTCCATGGCACTTTTCCTGTGCTCACAACAGATCACCTGAAACATGTTTGAAAAAGGTTTTGTCAGCAGGGAAATACTGAGTGAATCATTCAGTTTTACTAAAACGACTCGTTTGTTATAATTCACAGTATTAAGAGATTACAATGTTTCTGATATCAAACCAACTACCCACAGTATTTGTCACTCGACTCATTTCGGTGACTGTGGTCATATCACCATTGGCTGCCCCAATGAATGACGAATATCACTAATTAGGTTCGCCCACCTAAAGTGATAACAACAGTAGTAATGTGCACAATACCCCACATACCGGCTGTAATTTGGTGATTACATAAACTTATCACTGTATTATAACCTTTGAAAATATACATGATTTTGTAAACAAATTTGATAAAAAGAGAATGACTCACATTGTAGATTTAACGAGCAAAGTATAAGCCTACTGATTAGCCTTGATTAACCTAATTTAATTAACAATGCATACACAAACCGGTTAGTAACTAATACAGCATTTACGACAATTCACGAGATTAAACCTTTACAACGATTTACAAGTGCAATACTTAACAATTCAGCGGATTCACAACGAATGACAGAGTATAGTCCGATTTCGAACAGCACTCAAACATTCAAGTCGAAATCACGATGAATAACAAAGTATAAACTCAATTTGAGCGGCACTTAAACAATCGTTGGATAGTTATAATCGATCGGACGTTGAATCGTAATAGCGATCGAGTTATTACCCTGATTGTGGTAGCAATTAGTGATTGTGTGTGTTTAGTGGACTGTTTCTGTGATAACTCAGTCTACGTAACTCGAATTTACGTCGTTCCAAAGACAGAATTCAAGTCCCAATGCCCAGTATTTATACGTGAAATTGGGTTCCCCCGCGTGTCGCGGGAGATGATGGTGATGTTGTCGCGACTCGCCTGGGGTGCACATCTACTCTAGGGTAGCCTTGTCACTAGTATAGGCTTGATGAATTGACAGTTCGTTAATTTGAAACCTATACAACGCATTTTAGAGATAATTATCAAGTTAGGGTTTACCCCCCTTAAGTTTTAGAGGCCCTAATCCTGATTCTAAATATTCTGAAAATTTTAGGGATTGTTCATAATTACTTGGGTTTCTCAATTAGGGTTTCCTATTGGTCAAATTAAAATAATAAGTAGGACTTCTGATGAGAGTTGTTACATTCTCCCCACCTTAATAAAAATCTCGTCCTCGAGATTTATTGGAATAAATGAGGATATTTTCTCTTCATTTCTGATTCCAGCTCCCAAGTGTATTCAGCTCCTCTCTTTGAATCCCATCTGACTTTGACTAAAACTAGTCGCTTGTGTTTGAGAAACTTGATCTTTCGATCCTCAATTTGAAGAGGTTTCTCAACAAATTTCAGCTTTTCGTTTACCTCTATGTCTTGAAGAGGTACTACCAGAGATTCGTCTGCTAGACATTTCTTGAGATTGGATACATGAAATACATCATGTACTCCAGCTAACTCTTCCGGTAGTTGTAAACGATAAGCAACTGGTCCTATACGTTGGATCACTGAAAATGGTCCTACGTACCTGGGACTTAGCTTTCCTTTCTTACCAAATCGAACAACTCCTTTCCAAGGAGAAACTTTCAAAAGTACTTTATCTCCGACTTGAAATTCTAATGGCTTGCGGCGATTATCTGCATAACTCTTCTGACGATCTCGAGCTGTTTTCAGTCTTTCCTTAATCTGAGTTATTTTGTCAGTAGTTTCTTGCACAATTTCTGGACCTGATAATTGACTTTCTCTTATTTCTGCCCAACAAACTGGAGTTCTGCACTTTCTTCCATATAGTGCCTCGAATGGAGCAGTTTCAATACTTGAATGATAACTATTATTATAGGAGAATTCAATTAATGGTAAATGATCGTCCCAATTTCCGCCAAAATCTATTACACATGCTCTAAGCATGTCTTCTAGAGTTTGGATTGTTCTTTCACTTTGTCCATCTGTTTGTGGATGATATGCCGTACTCAGATTTAGTCGAGTTCCCATAGCTTGTTGGAAACTTTTCCAAAAATGAGAAGTGAAACGACTATCCCTATCTGATACAATGGAGAGTGGGACTCCATGTAAAGATACCACTTCGTCTACGTACAACTTGGCTAGCCTTTCCATGTTAAAGGTTTCCTTCATTGGTAGAAAATGAGCTGATTTGGTTAATCGATCCACAATTACCCAAATCGCATCATTACCTTTTCTTGTTTTAGGCAACTTAGTAACAAAATCCATTGTTATAAGTTCCCATTTCCATACCGGCATTTCCAATTGTTGTAGTAGTCCTGAAGGTTTCTGATGTTCAGCCTTTACTTGTGAACAAGTAAGACATTTAGAAACATATCTTGCGATATCTTTCTTCATGCCTATCCACCAAAAATTCTTTCTTAAATCTTGGTACATCTTATTGTTTCCAGGGTGCATAGTATACCTAGATTTATGGGCTTCTTCTAAAATCTTATTTCTTAATTCTCCTTGCTTAGGTACCCAAATTCGTTTCTTGTGGAATCTCCAAATTCCATCATTTCCTTGCTCTAGTTCCTTTATATAACCTTTCATTCCTTCAGCATCGTCCTTGATTGTTGTTTCCTGAACTTTCTTTAATTGTTCCATTAAATCTACTTGTAGATTTAATCTAAGAGCACGGACTCGCTTTTGTTTTTCCTGATACTTACGACTTAAGGCATCTGCAACTACGTTTGCCTTTCCTTCGTGATATTGAATATCACAGTCGTAATCGCTTAGAACTTCCATCCATCTTCTTTGCCTCATATTTAATTCTTTCTGCCCAAATATATACCTTAAACTTTTATGATCTGTATAGACAGTAAACTTACTTCCGTACAGATAATGTCTCCAAATTTTCAAGGAAAAAATTATGGCTCCTAATTCTAAGTCATGAGTCGTATAATTTTCCTCGTGCTTTTTCAACTGCCTGGAAGCATACGCAATTACCTTCTTGCGTTGCATCAACACACCTCCGAATCCTAATTTTGAAGCATCACAATATACTTCAAAATCTTCTGTTCCTTCGGGTAATGCCAAAATTGGAGCATTTGTCAATCGGTGTTTTAAAATCTTAAAAGCTTCTTCCTGCTGCCTATGTCCCCATTCAAACTTAGCGGTTTTACAGGTTAACTTAGTCAAAGGTACAGCTATCTTAGAGAAATCCTTAATAAATCGTCTGTAGTATCCAGCTAAGCCTAGAAAACTTCTAATTTCCATAGCTGTTTGTGGGACCTTCCATTTGGTAATTGCTTCTATTTTAGCAGGATCTACGTGAATTCCTTCGTGATTCACCATGTGACCTAAAAATTGTACTTCTTGCAGCCAGAATTCACACTTCGAGAATTTGGCATAAAGTTTTTCCTTTCTTAACAAAGTTAAGAGTACATGCAAATGTTTGCAATGTTCTTCCTGACTTTTGGAATAAATAAGTATATCGTCAATGAATACGATTACAAATTTATCCAAATATGGTTTACAGATCCGATTCATCATGTCCATGAATGCTGCTGGGGCATTTGTTAGTCCAAAGGGCATGACTGTAAACTCATAATGGCCATACCTAGTTCTGAAAGCAGTTTTAGGTATGTCTTCTTCTTGTACTTTTAACTGGTGATATCCGGATCTTAAATCTATCTTAGAAAAATACCTAGCACCTTGAAGTTGATCAAAAAGATCGTCAATCCTAGGTAATGGGTATCGATTCTTAATTGTAACTTTATTTAGTTCTCTATAATCGATACACATTCTCATCGATCCATCTTTCTTTTTCACAAACAATACTGGTGCTCCCCAAGGGGATGAACTAGGTTGTATAAATCCTTTGCTTAATAATTCATCTAACTGCTTTTTCAATTCTAGCATTTCGGTGGGTGCTAATCGATAAGGTGCCTTAGCTATTGGTGTAGTACCCGGAATTAGATGAATTCTAAACTCTACTTCTCTATCAGGTGGTAACCCAGGTAATTCTTCTGGAAAGATGTCTGGGTATTCTGAAACTATAGGGATGTCTGAAAGTTCCTTATTTTTAGTGTTAATGATTACAAAAATCATATACACCATTTCTTGTTTTCTTGAATAACTGGCCAACTTTATTACTGAAATGAATTTCAGTGGCTTTCGTGGTTTATCTCCTGTAATTAAAATTACCTCTCCTGTGGGAGTACAGATTTCTACGGAATTCTTATCACAAAGGATTCGAGCATGGTTGGCTATCAACCAATCCATTCCTAACACTACATTGAATCCGGCTAACTTCATAGGTAACAGGTTTGCGGAAAACTTATGGCCTAACAGTTCTATCTTTCCTTCTTGCAAAACCTTATTTATGTTAACAGAATTTCCGTCTGCCGTTTCGACTGTAAAAATTTGCCTAAGGGTGGTTAAGGGTAAGTTAAGGGCTTGGCAAAATGAAGTATTGATAAAACTTTGGTTTGCACCAGAGTCAAATAATACTTTTGCATAAACGTCGTGGACCAAGAACGTACCAGCTATGACGTCAGGAATTAGTTCAGCTTCTTGAGTAGTTAGCTGGAATGCTCGGGCATTCTTCTTTGTTGTTCCATCAGCTGGTTTGCCTTTATTGTTTGCGGTTTTAATCAATTTAGGACATTCTGTTTTGTAATGTCCTGTTTCTCCACAGTTATAGCAAACTATGGTTTTCTTTTTGCAATTTTCTTCGCTATGTCCTGCCATTTTGCAAAAGTTGAAAATTACATTGCATTTTCCAAAATGATTCTTTTTGCAATTTCTGCAAAAAGGCGGTTGTGCAGATTGTCTCCTTCCTCTTTTCTTGAACTTATTATTATCATTACCCACACGAAATCCTTGGGTAATCTTTTGAGCCAATTCCTTCTTTCGATCTTCTTCTCTTGTGCGTACTAATTCATCAGTTAGGGTATTAGCTAGTTCCACAGCATCGTCAATAGTGCGAGGTCTCGCAGCTTTAACGATGTTACGAATTTCACTAATTAATCCCCAAATGTAACGGGAAATGAGTACCGGTTCTGGCGAAGCCAGTGTTGGTACCACTCTAGCATATTCAAAGAATGTCGAAGTATAATCGCGACACTCTACGCCTACCATACGATGGTTTAGGAACTTATTTGCCATTTGTTTCTTTTCATATTCAGGACAATATTTTCTTTCTACAAGAATTTTAAATTCTTCCCAGTTCATAGCATAAGCCATCCTTCTTCCTTTTGCTTGTAGCACCGTGTTCCACCATTCTAGTGCCCCTTCTTTGAACAAATTTGACGCATACATAACCTGATCTTCTTCGGAACACTTACTTATTGCAATTACTGCTTCGGTTTTCTCTAACCAACGCAGTACTGCAGTTGCTCCTTCATTACCTGCAAATTCAGCAGGTTTGCAAGCAAGAAATTCTTTGAAAGTGCAACCAGGTGTTGCGGCTTTCATTTTCTTAGGAGGTGGAGCCTGTCGTAGATTATTATCGTCATGATTGCCGCCTCCATTTACACTATGACTAAAATTGTCTTCCTGCGTACGTTTACTAGGAATGATTTGTTGTGGTTCAACAGGTTTCTGAGCAGCAGCCATGATTGCTGGAATAGCATTAGCTATCCCTTGAGTGATAATGTTTTCAATATCTTGTCTAGTCATATACTGGTTTTCCTGATTTTGTTCAGATTGATTTCCTTCATTAACTGGTTCATTACTAGTGTTTTCCATCTGATAATTATTATGAATATAACTATTAGTATCAAATGATTGTAAATAAAACAATTACACAGAAGCACATAAAATCTTATAACACAGATATATATATCCAAAATCGTCGATGTTTCAACTTCTATTTTACTTTATATAGGCATCCATACACACTGTTTATCTTACAATGTTTTATTTCCCATTTTACAGAATTATATTTAATTATTATTATTATTATACAGACATTCTTCCCAACCCCACTCTTCTTTGGTCAACTGGCAGTTTAGTAGCGACGCTCCCTTTCGTCGTACTTCCAGGAAATTTGTTCCCCCATTTCCCGGATTCTATTCCCTGTACCTATCAGCTCTTCACCGAACTGACGGAGTTCGGCTAAGTTTTCGTTGCTCATTGGAGGATTGGGGATAGGTTCTGGATCCCACTGTGGAAGGAAAGAATAAGGACTGTTGATGATATTTTCGAATTGCCAGTCATTTGTCCATAATTCTTCCATTTGACCTAAAGGTCGAGTGTGTATTAGTGGGTCTGGAATAGCTGGTTCCAGGTTTACAGGAAGTTGGGTTTCTATGTAAGGATATAGATTATTATGGATAGGGCTAATGACATCACAATTTGCCAGTAGACGGTCTATTTCGTCTTGAAATGTGATTTCTTCAGTTTGTCTAGAACTCTCTCTAATTTCTATTCCTTTTTGTTTATAATCTTTCTTGATTTCTATCTCTGCTGATTTAGAATTTTCTCCGATTTCGATTCCTTTTCCTTTGTCTATAGGGTTTTCTATTTTGGGGAGTTTCCTAGTAACTGGCTTTCTCCTGCGCACTTTCCTCCATCCTACATATCTTCTTTTCTTTTTAAGTTTTGCTTTTTCCAGCGTTGGAGCTTGGAATTCCAGAGGTTCCTCTATGTCAGCAATATAACCAGTAAAGTCATGAGAGACTTCAATTGGTACTGGGTAGAGGTTGAGATTCTGAAATGCTTCCGATATCTCACTCATGCTGGATAGCATATATGCAAAATGCACAAAAATGCTAAGTTAAAACTTTGGAACAAAGTTTAACAAATAAACATTAAAGTTTTATTGCATACTGATTTGTACAAAAGACTACTGGAAAGAGAACACACTATAACTTATTTATTTACTGGGTATTAATTTTTTTCTACTAGACCAGGCTTATTGATATTTTAGAGGTTTGCATTCTCTGCTACGGTAGCTAGCATATAAAGGTTTGCCCATTTTTCATCTAGTTTATCTTCCCAAGGTGACTTATTACCAAATTCCTGGATTTCTGAATTAAACCTCACTTTCTTAACTTGGGGTTTCTTTATTTTCTCCTGTCCCTTCCTAAGAATCGAATTTCTTTTATCTTGGGTGAGAGGATTTTCATAATTTGCTTTACGGACAAAAATCCCTTCTTCCAGATCTGCTGGGTGTTTGGAGGAAGAGGTTCCTTTTTCTGTGGGTGCAATATCTAATTTGTGGTAGATAGCAGAAAGCTTGTGTTTACCCATACTGTAACTCAGCAATTAATCAGTTAATAAAACATATTTTCACAGAATAGCAATTAAATTTCCTAATTATTTTAATAGGCTAAAATCAATAGTAAGCTTAAATCAGTGGCTCTGATACCACCTTTTCCTGTCACGGCCCTTGGCCCCGGTTTGACCCGGTCCAGAGCCGCGAGGCAGGAAATCCGATGGTATCTAATTAAGTGACAGCGGAAGTCTTTTTAAACAGGATCGATTAATATTAGAACTGCTCGTTTACATATATAATATAAGGATAAATCCCGTAATTTACAATAAAGTGATTTCACTGGGAAATCTTTATTCCTTAAAACATGTTTCTTTATTTATTTACATTGAGCCACTTTTCTAAGCATGTAGTGCTCCATGGCACTTTTCCTGAGCTCACAACAGATCACCTGAAACATGTTTGAAAAATGTTTTGTCAGCAGGGAAATACTGAGTGAATCATTCAGTTTTACTAAAACGACTCGTTTGTTATAATTCACAGTATTAAGAGATTACAATGTTTCAGATATCAAACCAACTACCCACAGTATTTGTCACTCGACTCATTTCGGTGACTGTGGTCATATCACCATTGGCTGCCCCAATGAATGACGAATATCACTAATTAGGTTCGCCCACCTAAAGTGATAACAACAGTAGTAATGTGCACAATACCCCACATACCGGCTGTAATTTGGTGATTACATAAACTTAATCACTGTAATTATAACCTTTGAAAATATACATGATTTTGTAAACAAATTTGATAAAAAGAGAATGACTCACATTGTAGATTTAACGAGCAGAGTATAAGCCTACTGATTAGCCTTGATTAACCTAATTTAATTAACAATGCACACACAAACCGGTTAGTAACTAATACAGCATTTACGACAATTCACGAGATTAAACCTTTACAACGATTTACAAGTGCAATACTTAACAATTCAGCGGATTCACAACGAATGACAGAGTATAGTCCGATTTCGAACAGCACTCAAACATTCAAGTCGAAATCACGATGAATAACAAAGTATAAACTCAATTTGAGCGGCACTTAAACAATCGTTGGATAGTTATAATCGATCGGACGTTGAATCGTAATAGCAATCGAGTTATTACCCTGATTGTGGCAGCAATTAGTGATTGTGTGTGTTTAGCGGACTGTTTCTGTGATAACTCAGTCTACGTAACTCGAATTTACGTCGTTCCAAAGACAGAATTCAAGTCCCAATGCCCAGTATTTATACGTGAAATTGGGTTCCCCCGCGTGTCGCGGGAGATGATGGTGATGTTGTCGCGACTCGCCTGGGGTGCACATCTACTCTAGGGTAGCCTTGTCACTAGTATAGGCTTGATGAATTGACAGTTCGTTAATTTGAAACCTATACAACGCATTTTAGAGATAATTATCAAGTTAGGGTTTACCCCCCTTAAGTTTTAGAGGCCCTAATCCTGATTCTAAATATTCTGAAAATTTTAGGGATTGTTCATAATTACTTGGGTTTCTCAATTAGGGTTTCCTATTGGTCAAATTAAAATAATAAGTAGGACTTCTGATGAGAGTTGTTACATGATGGTTCTTCGTTGAGGAAACCAAACATAGACGGAGATGATAGGCCTGGTAACCGGAAGAGAAATCAATTGTATTTTTTTAGTTGCTTCTCTTGTTAAGTTTCTGAACCAACCGAAATCTACAAATTCCAACAGTTTCTTCATAGATTCCGTCCGGTTTCCAAACTCTTTCACACAAAGTTAATATTCACTATGGTGGATGCAAGCATAAAGTTAGAAAAATACTCAACAAGATTGAAGGGTACACAACTGAAGGTTCAGTGCACGAACAGTTTCTTACGAACGATATGTATCAGGAAGCTCAACTTGAACGGACGATATGTATCAACAACTTGTGAATGGGAATATGGCTATGAAGAATAGTATGGATAAACAATCACCGGTACGGGTTTTTCTGCTAGTTATTCGGAATGTTTCGAATCATCACAGAAGACGTGTCGGGTTCTTCTGCTAGTAGTATGAGTCTGAGTCCATTGTGGTTCGTGAATGTTTCGAATCATCACAGAAGACGTGTCGGGTTCTTCTGCTAGTAGATTAAAGAGAATAATCCCTTTTTTACCATTTTTTACCCATAGTATACGAGCCGTATAATAATATACGGCCCGTATACAACCATCGTATACATTGTATACGATCGGTAAAAATATTTTTTACCAATGGTATACCGGCCGTATAAACCGTATACGACTCGTATACATATGGTAAAAAATGGTAAAAACCTCTTTAATCTATTAGAACGATCCAATAAACGAAGAACAAAGCCTATTTTCAAAACGCAGGTTCATACAGTGCTGTAATAGGTTGTGGTTCAGCCAAAATGACATCTAGCATTACTAACGGTTCAAGTAAGTGTCTAAAATTTTGAAAATTAAGGTTTACCTTGTTAGTTTCTCAAACACTACTAAACATCTGCTTTCTGAATCTGAATCAGAATGTTAACTTTTTAGTTGCTTATCTTGTTAAGTTTCTGACCCAACCGAAATCCACAAATTCTGACAAACACATTGGTATTTTCTCAAAATGTGCAAACTTGAAGAATCTCACATTAAAGGAGTTTGCAACAACGGGATCAGATGGTTTGAGTATCTTTCATCCTCGTTTGGCTAATCTCACACTTGAAAATGACAACTTGTTATTTCTGTTGTTCAGTACTTCCGAGATCTGACCCAACCGAAATCCACAATTCTTTTACTCATAAACCCTTGAATCCCAACGCTTCATTTGTAACCGTAAGGATGATGTAAATTTGTACGTAAAGATCTCTACACAAACTCTTCTACATCTTTTAACCAGTTGTCCATCACTTAAGACCTTGAAAGATTTGTTGAAATCGAAGCATTCACGAACCACAATGGACTCAGACTCATGTTCAAGTAAGTGTCTAAAAATCTGAAAATTCAGGTTTACCTTGTTAATTTCTCAAAACAAAGTCTCGTTTCTTCATCTTCATCTTCAAGAACAATGATGAACAGATGATGTCAGATAATACTTCATTTGTCGAGAAACCATTATCTTGTGATACATGAACGTTGTATTCTTGTCTTTCAGAAGAGTTTGTATTGAACCAAGAATACTTCAAACATTCTATACCTTGCAACGTATACAGGTGCAAGAGAATGGCGAGTTATTTTCAGTTATTTCTGTTGATCCACAAATTCCATTGTTTAAACCAGAATCAGGTTCCCAAGACAAGGATCGTTCTAATAGATTAAAGAGAATAAACCATTTTTTACCATTTTTTACCCATGGTATACGAGCCGTATCAGAATATACGGCCTGTATACAATCATCGTATACATTGTATACGATCGGTAAATTTGTTTTTTACCGAGAGTATACGGCCGTATAAACGGTATACGGCCCATATACATATGGTAAAAAATTTCTTTCTTTTCTTTTTTTATTTGCTTCTTTTGTTAAGTTTCTGAACCAACCGAAATCCACAAGGGTTGTATCGGAATCAGGCGTTGGAAGATTGTAGTAGCAGGACATTGGTACCACTGTGAAAATTGCATCAGGAGGGGAGAGAGTCTGATACAATAAGGATGTTGGGAATTAAACGCATGTACGTGACAAAATAAGGATGTTCGCATAAACATATATTCGTTTCATAACCTCCTCCTATAAATCAACCACAACTGACAAAGAGCCTGTATTAGAAGCCATCATATGTCTTTTACCAACCGAAGAGGCAGCAGAAGACGTGTCGGGTTCTTCCAACATTCACGAACCACAATGGACTCAGACTCATATTACTCACCCTCCCCTGAGGAAAAGTTTTCCCGACGACACAAGAAAATCCACAATCAATGTATACAGGTGCAAGAGAATGGCGGGTGATATAGTAATTTTCAATAATGTAGGAAGGATTGAAGTAGTAGGACATTGGAATCTGGTTCTCAAACAAACCAACAAAATCCTGATAGTGAAAAACATCAACAACCATTTTTTCTTTTCCTTCAATTTCGAGAACATTCTCCCTGTGTATGTGCTTGTGCTATAGAAACCGGTGATGAATTTGTATACACAACTGAACGTTAATTGACATTGTTTTAGACAACAACAGATAATGAACGGATTGTTGGTGGATAACGCAAACAAGTTCTCCACAGTTTGTTATTCAGATCTCTATTCGGTCATCTTTCCAAACTACAACACACGATAAGTTTAAACTTTATAATGTATTATTTGACCAGGAAATGATTGGAGGTGAAGGTTCAGTGCACGAAAAGTTTCTTACGAAATGTACGTGACAAAACAAATATGTTGGGAATTAAACGCATGTCCGTAATCCCGCGTTGATAACTTCCGTTTTATTCAGACTCCTTACAACTCTCATCAAATGCCTCACCCTTCCTTTTATTCTATAAATATTAAATAAAGAATAACACAATGCCCGTAATCCCGCGTTGATAGCTTCCGTTTTATTAGAGTCATACGACACGTTTTCTTGTTCTTCAATCTTTGTTACTTGTTGATGTTTTATTTTTTTCTACTTTTAGAAAGTTTTGAGCACCTCACGACTCTAAAATACTTGAAAAATCAAATTTTCGTTCCATACGGGCCGTATAAGAGTATACGGCCCGTATACACGTTCGTATACATTGTATACGACCAGGCAAACTTATTTACACATGGTGTATACACCATGTGTAAATAAGTTTTCCCATGTGTTAATATTAGGACCCTTTTATTAATTTCACATCTACTTAACACCAAAAACTAACCTTCATCCACGCTAGAGACTATCCGGGAACGTAATTGCAAAAATTGGAGACTATAGCTGTAATTTTAGAAAGTTAACAATTAAAGGTGAAAAATGGGTAAACCACATGGACTATCCGAGCATTTTTCTCCTTAATTTCTCATTAAGATTAACAAAAGTGAAAATAAAGACCATGCTTTTACACCCCCTCCTACAGAAGTGAAAATGACGGTACATCGTTCCAACTAAAATCCCCAAATTGTCAAAACCCTAGAAATTGATATGGTGAGTTGGTAATCAAAATCAAGATGTCAGACAACGTGCCTTTCGAGATTCAAGAGGAAATCATCAAACGGCTTCCAGTGACATAACTATCCACAAACACTTGACATATTTATCCCAAAATAAAGTCTCTAAATTCTAAGTTCCCCAAACAACTAAGCTTGAAGTTCTTCATATGAACTCCAATTCACCAACCATGATCTTTGATTCACCATTCATGCATCCAATTCACCAACCATAATCTTTAGACTGTATTTCCTATCTAACATGGCCAAAAAGAATAATTCAAAAGCAAGAAATATTCCAACTTCACTGGTGATAAAAAAAAATGATTCAAAAGCAAGAAATATTCCAAATTCACAATGATGGTATAAGAAATTATCATTAGGCATTTAATAAGAAGCTTAAATTTACCAATATGATTACATACAAAATATAGATGACCTGAAAGCTTAGGTATAAGGTAAAATATATTAATATTGATGAAATTTCCTGCCAGTTAGGAATTTTTTTAAATAACAGTAGACAACTAAAGCATCAAGTGATAGGTGTTAAAGTAAATGCAAACATAGAATCGGTTTAGGCTATAGAGTGTGGTCATGACCCTTATGGTCACCATGACCCTCCACATCAGCGCCATTTCACCCACTTCTAATCCATCATCCAAAACCACTACCCTAAGGGTGTGGTCATGACTCAAACCACTATTTTCTTATTTTAATTTATTTTTGTGAAAAGCAAAATGAAATATTTAAAAAGGAAAGTAGGCCCATGGTTTAATCAATGCCAACCATGGTGGATGAGGCAAGGGGGACGGTGTAGCAATCCATTAATAGTCCTATGTGGCATTGATGACCCAATCCATGCCCCCAACACCCTTTAGCCTTAGTCAAAATATGTAATAAAACTAGAATATCTGAAGTTCAGTTTTTTGAAAACATGGGGTGATTGATGAACATACCAAATATGCAGTGATGTATTGTATGAAAACCAAATTATCTTGAAATTTGAAGATCAGCTAATGTTGCATGTATAAAGTACAAGTGTTTTCAAGCTATTGTTTTATACCTTCAAAAGCCTTGTGTTCTTAGCACTCCTCTTTGAAACTTTCAATGTAGCGTATACCTTTGTCAAAAACCATAAATGATGGCTGGTCAAGCAGCAGTAGTGTTTCCATGTAAGAATGCGCATAAAAAAAACCTCCTTCATCAATCCCAAGGTTACTGATCTCTTTTGAGTTGGGTTCATAACCAACACGCCATGACGATTCCCCATCATCTTTTGTAACTTCCATTACAGGTTCACCACTCCTCCTAAATTCTACTACGCGGTTTATCGTTGCATCTGGTAGGTGAATAGTGTATAACTTTGTAAATGATTTTGGTAGACCATCCTCCATCATCCATACTCTGTAAACTCGATTATCAACCTCGGCACTATGTTCAACCAAAACAAGAGACTCCCTTAGATTATACATGTACAAGCCTTCATATACAAAACTATCCGGGAGGTTTACTTCTCCAAATTCTTCACTTGTCATATCAAATGAAATAATTATATTATAAGCTTCAATTTCATCTACGGTACTCCTATCAGTAGCAAGCCAATAAAAAACCCCACCTGCAATTTGTCCACTGTTATAAATAATCGATTTACGAGGGAGACTGTTGCTATCCGGACTTCTCCACTTCCCGGTACTTAACGTAAAAACCTCAACTTGCCAAGGGATGCTAGTTTCAATTTCCAGATCCACAAACCTTTTAATATATCTAATCTTGACAACCTTCGGGTCACTCGTCTCGCGACAAACCCCAAACCCAAGCTCGGTGTTAAACATCTTAACCACATTAGGCACAACAACAGCAACAGCTTTTCTAATCGAAGGATTCCAAATAAAAACCCTTCCATTGTTATACAAACACAACAAGCCATGAGAAGTGCCTATTTTCCTATAACTTTTAAGCATCTTAACCAACGGAGGAGGAGTCACAGAGACTCTCTGTTCAGGGAAAGTATTATCATCAACGATTGAGACGTATTTTGGCTCGGAACCAAATCGTTGATTGCATACAAGTAGATGTTGCTGTTGGGAGCTGTAATGAGTGATAAAATCGGAGCTATCGATGAGAGATTTCCATGATTTGGAGACTGATCGGAATCGAATGAGTGATTTTACTGGAAGCCGTTTGATGATTTCCTCTTGGATCTCTAAAGGCACGTTGTCTGACATCTTGATTTTGATTACCAACTCACCATATCAATTTCTAGGGTTTCCAAGCGAATGGAAGATTTGGCAATCCGACACCGTATTCAGATCTAATTGAGTTAATCAACATGTCTGGGCTGGTCTCATCTTATTGGGCCTGTCTTACATAATGAAATGTAAAACTTTATTCGGCCTGTCTGGTCTTTATTTTATTTTATTATTTTTTTTACCGATTATAAAATTCTAGGTTTCAATTTTTTCATAGTTACCAATTTACCATGTTCAAATGTTCAATAACTTTGTGGCTTTGCATCATTATCTTTATCACACTAATACTTAAATCGAACATTTATATATAAAAACATCAACAGTTTGCCAAGAAAACAAATGAAAATGATAAATAACCCCCTAACGAGACTATACAAGAGCAACACTAATTCATCGTTATCACACTTACATTTTACACTTGTGAAGGTCATTTTCACGTTTTTGGATATAACTTTAGTAATAACGTTATATTTTGTTTACTCTCAACATTTTTAGTCAAAGTAGCAACAACCTCAACGGTAACCCTCAAACGGTCAAACCCTTTGGAATTTTGCAATCAGAACATAGTTTGTGACAACCAGAATGTTAATGGTGGGCAACAAGATTAATAATAATATATTTTTTTAATAAGCTAAAGTATCAACCTGTTCGGGTAAAGAATATAAGCATCTTGCAAACAAATAGCCTATGTGATCATCATGATGACATTTAGGTATTTATTCAATCACTTTTTGTTCAAGTTATACACAAAAGGCAAACAGTTGAATAAAAAATTGTAATAAAACTAGAATAACTAAAATTCAGTTTTTGGAAACATGGGGTGCTTTATGAACATAACAAATATGTATCTTATGAGACCAAATCATCTTGAAATTTGAGGATCATCTAGTCTTGCACAAGTAGAGTACAAGAAGTGTTTTCAAGGCTCAAGCTATTGCTTTATACCTTGCTGAGTAGAGAAGGAACCGGTTCGGTTCCTTTTCTTCAGCCAGGTCTGGAACTAGTCTATATCCGCGGTTCGGGTAGGGTAGGAACTGGTTCCGGGTCTGGGTTTTATGCTCATCTCTAGAAGCATTACGATATGACACAGTAGTATACGATTGACCAAATATTCGAATTATGGGTTTTGTGCTCATCTTTATATGTAAACTAGCTTATAAACCCGTATATTACACGGGTTGAATATTGGAAAAGATATAAATAACAAATTTGTATATAATATTTATAAGTGAAATGATTTGTTGTGTTATAAAATCTAAATATTAATAAAAGACTACAAATAATGCCACATGGCATTCTCTTCTTCAAGCTCATAAATTTTATTTATATTTGTTTAATATATTTCTTTTAATATTAATAACTAATATATAGATATCACTTATCTTTATCTTTATCTTTATCCATATATTTATTTTAATATTAATAAATTCAATTAATAATATTATAAATATCTAAATCTAATATCTAATAAATTATTAATATCACTTGAAGTAATATGAAAATAATTAATTCATAAATATTAAACTAATAAAAAATAATAAATAATTTGAAACCAATGCAGATAATAAATAATTATTTAACTACTAACTAGAGTTTACTCTATTAATATAATAGTTTATTCAAGTTTTACAAAAATAAAATTTTTAATTTTTTTTTAACTTATGGTGTTGTACCTTATAGAGTTTTTTTCTTTTTTCATTTCTAACCCAAAACTTTTACTCTTTTGCAATTTAGACCCTTAGTTTTTTTTACTTTTAACCTAAAGTTTTTCATCTTTTGCAATTTAACTCCAACTCTTTTTATTTTTCAATTTTGGTGCACCATATTTTTCATCATTCCCAAGTTTTTCATTTCGTTCTAAATTTTGTGAGTTAACACATCGTAACGTGCGTGTAGGGTTCAACATTTTTCGTGTATTTTTTCCCGTTTGGCCCGTCGCAACACATCAATATTTCTCCATTTGAAAGGTTCGTCGCAACGCGCGGGTCCTGCATTGACTTAGTTATTTTTTCTATGTTTTACGTTTCGGTTTAATTTCTCTGCAACGAGCGTGCGTGATTCAAAGATTTTACGTCTGCTTTTCGTGTGGCTTTATTTTTCCCGTTTTTATTTATTTTGTTTTTACGAGCTTTTCCGATGTTGGTGATTGCTGATAGTAGTATAGCATTGGTACTACTTGACACAGTTTTACGACAACCGCTGCAACGCGGGGGCTTAATACTAGTAAAATAATAAAAGAAACTGAAAAATTACATTTTCTACTATCCATATTTTTTTTTAAGTTTTTGCCTCTCTTTTAAGTCACTACACGTCATCTTATTATTTAGGGCTATAAAAGAGTAACACCAAAATATAAAAATAATGATAAGACTATAAGTGTTTTTAAAAATACACTGTAAGTGATAAGCTTGTGGCAAATGAATTATAATAAAATTCTAATTTGTATATTAATGATATGATAAGCACTGTCTTTTAAAGAAAAAAAATATAATAAGATGATATACGAATATCATCCACAAATAGCATAGAAAATATGACAAATAAAAAACTTAGGTACTTTTTTTCTTCGGTAGGAAATAGTAACAACAACCGATCATTAACCACAACTAAACATGTTAGCCGCCACAGATACCAAGACCCTAAGTAAGGCTCCAATTTTATATTTTGGCTACCAAAACATTGATTATTTATGCATAATCCAATTTATAATATTGGTAAAGGGTTTATGCTTAAAATTTTCATCTGATCCGTTCATTCTAAACATCTTTCGAGATTTTGTAGTGTATGTCCATGTATATATACACTATCTTAAATATATTTAATTAAAGAACGGACTTTTACATATAGTAATGTAAATCAAGACGGGAAAAGAAACATTTAATATTAATGAAATCGTACTTTCATTATATATTCGGATCTTCTATATGTAACCTCTAGAATTCTTATATATGTAGCCTGTAGAATTTATATGATGATGATGATGATCCTAAACTATCCATGATAAACCTATGCTATCCTCCGATCATACTATGTTAAAACATGGATCTATGGTTTGGTTATAACCAATAATATTAGAATAAACAAAGATATAGATAAATAAATATAAGATAAGATTAAGCATAAGTGATATTCATGTATTGACAAATTATTTAAAAGATAAAATAAAATGAAAAAAATAAAAGATAAAATAAAATAAAAAGAAACTCTTAGTTTAAAGGAGAAAATGCCACATGGCATTGATTGGAGTCTTTTATTAGAATTTAGATTATGGGTTGTCAAGTGGAGCCATTGTGTTTTTAATTTTTTTTTTAACTGCGCTGAAATTTTATATAAAAAATGAAACTAGCAAGGAGCTAGAAATACAAAAAAACACCTAAACAAACAAAATTAGACTTGGAAAGTTAATATTTCATGAGTTGTTCCAGTTTAGGGATTGCAATTTGGAACAACTTTTCACCCACAAATACCCATCGGACATAATTGGTTCAATTAAACTAGAAATTGAGACTGCCTTGTTTGAGAAGACAAGTTCGTTGAGAGCTTTTTCGGATGCACCAATTTGAAACATGGAAGAATGAAGAATCGACAATAGAATGAAGACCGTTGCAAGCTTTTGAACTTATTTGAAGAATTGATGGCAAAATTTGAAACGATAATTGGTGGCCAGAATGAAGAAACTTGAATAGTCGTCGTTTTAGAAACTTGGACCATAGCTTAATTTTTTTGTACGACTTTGTTAATTTGGAAAGGGCAATTTTATCAATGCGTGAAGGTTTAACAAGGAAGGAGTATATGCAATTTTAATTTTGAGTTTGTGGTTTTTATTTTTATTTTTACATTACAAGAATTGTCTTTATTTTTCACTTTTGTTAATAGAAATTAACCGTATTGCCTTAACTCTATGTTTACCCGTAACAATTTTAGTTATCAGAGTGAATGGGTGTTTGTTTCTTACGTAATATTACACCTCAAAACCAGCGTTCGATGAAAGATTGAATTATCACAAAACATAGTTTTTTGATCCCAAACACAGTGGATCCCACCATGTCCTCAAAGCAAAAGTAAACTCATAGTTTCATCATGTCAACTATTGCTTCGACCACCAGGTGGGGCTAGCTCATTTGGTAGGTAGAGACTCTTTGTCTCTTAGACCGAACGTAATGGGCGTTTTTTTGCCCCCAATCCCGCCGAGGAACCACCCCTAGGCGTGTTTGGCTGGTTTTTGTGTTTTGGCGTGTTTAAAATCACGCTTGGTGCAAATTTGAAGGGCCAATCACATTTAATTTTCCTTTTTTTTTTTGCCAATAGCTTTTTTTTTTATTTTTTAATTTTTATTTAATTCTCTACACCCTTTAACATAATGCCCACATCACCACTACACACATTTTAGAAAAACGCCCAATAATGACCCTTGCTGACTGTACTGCCACATGGTGGAAAACGCCCAAGGGTGGGAGCATTATTCACTCTTACCACTACGCATGGTCTTAGTGGAGGTCATGAGTTGAATCCCAGACAAAGGTGATTCATTTGTAAATATAGAAGTATAGGAGACTAACATTAGCCATTCAAAAAAACAATAATAATATTAATAAGTATTGCTTATACCAAATAGTCATCCAATGTCTTCAAACTCGAAACTCATTACCGTTTATAGCAGAGGTTATAGCCTTACATTAAATACAATTAAAAACAAGTCAGTTTCGCTGGTAAGTCTTATGTTTTACATTTTCAAAAAACATAAAAATTAATGATTTTTCTAAACATGTGAATGCATGCCTATACGAGTTCAATCCCAAATATAATATACAAATAACTAGAGATACCAGTAACTAGGGTTGTAACTTGTAAACGAACAAAACCATAACTAGTTTGTGTTCATTTGTTAATATAAACGAACATTAACTTGGGGTTAAGTTATTCTACAAAGGCTCCTAAAAATAAGAAGTGTAAGGAGGAATTAACTTGGGTTAAGTTATTCTACAAAGGCTCCGAAAATAAACGGCGAAGTATCTGACATAACTATCTGAAAATACATGACATAATTGTAAACATAATTATCTCAAAAGGAAGTCTCAAAGTTGTAAGTTCCCCAAATGACTAAGTTAAAAGTTCTTCATATGAACATCAATTCAACAAACATAATCTTTGGACCATATATCCTATCTGACTTGACCATACTTTGAAATCATTTCCCATTGTGTCCATCTTTCATTACAGGTTTTGTAAATGTAGATTGTTTAAAGACTTCATCTGATAATTATTACACCAAAAACCATTAACTACTAGACTCCATTTGCCATCAAGCTTGATCACTGCTAATATTCATGTGTTAATCTAGTGGTTGTGGCAACATACGTCCCGAACTCTATTCCTGAAATATATTTTTTTTTTGTGGCAGAAGAGATATCAGTGAATCCAGCACCGAGAAATATTCCAAATTAACAGGTGATGACCATAAAGAAAGGTTCAAAGCAAGAAACATTCCAAATTCACAATGATGCTATAGACTAAAGATATTATGAGCGAGCATTTGAACAAGAAGCTTAGAAACAAACACAAAAAAGAGATGAGCTAAAATCTTAGGTACTGTGCAAAATATATCAACGTAGATGAATTTTCCTGCCCCACTTAAGAAGTTTTTTTTTTTACGAAATAGTAGACAACTTATGTATCAGGTGTCTTGGTTTTAAAAGCGCTTGGCAATCTAAAGCGTTTTGATCCCAAAAGCTGATGCGTGTAAATCACATATGCTAGGCGTTCTTTATAAAAAGAAGACGAACCTTACCTTGAAGACAGCACAGGATATATCATAAAGGCATCACATAACTTGGAACAAAAGAATACTGAATGCACACCATAATCACAAAAAACAAACAGGAATCTTGCAATTAAAACACAGTCTTTAGGTATTTATTCAGTCACTTTACGACAACTAACACATATAATATTAGGTTTGTTCTAGTTATACACAAAAGGCTTGCGGTTGAATAAAAAATTGTAATATATAATAACAAAAATTCAGTTTCTCGAAAACATGGGGGTCATTGATGAGATACCAAATATGTAGTGATGTATGTTACGAAACCAAATCATCTCGAAATTCGAAGATCATCTAGAGTTGAATAAATAAAGTACGAGAAGTGTTTTCAAGCTATTGCTTTATACCTTACTTGTATGCTTCAAACTCCATATGCTGTTAGCTCTCCATTCGAATTTACAACGTAGCGATTACCGTTGTCAAAAATTGTAAATGATGGTTGATCAAGCAAAAGTAGCGTTTCCATATAGGAATGCACATAAATTCTACCTACATCATTAGTCCTATGCGATATCCCCAAATTACTTATGCGTTTTAAGTTAGGTTCATAAACAACAAGAGATTGCACTTCCCGATCATCTTCTATAACCTCCATTACAAGTTCACCACTCTTCCTAAATCCATGCACACATGTTATTATTGCATCTGGCAAATGAAAAGTGAATAATTTTGTAAATGATTTTGGTACACCATCCTCCATCATCCATACATCGTAAACTGGATTATTGAAATTGCATTCAACCAAAACAAGAGATTCCCTTAGATTATATATGCCCAAATCCCACATAGGCACGTAGTATACAAATCTATCCGGGAGGTTTACTTCTCTAAATTCTTCACTTGTCAAATCAAATGACACAATCATAGTATAATCTACAGTTACATCATCTACATCATCTACGGTAATGCTATCAGTAGCAAGCCAGTAACAAACCCCGTCTACAAAAACCCCATCTCCACTTGCTAAAATAATCGATTTACGAGGGAGATTGCTGCTATTCAGACTTCTCCACACCCCCGTGCTTAACGTAAAAATCTCAACTTGCCAAGGGATGCTACTTACACCTTCCATATCAGTAAACCTATCCATATATCTAATCTTGACAATCTTAGGGTCACTCGTCTCACGACAAACCCCAAACCCGAGCTCGGTGTTAAACATCTTATCATTATTATTAGGCACATTCACAACAACAGCTTTTGTAATCAAAGGATTCCAAATAACAACTTCTCCCTCTCTATACAAACACAACAAGCCATGAGAGCTGCCTATTTTCCTATAACGTCTAAGCATCTTAACGAACAGAGGAACAGTCACGGAGACGCTATGTTGCGGGAAAGTGTAATCATCAACGATTGAAACACAATTAGGATTATCAAAAGATTGACAGTTATACACAAGAAGATGTTGCCGTTGGGACCTGTAATGAGTGATAAAATCGGAGCTATCGATGAGAGATTTCCATGATTTGGAGACTGATCGGCAACGAATGAGTGATTTTACTGGAAGCCGTTTGATGATTTCCTCTTGGATCTCGAAAGGCACGTTGTCTGACATCTTGATTTTGATCACGGGCTCACCATATCAATTTCTAGGGTTTCTAACAACGAGTGAACGTATGGAAGATTTGGGGATTTCTGCAACTGGATAGTTTAAGATGTTAAGGCAATACGACACCGTATTCATTGATTATATTAAAAGGTCTGGGCCGGTCTTATCTTATATGAAATCTGGGTTGTCTTATTGGGTCATCTTATTGGGCCGTATTATACAATTTCTGCTTTACGCCTTTACTTACAAAATCACTCAACAACAATTTCTAAATGTGTTATGAGTAAATATAATGGATGACTATCTGCCTGCCCTGGTAAAAGCAATAGTTGGCATAATGGAACTATGATTTACAAAACTTTAGATAAGTTTGATTGTACTTTAGTTTTGAGGATACTTCTATGATGTTTGGGATCAAAAGACTATGTTTTGTGAAAATCAAATTTTTGTCGCATCTTGGTTTTGAGGTGTAACATTACGTAAGAAACAAACAGTCTTCCAAACTAAATTTGTTATGAGTAAACATAAAGTTAATACCATATACTTAATTTCTAAATAACGTTAACAAAAGTGAAAAAGTAAAGACCATTCTAGTAATATACACAGAAAAAGAGCACAAACGGAAAAAGGGAGAAAGCATATATCCCTTTCTATACCTCTTTAAGTGCATATTTACACAACCCAAAATCAAAATTCCATATATCTCATTCATTATTGAACCTTAATGTATTGACAAAAAAAACATTTTCAAAGTTAACAAACCCTATTAAAAAATTAAGTTGCGGTCCAAGTTCCAAAAGCGGCAAATGTTTAGGTTTCTTCATTTTGGCTATCAGTTTTCTGTTAAAAACTCGTCGTCAATTCTTCAAATCGGCTCAGAGCTTGCAGCTACCTTCATTCTAAATTCTTCATTATTCCATGTTTAAAATTGGAGAATTTGGAAGGCTCTCAATGAACTTGTTTTCTCAAACATGGCGATCACGATTTCTAGTTTGATTGAACAAATTATGTCCGGTGGGTATTTGTGGGTGAAAAGTTGTTCCAAATTGCAGCCCCTAAACCGAAACAACTGAAGAAATATTAGCTTTTCCAAGTCTAATTTTGTTTGTTTTGGTGTATTTTTTTTATATCTAGCTTCTTGCTAGTTCCGGTATCTATATAAAATTTTACCACGATTCAAAAGAAAAATTCTAAAACACCATGGCTCCACTTGACGTCCCAAAAAAATTCACCCATAATGATCAGACCGGCCCACTTGTTGATAAAGTCAACTGGATTCCATATTGGCCAGTCAAACTAATTTCGTATTACACTACGATGTCATATCTTATTGCCTCTAGAGATGGGCATAAATCCCGGGCTCGGAACCGACCAAAAATACCCGACTTGGAACCGGTTCCTACCCTACCTGAACCGCGGGTATATGCCAGTTCCAGACCCGGACAAAGAAAAAACAACCAAACATGCATGTTATTAATTAATAAATGATAAACGAGTCGAGTCCGAGTTGAGCTTGAGACAGAAAAACCACTCACGAGCCGAATCCAAGTTTAGAAATAGAGCGCAAACAAGTCGAGCTCATGTTCTATGTACTCGAGTGGAAACAAATCATGAAAAACAAGCAAATCAATGTTTTTTTCTCTCAATTTCCATGACTATTTTGTTTAATGTATTTCCATGTTGTATATATATTAGTATAAAAAGATAGCTAGATTTACGATTTTCTCTTATAAAAAACATGTATCGTATTAGATTACATCCTTAAAAGTTGTAGATGTAATTTTTATAAGGGATGAGGCTGGTACTCAACTGGTACTAGATCCGAAAAACAACAATAATAAGTATCGGTATCGAAAATAATCGGTATGGTAGGTCACTAGTATTTACCGGTAAATCAACTAAAATACTGGTACCGTACTGGTTCCGAAAAATAAAAAAAATGAGTACCGATACCGAAAATGATCGATACGATATGATAGCGATTCAGTACTGATACCCGAAACCAAATGCTCATCGCTACTTTCTACATTTTAAAGTGATTGATGCGGATGTATTAGTAAAAATAACAAAAGATGTTAAATACATCAATGCATTGGTGGTGTTAGAGCTTATACTCTACAACGTGATCCCCAAGCACATGTTTAAATTATTATTAAGAAATTATTTTTAAATTTTAATTTATATTACCATGAGAATACGAAATTGGTTTTTGCTTTTGTATGATATTTTTATTTGTTATTTATTTTTAACATATCTTTTTGTATTTATGTAAAATGCAGGATGTTAAGAGCAATGACAAAGTACTAATTTGGTGAGACTTGATTAAATATCCTATTTGTTAAAATGATTAGCTTCTAAGTTGATTAAGTTTCTCTATAGTTATGTTCATGTTAATTCGAAATCGGAGGTATAAAACGGGTTTATAAATTTGATATTTGAAAAAGGATAGGCCTGGATTTGTGGGCTGGACAGTCCGGGCAGACGCCAAGGCCCAAAAGGTTTATAGGGCCCAACAAAAATTTAGGGTCAAGATTTTTAAATGAGCAACCGTTATCTTAAATGTTTAATAAATGACTTTAGTAACAAAAATAAAGCTAGTTCAATGGTTAAGATACTTAAATTTAAAAACCAAGGTCATGAGTTCTAAACCATTCCTTTACATTTTTATTTCCTAAACAATTTTCAGTTAATCCCATGCATTTTTTATTTCCTAAATTGTTTTGAACTATCAACTCACTTAATTAATTGACTCTTTGATCTTGTTAACAAGATGATTATATGATTAATTAGTTAATAATGTTTTGGGTTATAATCTTGAGGTCATGAGTTCAAACCCCATGATTAGCATGTCGTATTGTGGTTTTCTTGATATGTATTTGATGAGTTTATATTATACCAAATTTTTTTTTATCATTTTCGGAGACGGCCCTGAAAAAGGACCAGAGTTTTACGTCGCTTTTAGCTTTTAAGTGGTTAAGCCGAAACTGGTTATCAAATATGTGTCTTGTGTCCAAGGTTTGATGCAGAACTACCATCGAGCCGGTGGTTTCACTGGAAGCGGTCTCTCTATTCCTACGGGGTAAAGGTAAGGCTCTCTACATCTTACCCTCCTCAGACCCTACCTTAGCTTTGCTATTGATGGGATTTACTGAGTATGATGATGATGTTTACTTGATCAACTACTCATCTCTTTTTAGTCTGTGGAGTTTTTGTTTGTCAACTTGAGTCTTTCGTAGTTTTTTATTTTCTTTTGAGATTTGGTTGTTCAACATTTTAACTAAGGGTTTTGTCTGTTTAGTTGTTTTGGATTACTACATTCGTTTTGTGAAATTTAGTGTATTTAGATGTGAATGAATGCAAGGTTGTGTGGTTTTTAGATATAGATAGAGATAATAAAAGTAAATTAAGTTTAAATGTCAATGTGAGGCTAGCTTACATGATAAAGGCATATGTCTTTTAAAGGTGAATTCCTCGGTTTAAACCTGTGCGATTATTTTAGAATTATAATAGTATGGCAGGGTTTGCCATTCAATAAAGATAAAATAAAAAAAAATAACTTAGGTTCCAATTGTTATAAATGCAAGGTTGTGTACTTGTATAGTATTGCTCTATATTAATTACAGTAGCAAATATCTATGCTATTTGTACTCACCTTCAATGTACGACTTTGTTTTGTCACCTTCAATGCACGACTTTGTTTTGTCATTCTGTGTTGCTTACTCTCTTTCTATGTGTGACATGTGCTAGAAACATCAAATTAATACCTCCATGTTCATTTGGTTGGTTCTGTGAAGAGATGTTTTCCAAATATATATTATTATTTTTTTTGGACGGCTAGATCACCCAGTTATGTCTTTGGCCTTTGATTACCCAGGTCACGAGTAGGAATTTCATGGTTGGCATATTATTGTCAGTTTGAACCGGAGTCACAGTTCGCCCCCCCCCCCCCCCCCCCCACAATTGAAATAATAGTTTTTTATTTGTACTATTTAAATCTACGTTTTGATGTAAGTTTCGTTTAAAACAGAATTGCGCGAGATAATATACAAGTCATCAGCTTAGACAAACACGTCATTGAAACTTTTTTAGTTCTTTTTATTTCCTTTTTTACGTGGGTTTTCTTATCGCTCAAGTTACTTAATCTTTTCTACAATAGTGTTTTACGTTTCGATCAAAAATTGGCGAGTTAACACGTCCACATGTGTATAGTTCAACATGTGTAATACGTGAATCCTAATAATAGAAAGAAAACAAGTGCAATTTGAATTCTCCTACTAACAGCAAGCAGTACACACTCCACACTATCTTTATCCTGTATATATCTTCATCTTCTCCAATCTCTTCTCAACCATTATCAACCATCATCTACACCACAAATGAATAACCCTAAAGGCACCATCGTCTTCACCACCGTCGGCCGCCCACACTACGGCTTCGACATCTTCTCCACTCCACTACCTCCCACTCTCACCGACTTCTCCTCCTCTCCTCCCACCGAACACCGTCTCACCGACGGCGTTTCCATCAATTTCAACGCTCAGTTCGTCGGAACCGACGATAACCACCGCAGCATTGTCTACGTCTCCGAGAGAACCGGCTCACCTAAAATCTACCTAGACTCAGACCTCTTACCTTCTGCTCCGGCGAGCCTGTTTCACGACCGTCCGATCATCAAAAACAACCTTCTGTTCTTCATATCCGCTCACGAACCGCCTGATTCACCGTTCAAAAGCTGGTCTGCACTTTACACCGTTAATTTAGACGGTTCCGGTAACAGTAAGGTAACTCGATTGACGCCGTACGGATGTGTTGATTACAGTCCGTCAGTTTCTCAATCCGGTGACCTCATCGCCGTCGCATCGTACGGTTCTCGGCGTTGGAGTGGTGAGTTTCATCATATGGAAACGGATATTGTGGTTTTCCGGCGAAGTGATCCGAATAAGCGGTGGAACGTTTGTTCACTAGGCGGTTGGCCTACGTTTTCCGGCGAGAGTACTATCTACTTCCACCGGCAAGCAGACGACGGTTGGTGGAGCATTTTTGTTGTAGATTTACCGTCAGGTTTTGACGTTCCAGTAACCGCTCCACGGCGTGTGACTCCTCCTGGTGTTCATTGTTTTACTCCGGCTGCTATGCATAACCGCCGTCAAATCGCCGTCGCGACACGGCGGAAGAGCGAAAACTACCGGCATATTGAGATCTACGATCTCGAATCAGAAACATTTTATCCGGTAACGAAGTTGTTAAACCCTAACTTTCATCATTATAATCCGTTTGTTTCTCCGAACAACGGTTATCTAGGTTATCACCGATTTAGAGGTGAAATTGAATCAAGTGACAGTGAGTGTGAGTCGATTGTTCCACACTTAAACCTAGTTTCATCTCCGATTAACGAGCTTAGAATGTTAAGACTAAACGGTTCATTTCCGTCATTTTCACCTACCGGAGATCTAATCGCGTTCAATCCTGATTTTAATTCAAAAGCCGGTTTAGATATTGTGAAATCCGACGGTTCAAAGCGGTGGAGTTTGTTAAAAGGACGAACAACATTCTACAATTCATGGAGTCCAATGGAGAAGAACGTTATATTCACATCAATCGGACCGATATTTGGCTCTGTTAAAGCTACGGTGCAAATCGCTAGGGTTTCGTTCGATCTAGAACAACTTGAAGATGATGTAATAGATGTAAAAGCTGAGATTAAGATACTTACAAGAGAAGAAACCGGCAACAATGCGTTTCCATCATGTTCAGCTGACGGAAAACGGTTAGTGTTCAGATCTGGACGGTCAGGACACAAAAACCTCTACATCTTAGACGCAGTTGACGGAGAGTTTAAATCAGACGACGGAGTCCGGCAGTTAACCGACGGAGAATGGATCGATACGATGCCGTGTTGGTCGCCGGACGGTAAGCTAATTGCGTTTTCATCTAACCGGCATAATCCGGCGAATGTTGATGCGTTTAGTATCTACGTAATGTGCTCCGACGGAAGTGACGTACGGCGGGTCTATGTTGCCGGAGAAGAAGGATCTGAGGAGGTGGATAGGGAGAGGATTAATCATGTGTGTTTTAGTGGCGACGGCGAGTGGTTATTGTTTGCGGCGAATATTGGCGGAGTGACGGTGGATCCGGTGTCGATGCCGAATCAGTTTCAGCCGTACGGTGATTTGTATGTGGTGAGGTTGGATGGTAGTGGCCTCCGGCGGCTGACGTGGAACGGTTATGAGAATGGAACTCCGGCGTGGTTTCCTGGTGAAAAGGAGTTGGGGTGTTTGGGTTTAAATAGTGTGGGGGAGAAGTTGTTGGGTCAGTTTGATGAACCGCTTTGGATCAGTTGTGATATTTAATGGGCTTTTGCAATGTTTTGAAAACCGGTTCAAACCGGTCTTTTATACCGGTTGAACCGTCCTTTCGAACCGTTTAAACTGTCCGGTACACCCGGTTGGACCATCCAATACACTTGATTAAACCGTTTCTAAGCCAAATCATATAAAAACCAGGTTCTAAAACATTGGGTTTTTGTGATTTTTTTTTTATGGAAAATTTCAAATAAGTTATATCATAAATGTGAGTTTTGTATTCTTGTATATTTGTATTTGCATTTGGCCTTCATAAAACATGAATAAAATGTTATTGTTTTTTTGCATAATAATTTGTTTTTTTATAAGTTTTAGTTTCGTGGGTTGGCGCCAATATAACAATAGTACCAACCTTCCTTGTAAAGAGTAGCTTCAAGGATGACATAGGTTTTTATTAACTTCATAAATCATCTAGTTGTTATCGTCCTTAATATCTTTTTATTGTTAAGTTTAGTTTCATGAATGTTTTATTCTTTTGATTTACGTTAAAAGGATAAAAAGAGGACGGTAAATGTTGATTGCTTGTAAGAGGGGGGGGGGGGGGTACCTACTTGGTAAAAAAAAACTTATCGCACCCTTTAAAAGTTTGATTAATCAAGGGTCCGCCAGTAACTGAAAGTGACGCTTTTGATGAGTGTTACCATCATTTAGACAACCTCAAGTCGTCAACCTTATCCATTCTTATATGAACAAGGAAGAACTAGTGGATGTCATCACTGTTATCACTTGTGAATGTCATTTTCTCATTCTTGGATACAGCTTAACAGCTTTGGTGATTTCATTATATTTTGTGGTTTCTCCACATCGTCATACCAAATGTAGGGTTTTCACATTTTGTGTTTCGATTATCTAGACCATGGGAAACGATTCGATCATTTGGATCTGTGAATTTCATGCTCTACGAGAAACTTTCTAAGGTGCTCGGCATCGAGGATGAAAATCTTATGAACGTGAGAATACCAAAGAAGAGCTCAAGCAGAGGTTAGAAGACGAAGAATAAAGGAAAACTGGGAGGGGCAATGTTTATATTAGGCATATGGTCTTTACTCTTTGTGCATGGACTATTTGTCTTTACTTATGCTCATGTTCGCTTGTTTAAGAAAAGATTTTGTTCATGTTCATTCGTTAATTTTATAAACAAACATAAACAAGCACACATGAACATAAGTGGATACAAACAAACAAAAACAAGCATAAACGGAAACAAATGAACAAACAAACATATATTAATTTGAGAAAAAAAACCACAACATTTTCAATCTAAAATAAATACGAAGTACTTGACATAACTATCCGCAAGCACTTGACATATTTATCCCAAACTAAAGTCTTAAAATTCTAAGTTCCCCAAATAACTACGCTTGAAGTTCTTCATATGAACTCCAATTCACCAACCATGATCTTGATTCACCATTCATTCATGCATCCAATTCACCAACCATAATCTGTATTCCCAATCTAACATAGCCAAAAAGAATGATTCAAAAGCAAGAAATATTCCAAATTCACAATGATGGTACAAGAAATTATCATTAGGCATTTAATAAGAAGCTTAAATTTACGAATATGATTACATACAAAATATAGATGACCTGAAAGCTTAGGTATAAGGTAAAATATATTAATATAGATGAATTTTCCTGCCAGTTAAAGGTATAAGGTAAGATATATTAATATAGATGAATTTTCCTGCCAGTTAAGAATTTTTTTTATATAACAGTAGACAACTAAAGCATCAAGTGATAGGTGTTAAAGTAAATGCAAACATAGAATCGGTTTAGTCAAAATATGTAATAAAACTAGATTATCTAAAGTTCAGTTTTAGAAACACGGGGTGTTTAAAGGACAGACGAAATATGCAGTGATGTATGTTATGAAACCAAATCATCTTGAAATTTGAAGATCATCTAATGTTGCATGTATAAAGTACAAGTGTTTTCAAGCTATTGTTTTATACCTTCAAAAGCCTTCTGTTCTTTGCACTCCTCTTTGAAACTTTCAATGTAGCATATACCTTTGTCAAAAACCATAAATGATGGCTGGTCAAGCAGCAGTAGTGTTTCCATGTAAGAATGCGCATAAAAAAAACCTCCTTCATCAATCCCAAGGTTACTGATCTCTTTTGAGTTGGGTTCATAACCAACACGCCATGACGATTCCCCATCATCTTTTGTAACTTCCATTACAGGTTCACCACTCCTCCTAAATTCTACTACGCGGTTTATCGTTGCATCTGGTAGGTGAATAGTGTATAACTTTGTAAATGATTTTGGTAGACCATCCTCCATCATCCATACTCTGTAAACTCGATTATCAACCTCGGCACTATGTTCAACCAAAACAAGAGACTCCCTTAGATTATACATGTACAAGTTCCACATAGACCCTTCATATACAAAACTATCCGGGAGGTTTACTTCTCCAAATTCTTCACTTGTCATATCAAATGAAATAATTATATTATAAGCTTCAATTTCATCTACGGTACTCCTATCAGTAGCAAGCCAATAAAAAACCCCACCTGCAATTTGTCCACTGTTATAAATAATCGATTTACGAGGGAGACTGTTGCTATCCGGACTTCTCCACTTCCCGGTACTTAACGTAAAAACCTCAACTTGCCAAGGGATGCTAGTTTCAATTTCCAGATCCACAAACCTTTTAATATATCTAATCTTGACAACCTTCGGGTCACTCGTCTCGCGACAAACCCCAAACCCAAGCTCGGTGTTAAACATCTTAACCACATTAGGCACAACAACAGCAACAGCTTTTCTAATCGAAGGATTCCAAATAAAAACCCTTCCATTGTTATACAAACACAACAAGCCATGAGAAGTGCCTATTTTCCTATAACTTTTAAGCATCTTAACCAACGGAGGAGGAGTCACAGAGACTCTCTGTTCAGGGAAAGTATTATCATCAACGATTGAGACGTATTTTGGCTCGGAACCAAATCGTTGATTGCATACAAGTAGATGTTGCTGTTGGGAGCTGTAATGAGTGATAAAATCGGAGCTATCGATGAGAGATTTCCATGATTTGGAGACTGATCGGAATCGAATCAGTGATTTTACTGGAAGCCGTTTGATGATTTCCTCTTGGATCTCTAAAGGCACGTTGTCTGACATCTTGATTTTGATTACCAACTCACCATATCAATTTCTAGGGTTTCCAAGCGAATGGAAGATTTGGCAATCCGACACCGTATTCAGATCTAATTGAGTTAATCAACATGTCTGGGCTGGTCTCATCTTATTGGGCCTGTCTTACATAATGAAATGTAAAACTTTATTCGGCCTGTCTGGTCTTTATTTTATTTTATTATTTTTTTTACCGATTATAAAATTCTAGGTTTCAATTTTTTCATAGTTACCAATTTACCATGTTCAAATGTTCAATAACTTTGTGGCTTTGCATCATTATCTTTATCACACTAATACTTAAATCGAACATTTATATATAAAAACATCAACAGTTTGCCAAGAAAACAAATGAAAATGATAAATAACCCCCTAACGAGACTATACAAGAGCAACACTAATTCATCGTTATCACACTTACATTTTACACTTGTGAAGGTCATTTTCACTTTTTTGGATATAACTTTAGTAATAACGTTATATTTTGTTTACTCTCAACGCTTTTAGTCAAAGTAGCAACAACCTCAACGGTAACCCTCAAACGGTCAAACCCTTTGGAATTTTGCAATCAGAACATAGTTTGTGACAACAAGAATGTTAATAGTGGGCAACAAGATTGATAATAATATATTTTTTTAACAAGCTAAAGTATCAACCTGTTCGGGTAAAGAATGTAAGCATCTTGCAAACAAATAGCCTATGTGATCATCATGATGACATTTAGGTATTTATTCAATCACTTTTTGTTCAAGTTATACACAAAAGGCAAACAGTTGAATAAAAAATTGTAATAAAACCAGAATAACTAAAATTCAGTTTTTGGAAACATGGGGTGCTTTATGAACATACCAAATATGCAGTAATGTATGTTATGCGACCAAATCATCTTGAAATTTGAGGATCATCTAGTGTTGCACAAGTAGAGTACAAGAAGTGTTTTCAAGGCTCAAGCTATTGCTTTATACCTTACTGAGTAGAGAAGGAACCGGTTCGGTTCCTTTTTCTTCAGCCAGGTCTGGAACTAGTCTATATCCGCGGTTCAGGTAGGGTAGGAACTGGTTTCGGGTCTGGGTTTTATGCTCATCTCTAGAATTATAGGTATTATGCTCATCTTTATATGTAAATTATGGGTTTTCAAGTGGAGCCATTGTGTTTTTAATTTTTTTTAACTGCGCTGAAATTTTATATAAAAAATGAAACTAGCAAGGAGCTAGAAATACAAAAAAAAAACACCTAAACAAACAAAATTAGACTTGGAAAGTTAATATTTCATGAGTAGTTCCAGATTAGGGATTGCAATTTGGAACAACTTTTCACCCACAAATACCCATCGGACACAATTGGTTCAATTAAACTAGAAATTGAGGCCACCTTGTTTGAGAAGACAAGTTCGTTGAGAGCTTTTTCGGATGCACCAATTTGAAACATGGAATAATGAAGAATCGACAATAGAATGTGTTGGAAATTTTAGTGAAAATGAGTTTTTCACTAAATATTTTGGACATCAATAATATTTATATATGTGTTGTATAAATAATTATTTATGGTTTGTGTTCAAACTATGTCCAAATAGAGCTAAGATGAATGAGATATCGAAGCTTGAAGTTGTATGTTTAGAACAAACAAAGATAAATAAAATGGATTAGTTTTGTCAACTAGTCCCACATAGGTGGGATGACAAAACTCAAAGTGGTATATAAGGAGGAGCACTCCTTGTAAATTGTTTCCTTAGGCGGATGATGTGGCGCAGGCTTCTCAGGCACGCGACAGTTCAAGCGCGCCCAGGCGCACTTGTCTGCATACCAGGCGCATACGCAGGTTCCATACAGTGTGGCGCACGGACTGAAGAGACACTTCAGGCGCGCGCACATGTTTGCAGCGGAAACAAAAACAGCTGGTTGGACTTGGTCAAACTAGCTGTTTAATTCTGTCAAGAATGAATATGACAGTTTCGTTGACCATATTAATTCCATTTTAATATAATTAAATCTTGTTTATTACAAGATTTATTGCCTCGTTAATTGGAGAATTAAAGGCAAGGTATGTTTCAATTTTGTGAATGTGTGTATATATATGAACCTTAGGTTCATATTTGGTATATACGAAAAAGATAAGAGATGAGAGAATCTCATAAAATCTATTAGAAACATTCACAACATATTTTTAGAGGAGTACTCTAAAATATACGCAACTTCTTTATTTATTTTCCACAACACCAATTTATACCCGGCGTAATCTCGGGCGCGAGAGCCATCTCCGGCAGTACAACTACTGCTTCGGTTGTTGTATCCTGGAAACAGACCGTCTGAGAGGAGGCGCGAAATCTGTTTTAAGGGCCCCGTGTCTAACACGATCCTCAACCATACCGTCAACGCCAGTTGGTTCATTCTTGCAGCGGAGGTTTATTCAAGATGGTGTGGTTGAAGTTCTTCAAAAGATGTTGGCTTGAATCAAGATTGGTACAATTATTGTGTATTTATTTTCGTTCATTTGGTTTATGTAACCGGTATTGTACTTGATAAATTTCCCACAAATAACGAGAGTCTCGTTATTATTTATTTTATTAATATTTTTAATAAAAAGTGAACCTAGTTCCTACAATCTTAAAACAGACTTTCGTGAAGATTGTTGCTACAATCTTAAATCCCTTCTCTACGAGGATTTAGGTTCACGAAAGTTAAAATATTTAATGAGATTTTTGTTAAAATCTTGAAAATATTTTTTTTTGGGAAATATTTATGTAGTACAATCGAGTCGGATTAATTTTATGATTGGAGTACAATCTTTTAATCCGAATACCATGTTACAAAAAGAACGTTTTGATTCAAGTTTGGATTTCTTGTTTTTGTTCGTGTTTAGATAAACCGAACATATACAAAATAATATGTATTTCAATGGGTTTTGAAATACTATATTTTCTAATGAGCGTATTAGAAAATTTATTTTGTAACCCCTTACAAATTAAATGTTTGTAACGTTTAATTTATAAGCTTTTAGTAACCATAATTAAGACATTAATGTTGGTTTTAAAAGTATTGAATTATATTTATTTGCTAATAAGCATATTAGAAAGTAATTATGTTTAACAAGTTTTAATATTTTCTAACGAGTGTGTTAGAAATGTTGATGTTGGAAGAATAACAAGATTAAACTTTTTATATCTCTAACGAGCGTGTTAGAATTTTATAGAATAATAAGTTTAAAATCATCTTTTATATCTAATGAGCGTGTTAGATACGATGATTGTGTTAGAACTAACTTGTTAAAAGACGATTAGATTTTCTAACGAGCGTGCTAGAAAATATACGTTTAGATTTTCTAACGAGCGTGTTAGAAAATATTATTATTTCAAATAATTACCGACGAGCGTGTTGGAGACAATTATTTTGGATAATAAACCTTGTAACGGTTTCGTCTAAACTATTAAATTTCTAACGAGCGAGTTAGAAACGGATTTTTTCCACATACGTTTAAACGATTTTTATTTGTTTATTTCTAATGAGCGCATTAGAAATAGTTTATATTTTTTTTTATAAACGTCGAAACAAATTTTGTAATCGATTATTTCTAACGAGCGTGTTAGAAACGGTTTAAAGAGTTTGATAGTTGTTTATTTTCTAACGTGCGTGTTAGAAACGACTTTGTCAATTGTTTACTTCTAACAAGGGGGTTAGAAAACGTTTATTTTATATAAACCAAAAAGGGCTTATGGCGATAAATAATCGTCTAATTTTCTAATTGGCGTATTAGAATTAGTTTATCTTATAACCAACTATTTTGACGATTTGCAATCGTTAATTTCTAACGAGCGGGTTAGAACCGGGTTAACTATGATAAACTATTTAAGATGATTTGTAATCGGTTTATATATTTTCTAACGAGCGTGTTAGAAAAGATTTGTGCTCATTTCTAACGAGCGCGTTAGAACCGGTTTACTTTATAAAAACCGAATATTTTGAATGTTTGTTAAACATTTAAATTCTAATTAGCATATTAGAATTGGTTATCATACAAACCACTCATTTTAACGATTGGTAATCGTTATTATCTAACAGCGGTTAGAAATGGTTTGAATATGATAAACCATTTATTAAAACGATGTGTATTCGTTTTATTTTCAAACGAGCGAATTTGAAATTGTTTTATTTATTAAACTATTATAAGGTTTATTGTCTTGATTTGTAATCAAAACATAAATATATAGTTTAATATTAAAACACTTGCAAAAACGAGAAATGTTTTGAACGAATAAAACATGTCTTTGCAAAGTATAACGTCTTGAACCATATAATAGTCTTGGAGAGACTATTTGGTGAAAAACAACTCGATGTTGTTATAAATATAATAAGTTGCTCAACTACTTGCGAGTAGTTAATTGTAAACAACTTTATATTTTGGACAACTGACGAACCAAGTTATACGCGTTCCATTGAGGGAGTACCTCAAAACATGACACCAAACGAAATAATTGCGTTTATTTCGGTAAAAAAGTGTTGAAGATAATAACACTTTGGCTTTTGATGTTTAGATATCATTGGTGTATCCGTTATTTTGGACTACTAATAAGTTGTCAAAAGGATACACATTTTGATACAAAGTGTAAAAAAATAATTTACACAAACACAACGAGCGGGTTGTGATCATGACTTATGCAATAAGTCAAAAATCAAACATCAAATGCATAACGGCGTCGTGAGAAATGTGGTGTATGGTTTGAGATGAAATGCACGAAAACGAGATATGTCATCTAAGTTGAGAGGATCAACATGGAAATGCACATGTAAGTTTTCAAAGAATATAACATATGAAAGAAATATATGTTATTATTGTAAATGTTTTAATAAATTTGGCAAATTTATTAATGGAAATTTACAATAGTGATGGACTTGTAGATGCTTCTACCACCATCAATGTTGTTTAAACTATGTGGAGGTTTGGTCCTCAATTTGGGAGAGTATCCCAATACATGGTATTAATGAAACAACAACGTAAATGTATATATCACTATAGGCATACGTGAATGCCTTGTTGTTGAGAGTCAATGTAATTGACTATATCTCAAGACTCGAGTGATTTTATACAAAGATCTTTCATCAAAGTGACTTGGATTAAGACTTATGTTTAAGTCCTTAGAAAGTCAATGGTGAAACCTTGGAGATAAAAAGGCAAACGAGTTATGATCCTAATGGATGAAGTTAACTATGGTTTTGAGGCCTTCCTAAAACTGATGGTTTTGGAATGGTGAAATAAAATTTCATTATTGTGTCTAAACTAAGAAACGAATGTTCGGAAGAGATAGTGCGTTATCTCTTAAGGCTGTGAAGAATCAGAATGATGCATCTTCAGTTCACATGCTAGAGTATTGTGGTCTAAAGCATGCTAGACTAATACTTGTTAATTTATATGCTCGACGGAGATTAAATTAACTTTAAACATTCAAAATATGTGATGACACAAGAACGAATTTTGTGCTAAACAAAACTATAAATATAACTTCATTAAAATGCAAGCAATGTGGGGGGAGGAGGCCATTTAAGAAACAAACCCTTTAGGGTATGTGGAAATGGTAGTTGAGAAGTTTTCTCAAACTCGAAATGAAAGGGAGAACCTTTCATCACCCCATTTGGATGTTATCCAATTACACTTAAATGTGGGGGTGACTTGCATTTGAATGTGGAAATGGGAGTTGAGAAGTTTTCTCAAACTCGAAATGAAAGGGAGAACCTTTCATCGCCCCATTTGGATGCTATCCAATTACACTTAAATGTGGGGGTGACTTGCATATATTGCAAACGCTTGACCAAGTGGAGTACACAATGGTTATATGGAGTCAATCGAGTAGATTGAACTCGAATGCCAATTGGTTAGATTCAAAATCTAGTAAGATGTCAGTCATGACACACCAAAGGCATGGTGAAAAACGTGTTTGGCCATGAATTGAGTTTCATGTCATTCTAAGACAAGGTACATAACTGGATCCAGGTTGAGATCACAAGTTATAAGTCTTATGAATCGACTAAAAGGCAAAGGTGACTAGCGAGTCAAGAACACGTTAGAACAAATGATCTCAATTTAAATTGTCGTTGGTGACTTAGCGAAGTCAAAGATAATTTTGGATCCAACAACCAGTGGGTTGATAAGAGATCAGGTTGTGGAATGGGACTAAAGCCATGGATAAAGGGACATGAGGGAAACCTAACCTAGTTGACTGGAGATCCCAAGATCTAGGTTCAATAGGCCAACTTAATCATGAACCGAAGGGTAGTCACTGTGGGGGCGTAGCTAATATATATGTTTATATATAAGCTAGTGTATATGTTTCATATATCCCCCTAAAACTATAAAAGGGTGTTTAAATACGTCCTAGTCCATTCCTATAATATTCAGTGACATTGTTGTGAGGTTAAGCATAATATGTGGTTTTATGATTTGTGTAAATCATAATAAACCATAATGCTTTTAATGATTTAAAGGGAAATCACCTATGTTGGAGAGAAGTGTGGTCGCTTCGAATGGAATTAGGGCATAATTCCTAGAGCTCCCGCAGAACCAGGAAAGTGCTCCATGACCATTATTGGAGACATACATGAGGAGATGGCCCGGCTAGGGAAAGTATTGTGTGAATGTATATTGTCGTCTACACAAATGGGGGGTTGTTCAAGGACATCACGTCTACAAAACCCTAGGAGGCTAAGTATGCTTCACAAAGGAAGGTTCAAAGGTTACACCTACCTATCCTGCAATACTCGACTGTCGAGTTTTCATCGGGGAATTTTGTGTGTTTTAATCGATCTCCATTCATGTGGGGGATTGTTGGAAATTTTAGTGAAAATGAGTTTTTCACTAAATATTTTGGACATCAATAATATTTATATATGTGTTGTATAAATAATTATTTATGGTTTGTGTTCAAACTATGTCCAAATAGAGCTAAGATGAATGAGATATCAAAGCTTGAAGTTGTATGTTTAGAACAAACAAAGATAAATAAAATGGATTAGTTTTGTCAACTAGTCCCACATAGGTGGGATGACAAAACTCAAAGTGGTATATAAGGAGGAGCACTCCTTGTAAATTGTTTCCTTAAAGGCAAACACTAGTGGGGACCAAAGGGTGCGCCGCACCCGCACATATGCGCGAGAGTATGGATGGCGCATGACCAGGTGGCGTCCTGGTATGCGCAGTGGCATCCGTGTGGTGAGCGACTCCACATCTAATATGCGCGCATGTGGTGCACTTTGAACTTCGCACTGCTTTTGTATGTTTGCCCATGAGCGTGTGGTCAGATACATGGCAGGTCCGCTTTGGCGCACCCTTGGGTGACTTAGGCGGATGATGTGGCGCAGGCTTCTCAGGCACGCGACAGTTCAAGCGCGCCCAGGCGCACTTGTCTGCATACCAGGCGCATACGCAGGTTCCATACAGTGTGGCGCACGGACTGAAGAGACACTTCAGGCGCGCGCACATGTTTGCAGCGGAAACAAAAACAGCTGGTTGGACTTGGTCAAACTAGCTGTTTAATTCTGTCAAGAATGAATATGACAGTTTCGTTGACCATATTAATTCCATTTTAATATAATTAAATCTTGTTTATTACAAGATTTATTGCCTCGTTAATTGGAGAATTAAAGGCAAGGTATGTTTCAATTTTGTGAATGTGTGTATATATATGAACCTTAGGTTCATATTTGGTATATACGAAAAAGATAAGAGATGAGAGAATCTCATAAAATCTATTAGAAACATTCACAACATATTTTTAGAGGAGTACTCTAAAATATACGCAACTTCTTTCTTTATTTTCCACAACACCAATTTATACCCGGCGTAATCTCGGGCGCGAGAGCCATCTCCGGCAGTACAACTACTGCTTCGGTTGTTGTATCCTGGAAACAGACCGTCTGAGAGGAGGCGCGAAATCTGTTTTAAGGGCCCCGTGTCTAACACGATCCTCAACCATACCGTCAACGCCAGTTGGTTCATTCTTGCAGCGGAGGTTTATTCAAGATGGTGTGGTTGAAGTTCTTCAAAAGATGTTGGCTTGAATCAAGATTGGTACAATTATTGTGTATTTATTTTCGTTCATTTGGTTTATGTAACCGGTATTGTACTTGATAAATTTCCCACAAATAACGAGAGTCTCGTTATTATTTATTTTATTAATATTTTTAATAAAAAGTGAACCTAGTTCCTACAATCTTAAAACAGACTTTCGTGAAGATTGTTGCTACAATCTTAAATCCCTTCTCTACGAGGATTTAGGTTCACGAAAGTTAAAATATTTAATGAGATTTTTGTTAAAATCTTGAAAATATTTTTTTTTGGGAAATATTTATGTAGTACAATCGAGTCGGATTAATTTTATGATTGGAGTACAATCTTTTAATCCGAATACCATGTTACAAAAAGAACGTTTTGATTCAAGTTTGGATTTCTTGTTTTTGTTCGTGTTTAGATAAACCGAACATATACAAAATAATATGTATTTCAATGGGTTTTGAAATACTATATTTTCTAATGAGCGTATTAGAAAATTTATTTTGTAACCCCTTACAAATTAAATGTTTGTAACGTTTAATTTATAAGCTTTTAGTAACCATAATTAAGACATTAATGTTGGTTTTAAAAGTATTGAATTATATTTATTTGCTAATAAGCATATTAGAAAGTAATTATGTTTAACAAGTTTTAATATTTTCTAACGAGCGTGTTAGAAATGTTGATGTTGGAAGAATAACAAGATTAAACTTTTTATATCTCTAACGAGCGTGTTAGAATTTTATAGAATAATAAGTTTAAAATCATCTTTTATATCTAATGAGCGTGTTAGATACGATGATTGTGTTAGAACTAACTTGTTAAAAGACGATTAGATTTTCTAACGAGCGTGCTAGAAAATATACGTTTAGATTTTCTAACGAGCGTGTTAGAAAATATTATTATTTCAAATAATTACCGACGAGCGTGTTGGAGACAATTATTTTGGATAATAAACCTTGTAACGGTTTCGTCTAAACTATTAAATTTCTAACGAGCGAGTTAGAAACGGATTTTTTCCACATACGTTTAAACGATTTTTATTTGTTTATTTCTAATGAGCGCATTAGAAATAGTTTATATTTTTTTTTATAAACGTCGAAACAAATTTTGTAATCGATTATTTCTAACGAGCGTGTTAGAAACGGTTTAAAGAGTTTGATAGTTGTTTATTTTCTAACGTGCGTGTTAGAAACGACTTTGTCAATTGTTTACTTCTAACAAGGGGGTTAGAAAACGTTTATTTTATATAAACCAAAAAGGGCTTATGGCGATAAATAATCGTCTAATTTTCTAATTGGCGTATTAGAATTAGTTTATCTTATAACCAACTATTTTGACGATTTGCAATCGTTAATTTCTAACGAGCGGGTTAGAACCGGGTTAACTATGATAAACTATTTAAGATGATTTGTAATCGGTTTATATATTTTCTAACGAGCGTGTTAGAAAAGATTTGTGCTCATTTCTAACGAGCGCGTTAGAACCGGTTTACTTTATAAAAACCGAATATTTTGAATGTTTGTTAAACATTTAAATTCTAATTAGCATATTAGAATTGGTTATCATACAAACCACTCATTTTAACGATTGGTAATCGTTATTATCTAACAGCGGTTAGAAATGGTTTGAATATGATAAACCATTTATTAAAACGATGTGTATTCGTTTTATTTTCAAACGAGCGAATTTGAAATTGTTTTATTTATTAAACTATTATAAGGTTTATTGTCTTGATTTGTAATCAAAACATAAATATATAGTTTAATATTAAAACACTTGCAAAAACGAGAAATGTTTTGAACGAATAAAACATGTCTTTGCAAAGTATAACGTCTTGAACCATATAATAGTCTTGGAGAGACTATTTGGTGAAAAACAACTCGATGTTGTTATAAATATAATAAGTTGCTCAACTACTTGCGAGTAGTTAATTGTAAACAACTTTATATTTTGGACAACTGACGAACCAAGTTATACGCGTTCCATTGAGGGAGTACCTCAAAACATGACACCAAACGAAATAATTGCGTTTATTTCGGTAAAAAAGTGTTGAAGATAATAACACTTTGGCTTTTGATGTTTAGATATCATTGGTGTATCCGTTATTTTGGACTACTAATAAGTTGTCAAAAGGATACACATTTTGATACAAAGTGTAAAAAAATAATTTACACAAACACAACGAGCGGGTTGTGATCATGACTTATGCAATAAGTCAAAAATCAAACATCAAATGCATAACGGCGTCGTGAGAAATGTGGTGTATGGTTTGAGATGAAATGCACGAAAACGAGATATGTCATCTAAGTTGAGAGGATCAACATGGAAATGCACATGTAAGTTTTCAAAGAATATAACATATGAAAGAAATATATGTTATTATTGTAAATGTTTTAATAAATTTGGCAAATTTATTAATGGAAATTTACAATAGTGATGGACTTGTAGATGCTTCTACCACCATCAATGTTGTTTAAACTATGTGGAGGTTTGGTCCTCAATTTGGGAGAGTATCCCAATACATGGTATTAATGAAACAACAACGTAAATGTATATATCACTATAGGCATACGTGAATGCCTTGTTGTTGAGAGTCAATGTAATTGACTATATCTCAAGACTCGAGTGATTTTATACAAAGATCTTTCATCAAAGTGACTTGGATTAAGACTTATGTTTAAGTCCTTAGAAAGTCAATGGTGAAACCTTGGAGATAAAAAGGCAAACGAGTTATGATCCTAATGGATGAAGTTAACTATGGTTTTGAGGCCTTCCTAAAACTGATGGTTTTGGAATGGTGAAATAAAATTTCATTATTGTGTCTAAACTAAGAAACGAATGTTCGGAAGAGATAGTGCGTTATCTCTTAAGGCTGTGAAGAATCAGAATGATGCATCTTCAGTTCACATGCTAGAGTATTGTGGTCTAAAGCATGCTAGACTAATACTTGTTAATTTATATGCTCGACGGAGATTAAATTAACTTTAAACATTCAAAATATGTGATGACACAAGAACGAATTTTGTGCTAAACAAAACTATAAATATAACTTCATTAAAATGCAAGCAATGTGGGGGGAGGAGGCCATTTAAGAAACAAACCCTTTAGGGTATGTGGAAATGGTAGTTGAGAAGTTTTCTCAAACTCGAAATGAAAGGGAGAACCTTTCATCACCCCATTTGGATGTTATCCAATTACACTTAAATGTGGGGGTGACTTGCATTTGAATGTGGAAATGAGAGTTGAGAAGTTTTCTCAAACTCGAAATGAAAGGGAGAACCTTTCATCGCCCCATTTGGATGCTATCCAATTACACTTAAATGTGGGGGTGACTTGCATATATTGCAAACGCTTGACCAAGTGGAGTACACAATGGTTATATGGAGTCAATCGAGTAGATTGAACTCGAATGCCAATTGGTTAGATTCAAAATCTAGTAAGATGTCAGTCATGACACACCAAAGGCATGGTGAAAAACGTGTTTGGCCATGAATTGAGTTTCATGTCATTCTAAGACAAGGTACATAACTGGATCCAGGTTGAGATCACAAGTTATAAGTCTTATGAATCGACTAAAAGGCAAAGGTGACTAGCGAGTCAAGAACACGTTAGAACAAATGATCTCAATTTAAATTGTCGTTGGTGACTTAGCGAAGTCAAAGATAATTTTGGATCCAACAACCAGTGGGTTGATAAGAGATCAGGTTGTGGAATGGGACTAAAGCCATGGATAAAGGGACATGAGGGAAACCTAACCTAGTTGACTGGAGATCCCAAGATCTAGGTTCAATAGGCCAACTTAATCATGAACCGAAGGGTAGTCACTGTGGGGGCGTAGCTAATATATATGTTTATATATAAGCTAGTGTATATGTTTCATATATCCCCCTAAAACTATAAAAGGGTGTTTAAATACGTCCTAGTCCATTCCTATAATATTCAGTGACATTGTTGTGAGGTTAAGCATAATATGTGGTTTTATGATTTGTGTAAATCATAATAAACCATAATGCTTTTAATGATTTAAAGGGAAATCACCTATGTTGGAGAGAAGTGTGGTCGCTTCGAATGGAATTAGGGCATAATTCCTAGAGCTCCCGCAGAACCAGGAAAGTGCTCCATGACCATTATTGGAGACATACATGAGGAGATGGCCCGGCTAGGGAAAGTATTGTGTGAATGTATATTGTCGTCTACACAAATGGGGGGTTGTTCAAGGACATCACGTCTACAAAACCCTAGGAGGCTAAGTATGCTTCACAAAGGAAGGTTCAAAGGTTACACCTACCTATCCTGCAATACTCGACTGTCGAGTTTTCATCGGGGAATTTTGTGTGTTTTAATCGATCTCCATTCATGTGGGGGATTGTTGGAAATTTTAGTGAAAATGAGTTTTTCACTAAATATTTTGGACATCAATAATATTTATATATGTGTTGTATAAATAATTATTTATGGTTTGTGTTCAAACTATGTCCAAATAGAGCTAAGATGAATGAGATATCAAAGCTTGAAGTTGTATGTTTAGAACAAACAAAGATAAATAAAATGGATTAGTTTTGTCAACTAGTCCCACATAGGTGGGATGACAAAACTCAAAGTGGTATATAAGGAGGAGCACTCCTTGTAAATTGTTTCCTTAAAGGCAAACACTAGTGGGGACCAAAGGGTGCGCCGCACCCGCACATATGCGCGAGAGTATGGATGGCGCATGACCAGGTGGCGTCCTGGTATGCGCAGTGGCATCCGTGTGGTGAGCGACTCCACATCTAATATGCGCGCATGTGGTGCACTTTGAACTTCGCACTGCTTTTGTATGTTTGCCCATGAGCGTGTGGTCAGATACATGGCAGGTCCGCTTTGGCGCACCCTTGGGTGACTTAGGCGGATGATGTGGCGCAGGCTTCTCAGGCACGCGACAGTTCAAGCGCGCCCAGGCGCACTTGTCTGCATACCAGGCGCATACGCAGGTTCCATACAGTGTGGCGCACGGACTGAAGAGACACTTCAGGCGCGCGCACATGTTTGCAGCGGAAACAAAAACAGCTGGTTGGACTTGGTCAAACTAGCTGTTTAATTCTGTCAAGAATGAATATGACAGTTTCGTTGACCATATTAATTCCATTTTAATATAATTAAATCTTGTTTATTACAAGATTTATTGCCTCGTTAATTGGAGAATTAAAGGCAAGGTATGTTTCAATTTTGTGAATGTGTGTATATATATATGAACCTTAGGTTCATATTTGGTATATACGAAAAAGATAAGAGATGAGAGAATCTCATAAAATCTATTAGAAACATTCACAACATATTTTTAGAGGAGTACTCTAAAATATACGCAACTTCTTTCTTTATTTTCCACAACACCAATTTATACCCGGCGTAATCTCGGGCGCGAGAGCCATCTCCGGCAGTACAACTACTGCTTCGGTTGTTGTATCCTGGAAACAGACCGTCTGAGAGGAGGCGCGAAATCTGTTTTAAGGGCCCCGTGTCTAACACGATCCTCAACCATACCGTCAACGCCAGTTGGTTCATTCTTGCAGCGGAGGTTTATTCAAGATGGTGTGGTTGAAGTTCTTCAAAAGATGTTGGCTTGAATCAAGATTGGTACAATTATTGTGTATTTATTTTCGTTCATTTGGTTTATGTAACCGGTATTGTACTTGATAAATTTCCCACAAATAACGAGAGTCTCGTTATTATTTATTTTATTAATATTTTTAATAAAAAGTGAACCTAGTTCCTACAATCTTAAAACAGACTTTCGTGAAGATTGTTGCTACAATCTTAAATCCCTTCTCTACGAGGATTTAGGTTCACGAAAGTTAAAATATTTAATGAGATTTTTGTTAAAATCTTGAAAATATTTTTTTTTGGGAAATATTTATGTAGTACAATCGAGTCGGATTAATTTTATGATTGGAGTACAATCTTTTAATCCGAATACCATGTTACAAAAAGAACGTTTTGATTCAAGTTTGGATTTCTTGTTTTTGTTCGTGTTTAGATAAACCGAACATATACAAAATAATATGTATTTCAATGGGTTTTGAAATACTATATTTTCTAATGAGCGTATTAGAAAATTTATTTTGTAACCCCTTACAAATTAAATGTTTGTAACGTTTAATTTATAAGCTTTTAGTAACCATAATTAAGACATTAATGTTGGTTTTAAAAGTATTGAATTATATTTATTTGCTAATAAGCATATTAGAAAGTAATTATGTTTAACAAGTTTTAATATTTTCTAACGAGCGTGTTAGAAATGTTGATGTTGGAAGAATAACAAGATTAAACTTTTTATATCTCTAACGAGCGTGTTAGAATTTTATAGAATAATAAGTTTAAAATCATCTTTTATATCTAATGAGCGTGTTAGATACGATGATTGTGTTAGAACTAACTTGTTAAAAGACGATTAGATTTTCTAACGAGCGTGCTAGAAAATATACGTTTAGATTTTCTAACGAGCGTGTTAGAAAATATTATTATTTCAAATAATTACCGACGAGCGTGTTGGAGACAATTATTTTGGATAATAAACCTTGTAACGGTTTCGTCTAAACTATTAAATTTCTAACGAGCGAGTTAGAAACGGATTTTTTCCACATACGTTTAAACGATTTTTATTTGTTTATTTCTAATGAGCGCATTAGAAATAGTTTATATTTTTTTTTATAAACGTCGAAACAAATTTTGTAATCGATTATTTCTAACGAGCGTGTTAGAAACGGTTTAAAGAGTTTGATAGTTGTTTATTTTCTAACGTGCGTGTTAGAAACGACTTTGTCAATTGTTTACTTCTAACAAGGGGGTTAGAAAACGTTTATTTTATATAAACCAAAAAGGGCTTATGGCGATAAATAATCGTCTAATTTTCTAATTGGCGTATTAGAATTAGTTTATCTTATAACCAACTATTTTGACGATTTGCAATCGTTAATTTCTAACGAGCGGGTTAGAACCGGGTTAACTATGATAAACTATTTAAGATGATTTGTAATCGGTTTATATATTTTCTAACGAGCGTGTTAGAAAAGATTTGTGCTCATTTCTAACGAGCGCGTTAGAACCGGTTTACTTTATAAAAACCGAATATTTTGAATGTTTGTTAAACATTTAAATTCTAATTAGCATATTAGAATTGGTTATCATACAAACCACTCATTTTAACGATTGGTAATCGTTATTATCTAACAGCGGTTAGAAATGGTTTGAATATGATAAACCATTTATTAAAACGATGTGTATTCGTTTTATTTTCAAACGAGCGAATTTGAAATTGTTTTATTTATTAAACTATTATAAGGTTTATTGTCTTGATTTGTAATCAAAACATAAATATATAGTTTAATATTAAAACACTTGCAAAAACGAGAAATGTTTTGAACGAATAAAACATGTCTTTGCAAAGTATAACGTCTTGAACCATATAATAGTCTTGGAGAGACTATTTGGTGAAAAACAACTCGATGTTGTTATAAATATAATAAGTTGCTCAACTACTTGCGAGTAGTTAATTGTAAACAACTTTATATTTTGGACAACTGACGAACCAAGTTATACGCGTTCCATTGAGGGAGTACCTCAAAACATGACACCAAACGAAATAATTGCGTTTATTTCGGTAAAAAAGTGTTGAAGATAATAACACTTTGGCTTTTGATGTTTAGATATCATTGGTGTATCCGTTATTTTGGACTACTAATAAGTTGTCAAAAGGATACACATTTTGATACAAAGTGTAAAAAAATAATTTACACAAACACAACGAGCGGGTTGTGATCATGACTTATGCAATAAGTCAAAAATCAAACATCAAATGCATAACGGCGTCGTGAGAAATGTGGTGTATGGTTTGAGATGAAATGCACGAAAACGAGATATGTCATCTAAGTTGAGAGGATCAACATGGAAATGCACATGTAAGTTTTCAAAGAATATAACATATGAAAGAAATATATGTTATTATTGTAAATGTTTTAATAAATTTGGCAAATTTATTAATGGAAATTTACAATAGTGATGGACTTGTAGATGCTTCTACCACCATCAATGTTGTTTAAACTATGTGGAGGTTTGGTCCTCAATTTGGGAGAGTATCCCAATACATGGTATTAATGAAACAACAACGTAAATGTATATATCACTATAGGCATACGTGAATGCCTTGTTGTTGAGAGTCAATGTAATTGACTATATCTCAAGACTCGAGTGATTTTATACAAAGATCTTTCATCAAAGTGACTTGGATTAAGACTTATGTTTAAGTCCTTAGAAAGTCAATGGTGAAACCTTGGAGATAAAAAGGCAAACGAGTTATGATCCTAATGGATGAAGTTAACTATGGTTTTGAGGCCTTCCTAAAACTGATGGTTTTGGAATGGTGAAATAAAATTTCATTATTGTGTCTAAACTAAGAAACGAATGTTCGGAAGAGATAGTGTGTTATCTCTTAAGGCTGTGAAGAATCAGAATGATGCATCTTCAGTTCACATGCTAGAGTATTGTGGTCTAAAGCATGCTAGACTAATACTTGTTAATTTATATGCTCGACGGAGATTAAATTAACTTTAAACATTCAAAATATGTGATGACACAAGAACGAATTTTGTGCTAAACAAAACTATAAATATAACTTCATTAAAATGCAAGCAATGTGGGGGGAGGAGGCCATTTAAGAAACAAACCCTTTAGGGTATGTGGAAATGGTAGTTGAGAAGTTTTCTCAAACTCGAAATGAAAGGGAGAACCTTTCATCACCCCATTTGGATGTTATCCAATTACACTTAAATGTGGGGGTGACTTGCATTTGAATGTGGAAATGGGAGTTGAGAAGTTTTCTCAAACTCGAAATGAAAGGGAGAACCTTTCATCGCCCCATTTGGATGCTATCCAATTACACTTAAATGTGGGGGTGACTTGCATATATTGCAAACGCTTGACCAAGTGGAGTACACAATGGTTATATGGAGTCAATCGAGTAGATTGAACTCGAATGCCAATTGGTTAGATTCAAAATCTAGTAAGATGTCAGTCATGACACACCAAAGGCATGGTGAAAAACGTGTTTGGCCATGAATTGAGTTTCATGTCATTCTAAGACAAGGTACATAACTGGATCCAGGTTGAGATCACAAGTTATAAGTCTTATGAATCGACTAAAAGGCAAAGGTGACTAGCGAGTCAAGAACACGTTAGAACAAATGATCTCAATTTAAATTGTCGTTGGTGACTTAGCGAAGTCAAAGATAATTTTGGATCCAACAACCAGTGGGTTGATAAGAGATCAGGTTGTGGAATGGGACTAAAGCCATGGATAAAGGGACATGAGGGAAACCTAACCTAGTTGACTGGAGATCCCAAGATCTAGGTTCAATAGGCCAACTTAATCATGAACCGAAGGGTAGTCACTGTGGGGGCGTAGCTAATATATATGTTTATATATAAGCTAGTGTATATGTTTCATATATCCCCCTAAAACTATAAAAGGGTGTTTAAATACGTCCTAGTCCATTCCTATAATATTCAGTGACATTGTTGTGAGGTTAAGCATAATATGTGGTTTTATGATTTGTGTAAATCATAATAAACCATAATGCTTTTAATGATTTAAAGGGAAATCACCTATGTTGGAGAGAAGTGTGGTCGCTTCGAATGGAATTAGGGCATAATTCCTAGAGCTCCCGCAGAACCAGGAAAGTGCTCCATGACCATTATTGGAGACATACATGAGGAGATGGCCCGGCTAGGGAAAGTATTGTGTGAATGTATATTGTCGTCTACACAAATGGGGGGTTGTTCAAGGACATCACGTCTACAAAACCCTAGGAGGCTAAGTATGCTTCACAAAGGAAGGTTCAAAGGTTACACCTACCTATCCTGCAATACTCGACTGTCGAGTTTTCATCGGGGAATTTTGTGTGTTTTAATCGATCTCCATTCATGTGGGGGATTGTTGGAAATTTTAGTGAAAATGAGTTTTTCACTAAATATTTTGGACATCAATAATATTTATATATGTGTTGTATAAATAATTATTTATGGTTTGTGTTCAAACTATGTCCAAATAGAGCTAAGATGAATGAGATATCAAAGCTTGAAGTTGTATGTTTAGAACAAACAAAGATAAATAAAATGGATTAGTTTTGTCAACTAGTCCCACATAGGTGGGATGGCAAAACTCAAAGTGGTATATAAGGAGGAGCACTCCTTGTAAATTGTTTCCTTAAAGGCAAACACTAGTGGGGACCAAAGGGTGCGCCGCACCCGCACATATGCGCGAGAGTATGGATGGCGCATGACCAGGTGGCGTCCTGGTATGCGCAGTGGCATCCGTGTGGTGAGCGACTCCACATCTAATATGCGCGCATGTGGTGCACTTTGAACTTCGCACTGCTTTTGTATGTTTGCCCATGAGCGTGTGGTCAGATACATGGCAGGTCCGCTTTGGCGCACCCTTGGGTGACTTAGGCGGATGATGTGGCGCAGGCTTCTCAGGCACGCGACAGTTCAAGCGCGCCCAGGCGCACTTGTCTGCATACCAGGCGCATACGCAGGTTCCATACAGTGTGGCGCACGGACTGAAGAGACACTTCAGGCGCGCGCACATGTTTGCAGCGGAAACAAAAACAGCTGGTTGGACTTGGTCAAACTAGCTGTTTAATTCTGTCAAGAATGAATATGACAGTTTCGTTGACCATATTAATTCCATTTTAATATAATTAAATCTTGTTTATTACAAGATTTATTGCCTCGTTAATTGGAGAATTAAAGGCAAGGTATGTTTCAATTTTGTGAATGTGTGTATATATATGAACCTTAGGTTCATATTTGGTATATACGAAAAAGATAAGAGATGAGAGAATCTCATAAAATCTATTAGAAACATTCACAACATATTTTTAGAGGAGTACTCTAAAATATACGCAACTTCTTTCTTTATTTTCCACAACACCAATTTATACCCGGCGTAATCTCGGGCGCGAGAGCCATCTCCGGCAGTACAACTACTGCTTCGGTTGTTGTATCCTGGAAACAGACCGTCTGAGAGGAGGCGCGAAATCTGTTTTAAGGGCCCCGTGTCTAACACGATCCTCAACCATACCGTCAACGCCAGTTGGTTCATTCTTGCAGCGGAGGTTTATTCAAGATGGTGTGGTTGAAGTTCTTCAAAAGATGTTGGCTTGAATCAAGATTGGTACAATTATTGTGTATTTATTTTCGTTCATTTGGTTTATGTAACCGGTATTGTACTTGATAAATTTCCCACAAATAACGAGAGTCTCGTTATTATTTATTTTATTAATATTTTTAATAAAAAGTGAACCTAGTTCCTACAATCTTAAAACAGACTTTCGTGAAGATTGTTGCTACAATCTTAAATCCCTTCTCTACGAGGATTTAGGTTCACGAAAGTTAAAATATTTAATGAGATTTTTGTTAAAATCTTGAAAATATTTTTTTTTGGGAAATATTTATGTAGTACAATCGAGTCGGATTAATTTTATGATTGGAGTACAATCTTTTAATCCGAATACCATGTTACAAAAAGAACGTTTTGATTCAAGTTTGGATTTCTTGTTTTTGTTCGTGTTTAGATAAACCGAACATATACAAAATAATATGTATTTCAATGGGTTTTGAAATACTATATTTTCTAATGAGCGTATTAGAAAATTTATTTTGTAACCCCTTACAAATTAAATGTTTGTAACGTTTAATTTATAAGCTTTTAGTAACCATAATTAAGACATTAATGTTGGTTTTAAAAGTATTGAATTATATTTATTTGCTAATAAGCATATTAGAAAGTAATTATGTTTAACAAGTTTTAATATTTTCTAACGAGCGTGTTAGAAATGTTGATGTTGGAAGAATAACAAGATTAAACTTTTTATATCTCTAACGAGCGTGTTAGAATTTTATAGAATAATAAGTTTAAAATCATCTTTTATATCTAATGAGCGTGTTAGATACGATGATTGTGTTAGAACTAACTTGTTAAAAGACGATTAGATTTTCTAACGAGCGTGCTAGAAAATATACGTTTAGATTTTCTAACGAGCGTGTTAGAAAATATTATTATTTCAAATAATTACCGACGAGCGTGTTGGAGACAATTATTTTGGATAATAAACCTTGTAACGGTTTCGTCTAAACTATTAAATTTCTTACGAGCGAGTTAGAAACGGATTTTTTCCACATACGTTTAAACGATTTTTATTTGTTTATTTCTAATGAGCGCATTAGAAATAGTTTATATTTTTTTTTATAAACGTCGAAACAAATTTTGTAATCGATTATTTCTAACGAGCGTGTTAGAAACGGTTTAAAGAGTTTGATAGTTGTTTATTTTCTAACGTGCGTGTTAGAAACGACTTTGTCAATTGTTTACTTCTAACAAGGGGGTTAGAAAACGTTTATTTTATATAAACCAAAAAGGGCTTATGGCGATAAATAATCGTCTAATTTTCTAATTGGCGTATTAGAATTAGTTTATCTTATAACCAACTATTTTGACGATTTGCAATCGTTAATTTCTAACGAGCGGGTTAGAACCGGGTTAACTATGATAAACTATTTAAGATGATTTGTAATCGGTTTATATATTTTCTAACGAGCGTGTTAGAAAAGATTTGTGCTCATTTCTAACGAGCGCGTTAGAACCGGTTTACTTTATAAAAACCAAATATTTTGAATGTTTGTTAAACATTTAAATTCTAATTAGCATATTAGAATTGGTTATCATACAAACCACTCATTTTAACGATTGGTAATCGTTATTATCTAACAGCGGTTAGAAATGGTTTGAATATGATAAACCATTTATTAAAACGATGTGTATTCGTTTTATTTTCAAACGAGCGAATTTGAAATTGTTTTATTTATTAAACTATTATAAGGTTTATTGTCTTGATTTGTAATCAAAACATAAATATATAGTTTAATATTAAAACACTTGCAAAAACGAGAAATGTTTTGAACGAATAAAACATGTCTTTGCAAAGTATAACGTCTTGAACCATATAATAGTCTTGGAGAGACTATTTGGTGAAAAACAACTCGATGTTGTTATAAATATAATAAGTTGCTCAACTACTTGCGAGTAGTTAATTGTAAACAACTTTATATTTTGGACAACTGACGAACCAAGTTATACGCGTTCCATTGAGGGAGTACCTCAAAACATGACACCAAACGAAATAATTGCGTTTATTTCGGTAAAAAAGTGTTGAAGATAATAACACTTTGGCTTTTGATGTTTAGATATCATTGGTGTATCCGTTATTTTGGACTACTAATAAGTTGTCAAAAGGATACACATTTTGATACAAAGTGTAAAAAAATAATTTACACAAACACAACGAGCGGGTTGTGATCATGACTTATGCAATAAGTCACAAATCAAACATCAAATACATAACGGCGTCGTGAGAAATGTGGTGTATGGTTTGAGATGAAATGCACGAAAACGAGATATGTCATCTAAGTTGAGAGGATCAACATGGAAATGCACATGTAAGTTTTCAAAGAATATAACATATGAAAGAAATATATGTTATTATTGTAAATGTTTTAATAAATTTGGCAAATTTATTAATGGAAATTTACAATAGTGATGGACTTGTAGATGCTTCTACCACCATCAATGTTGTTTAAACTATGTGGAGGTTTGGTCCTCAATTTGGGAGAGTATCCCAATACATGGTATTAATGAAACAACAACGTAAATGTATATATCACTATAGGCATACGTGAATGCCTTGTTGTTGAGAGTCAATGTAATTGACTATATCTCAAGACTCGAGTGATTTTATACAAAGATCTTTCATCAAAGTGACTTGGATTAAGACTTATGTTTAAGTCCTTAGAAAGTCAATGGTGAAACCTTGGAGATAAAAAGGCAAACGAGTTATGATCCTAATGGATGAAGTTAACTATGGTTTTGAGGCCTTCCTAAAACTGATGGTTTTGGAATGGTGAAATAAAATTTCATTATTGTGTCTAAACTAAGAAACGAATGTTCGGAAGAGATAGTGCGTTATCTCTTAAGGCTGTGAAGAATCAGAATGATGCATCTTCAGTTCACATGCTAGAGTATTGTGGTCTAAAGCATGCTAGACTAATACTTGTTAATTTATATGCTCGACGGAGATTAAATTAACTTTAAACATTCAAAATATGTGATGACACAAGAACGAATTTTGTGCTAAACAAAACTATAAATATAACTTCATTAAAATGCAAGCAATGTGGGGGGAGGAGGCCATTTAAGAAACAAACCCTTTAGGGTATGTGGAAATGGTAGTTGAGAAGTTTTCTCAAACTCGAAATGAAAGGGAGAACCTTTCATCACCCCATTTGGATGTTATCCAATTACACTTAAATGTGGGGGTGACTTGCATTTGAATGTGGAAATGGGAGTTGAGAAGTTTTCTCAAACTCGAAATGAAAGGGAGAACCTTTCATCGCCCCATTTGGATGCTATCCAATTACACTTAAATGTGGGGGTGACTTGCATATATTGCAAACGCTTGACCAAGTGGAGTACACAATGGTTATATGGAGTCAATCGAGTAGATTGAACTCGAATGCCAATTGGTTAGATTCAAAATCTAGTAAGATGTCAGTCATGACACACCAAAGGCATGGTGAAAAACGTGTTTGGCCATGAATTGAGTTTCATGTCATTCTAAGACAAGGTACATAACTGGATCCAGGTTGAGATCACAAGTTATAAGTCTTATGAATCGACTAAAAGGCAAAGGTGACTAGCGAGTCAAGAACACGTTAGAACAAATGATCTCAATTTAAATTGTCGTTGGTGACTTAGCGAAGTCAAAGATAATTTTGGATCCAACAACCAGTGGGTTGATAAGAGATCAGGTTGTGGAATGGGACTAAAGCCATGGATAAAGGGACATGAGGGAAACCTAACCTAGTTGACTGGAGATCCCAAGATCTAGGTTCAATAGGCCAACTTAATCATGAACCGAAGGGTAGTCACTGTGGGGGCGTAGCTAATATATATGTTTATATATAAGCTAGTGTATATGTTTCATATATCCCCCTAAAACTATAAAAGGGTGTTTAAATACGTCCTAGTCCATTCCTATAATATTCAGTGACATTGTTGTGAGGTTAAGCATAATATGTGGTTTTATGATTTGTGTAAATCATAATAAACCATAATGCTTTTAATGATTTAAAGGGAAATCACCTATGTTGGAGAGAAGTGTGGTCGCTTCGAATGGAATTAGGGCATAATTCCTAGAGCTCCCGCAGAACCAGGAAAGTGCTCCATGACCATTATTGGAGACATACATGAGGAGATGGCCCGGCTAGGGAAAGTATTGTGTGAATGTATATTGTCGTCTACACAAATGGGGGGTTGTTCAAGGACATCACGTCTACAAAACCCTAGGAGGCTAAGTATGCTTCACAAAGGAAGGTTCAAAGGTTACACCTACCTATCCTGCAATACTCGACTGTCGAGTTTTCATCGGGGAATTTTGTGTGTTTTAATCGATCTCCATTCATGTGGGGGATTGTTGGAAATTTTAGTGAAAATGAGTTTTTCACTAAATATTTTGGACATCAATAATATTTATATATGTGTTGTATAAATAATTATTTATGGTTTGTGTTCAAACTATGTCCAAATAGAGCTAAGATGAATGAGATATCAAAGCTTGAAGTTGTATGTTTAGAACAAACAAAGATAAATAAAATGGATTAGTTTTGTCAACTAGTCCCACATAGGTGGGATGACAAAACTCAAAGTGGTATATAAGGAGGAGCACTCCTTGTAAATTGTTTCCTTAAAGGAAAACACTAGTGGGGACCAAAGGGTGCGCCGCACCCGCACATATGCGCGAGAGTATGGATGGCGCATGACCAGGTGGCGTCCTGGTATGCGCAGTGGCATCCGTGTGGTGAGCGACTCCACATCTAATATGCGCGCATGTGGTGCACTTTGAACTTCGCACTGCTTTTGTATGTTTGCCCATGAGCGTGTGGTCAGATACATGGCAGGTCCGCTTTGGCGCACCCTTGGGTGACTTAGGCGGATGATGTGGCGCAGGCTTCTCAGGCACGCGACAGTTCAAGCGCGCCCAGGCGCACTGGTCTGCATACCAGGCGCATACGCAGGTTCCATACAGTGTGGCGCACGGACTGAAGAGACACTTCAGGCGCGCGCACATGTTTGCAGCGGAAACAAAAACAGCTGGTTGGACTTGGTCAAACTAGCTGTTTAATTCTGTCAAGAATGAATATGACAGTTTCGTTGACCATATTAATTCCATTTTAATATAATTAAATCTTGTTTATTACAAGATTTATTGCCTCGTTAATTGGAGAATTAAAGGCAAGGTATGTTTCAATTTTGTGAATGTGTGTATATATATGAACCTTAGGTTCATATTTGGTATATACGAAAAAGATAAGAGATGAGAGAATCTCATAAAATCTATTAGAAACATTCACAACATATTTTTAGAGGAGTACTCTAAAATATACGCAACTTCTTTCTTTATTTTCCACAACACCAATTTATACCCGGCGTAATCTCGGGCGCGAGAGCCATCTCCGGCAGTACAACTACTGCTTCGGTTGTTGTATCCTGGAAACAGACCGTCTGAGAGGAGGCGCGAAATCTGTTTTAAGGGCCCCGTGTCTAACACGATCCTCAACCATACCGTCAACGCCAGTTGGTTCATTCTTGCAGCGGAGGTTTATTCAAGATGGTGTGGTTGAAGTTCTTCAAAAGATGTTGGCTTGAATCAAGATTGGTACAATTATTGTGTATTTATTTTCGTTCATTTGGTTTATGTAACCGGTATTGTACTTGATAAATTTCCCACAAATAACGAGAGTCTCGTTATTATTTATTTTATTAATATTTTTAATAAAAAGTGAACCTAGTTCCTACAGAATGAAGACCGTTGCAAGCTTTTGAACTGATTTGAAGAATTGATGGCAAAATTTGAAACGTTAATCGATGGCCAGAATGAAGAAACTTGAATAGTCATCGTTTTAGAAACCTGGACCATAGCTTAATTTTTTAGTATGACTTTGTTAATTTGGAAAAAGGGCAATTTTATCAATGCGTGAAGGTTTAATAAGGAAGGGGTATATGCAATTTTAATTTTGGGTTTGTGTTCTTTTTTTGTGTACATTACAAGAATTGTCTTTATTTTTCAATACCAAATATAATATACAAATAACTAGAGATATCAGTAACTAGGGTTGTAAACGAACAGAACCATAACTAGTTTGTGTTCATTTGTTAATATAAACGAACACAAACGAAAAAACATATATTAACTTGGGGTTAAGTTATTCTACAAAGGCTCCTAAAAATAAGAAGTGTAAAAAGGAATTAACTTGGGGTTAAGTTATTCTACAAAGGCTCCCAAAATAAAAGGCGAAGTATCCGACATAACTATCTGAAAATACATGACATAATTGTAAACATAATTATCTCAAAGTGAAGTCTCAAAGTTGTAAGTTCCCCAAATGACTAAGTTAAAAGTTCTTCATATGAACATCAATTCAACAAACATAATCTTTGGACCATATATCCTATCTGACTTGGCCACACTTTGAAATCATTTCCCATTGTGTCCATCATTCATTACAGGTTTTGTAAATGTAGATTGTTTAAAGACTTCATCTGATAATTATTACACCAAAAACCATTAACTACTAGACTCCATTTGCCATCAAGCTTGATCACTGCTAATATTCATGGTTGTGGCAACATACGTCCCGAACTCTATTCCTGAAATATATAATTTTTATTTTGTGGCAGAAGAGATATCAGTGAATCCAGCACCAAGAAATATTCCAAATTAACAGGTGATGACCATAAAGAAAGGTTCAAAAGCAAGAAACATTCCAAATTCACAATGATGGTATAGACTAAAGATATTATGAGCGAGCATTTGAACAAGAAGCTTAGAAACAAACACAAAAAAGAGATGAGCTAAAATCTTAGGTACTGTGCAAAATATATTAACATAGATGAATTTTCCTGCCACTTAAGAAGTTTTTTTTTACGAAATAGTAGACAACTTATGTATCAGGTGTCTTGGTTTTAAAAGCGTTTGGCGATCCAAAGCGTTTTGATCCCAAAAGCTGATGCGTGTAAATCACATATGCTAGGCTTTCTTTATAAAAAGAAGACTAACCTTACCTTGAAGACAGCACAGGATAGATCATAAATATAATGGATGACTATTGGTAAAAGCAATAGTTGGCATAATGGAACTATGATTTACATAACCTTAAATAAGTTTGATTGTACTTCAGTTTTGAGGACTTGGTTACTTCTATGGTGTTTGGGATCAAAAGACTATGTTTTGTGAAAATCAAATTTTCGTCACATCTTGGTTTTGAGGTGTAACATTGCGTAAGAAACAAACACTCTTCCAAACTAAATGTGTTATGAGTAAACATAAAGTTAATACAATATACTTAATTTCTAAATAACGTTAACAAAAGTGAAAAAGTAAAGACCATTCAATATACACAAAAAAAAAAAAAAAAAACATAAACAGAAAAGAGAGAAGCATATATCCCTTTCTATACCTCTTTAAGTGCATATTTACAAAACCCAAAATCAAAATTGTATATATCTCATTCCTTATTGAACCTTATTGACAAAACAACCCTTTCAAAGTTAACAAACCCTATTAAAAAAATTAAGTTGCGGTCCAAGTTCCAAAAGCGACAACTGTTTAGGTTTCTTCATTTTGACCATCAGTTATCCGTTAAAAACTCGTCGTCAATTCTTCAAATCGGCTCAAAGCTTACAACTACCTTCATTCTAAATTCTTCATTATTCCATGTTTAAAATTGGAGCATTTGGAAGGCTCTCAATGAACTTGTTTTCTCAAACAAAGCGATCTAGATTTCTAGTTTAATTGAACAAATTATGTCCGGTGGGTATTTGTGGAAGGCTTGCATTTCTCTTGAGAGATGCAAGTTTAACTCCCACTTGGTGCAGAGTGAGGCATTGGTGGGCAATGATAGGAGACCCAGGGAAACCTGGGTTCGATCCTTGAGCCAAACGGGTTTTACCGGTAATTTCACCGTCGTGCCTACGGGTGGGTTACCGGGTTTTCCCTGGAATTGGTGGTGGACTCAGGTTGCTCTCGGAGTACTCCGTTTGCTCCAGTGGGTGCCCCGAGAATACTCGAGATTGATTCTTTTGGCCGTTAAAAAAAGTTTTACAATTAAACATAAAATTAAGAACATACGCTTAATTTCTCATTATCCTATATATTAAAAAACAAATCATGGGGTCTTTTTTTTTTTTCCATTTTATGCTTACATAACTTCACGTCATCTTCCTTTTTCTCCTATTTCACACGTTTTTCTGATTGGATTTATACAATTCTTATTCCTTATTTGTTGGGTTAGTGGATGCTTAGACATCGCAATAGTCGCCATCGCCAGGAGTTACTAACTCGCTTGCTACCAACGGCTCTGTTGTATGAAAACTCCACTTGTCAACTTAAAAATAAGACATTAAATAGTACAGCTTTAATAACAACCAAGCATTTAATCGCAATAAATAGTTTTACAATCACCTATTTTTGTGCGCAGTATTAAAACCTAGTTAAGATTAATAAAGACCATGCTTTTCCACCCCCTCCTACAAAAGTGAAAATGACGGTACATCGTTCCACCTAAAATCCCCAAATTGTCAAAACCCTAGAAATTGATATGGTGAGTTGGTAATCAAAATCAAGACGTCAGACAACGTGCCTTTCGAGATTCAAGAGGAAATCATCAAACGGCTTCCAGTAAAATCACTCATTCGATTCCGATCAGTCTCCAAATCATGGAAATCTCTCATCGATAGCTCTGATTTCATCACTCATTACAGCTCCCAACAGCAACATCTACTTGTGTATAACTATCTATCTATTGATCATCCTAATTGCGTTTCAATCGTTGATGACAACACTTTCCCGCAACACAGAGTCCCCCTCACTCTTCCTCTGTTCGTTAAGATGCTTAATCGTTATAGAAAAATCGGTAGTTCTCATGGTCTGTTGTGTTTGTATAACGACAGAAAACTTGTTATTTGGAATCCTTTGATTACAAAAGCCGTTGTTGTGAATGTGCCTAATAATAATAATGATAAGATGTTTAACACCGAGTTCGGGTTTGGGGTTTGTCGTGAGACGAGTGACCCTAAGATTGTTAAGATTAGATATATGGATGGGTTTACTGATATGGAAAGTGTAAATAGCATCCCTTGGCAAGTTGAGATTTTTACGTTAAGCACGGGGGTGTGGAGAAGTCTGAATAGCAGCAATCTCCCTCGTAAATCGATTATTTTAGGAAGTGGAGATGGGGTTTGTGTAGACGGGGTTTATTACTGGCTTGCTACTGATAGGAGTACCGTAGATGCTGAAATTGAAGCTTATAATATGATTATTTCATTTGATATGACAAGCGAAGAATTTGGAGAAGCAAACCTCCCGGATAATTTTGTGTATGAATCTTCTATGTGGGATTTGCACTTATATAATCTAAGGGAGTCTCTTGTTTTGGTTAAAGGTAGAGTCGGGATGGTTAATGCAGTTTACAGTGTATGGATGATGGAGGATGGTGTACCAAAATCGTTTACAAAATTATTCACTTTTCACTCGCCAGATGCAACAATAATGAAAATACATGAATTTAGGAAGAGTGGTGAACTTGTAATGGAAGTTATAGACGATGATCGGAAAGCGCGATCCCTTGTTGTTTATGAACCTAACTTAAAACACATCAGTAATTTGGGGATATCGCGTGAGACACACAATGTAGGTATTTATGTGCATTCCTACATGGAAACGCTACTTCTGTTTGATCAACCATCGTTAACAATTTTTGGAAACAGGAAACGCGTTATTGAAAAACTCATATGAAGAGCTAAGAGCTGATGGCTTTTGAGTCATTCAAGCAAGGTATAAAGCAATAGCTTGAAAACATTTCTTGTACTTTATTTATGCAACGCTAGATGATATTCAAATTTCAAGATGATTTGGTCTCATAAGATACATCACTGCATATTTGTTATGTTCATAAAGCACCCCATGTTTCCAAAAACTGAATTTTAGTTATTCTAGTTCTATTACACTTTTCGATTCAACTGTATGCCTTTTGTGTATAACTAGAACGAGCCTCATATTATATGTGTTAGTTGTCGTAAAGTGACTGAATCAATAAATACCTAAATGTCATTATGATTATCAAGTGACTGAATTAATAAATACCTAAATGTCATTATGATGATCACACAGGCTACTTGTTTGCAAGATGCTTACATTCTTTACACGAACATGGTGTTACTTTAGCTTATTGAAAATAAAAAAATATATATTATCATCGATTTAGCTGCCCACTATCAACATCCTTGTTGTCTCAAACTATGTTCTCATTGCAAAATTCCTGTTCGTTTTTTAGGGTTTTTTTTTTTTTTTTTTTTTTTGTGATTATGGTGTGCATTCAGTCTTCTTTTGTTCTAAGTTATGTGATGCATTTATGATCCATCTTGTTCTGTCTTCAAGGTAAGGTTAGTCTTTTTTTTTCTTTTATAAAGAACGCCTTGCGTATGGGATACTGATGCACACGCATCACACATCAGCTTTTGGGATCAAAATGCTTTGGATCGCCAAACGCTTTTAAGGACAGGAAAATTCATATATATTAAAATTTATTTCACAGTACCTAAGATTTCGGGTCATCTAATAATATCTATACCATCATTGTGAATTTGGAATGTTTCTTGCTTTTGAACCTTTCTCTTTGGTCATCACCTGTGAATTTGGAATATTTCTTGGTGTGGATTCACTGATATCTCTTTTGACATACAAATTTTTTTTATATATTTCAGGAATAGAGGTCAGGAAGTATGTTGCCATCACCAGTAGATCAACACATTGATAATAGCAGTGATCAAGCTTGATGGCAAATGGAGTCTGGTTATGTATTTGGGGAACTTACAACTTTGAGACCTCATTTCGAGATATGTTTGCGATTATTATGTTATGTTTTTTCGGATAGTTATGTCACATACTTCGTTATTTAATTTTGTGTGATATGTCATGTCTAATGTTTGGGAATTGAAAATGTTATTTTTATTCTCAAGCCGATGATGGCCAGCCCTGCTGGTCGGAGGTGGGAGGGTTTACACCTTAGGGTGGCTCCCGCCCGGGCTAGGTCTCCGGTTCGATCCATGCACTCCACGAAAAAATTCCCCGTGACGGTTTGAAAGGAGAACACCGGTGTGTGGGTAGGGATCGGAACTCGGGACCCGGGGGTTGACTAGGATTGTCTTCACCGCTGAAACACACCTTTCAAAAATAAAATTATTCTCAAATTAATATATGTTCATTTATGACCGTTTGTATTGGTTCACGGTCATTTGTGTTTGTTTGCGTTTCGTTTATAGCCCTAGTTACTAGTATCTCTAGTTATTGCATTATTGTTACTAACTAGTTTTTGCCCTGCCCGCGTTGCGGGGCAATAAGGCAAATATTTCTCTCATAACATGTATGTCTGTACAGAGGGCAAAATCGGAATTATATTTTGAACAGGAGGTGAAATGATGATTTTAAACTGAGAGCAAAATCATAATTTTGAGCTAGGGGGAAAACATAATTTTATTTTGAACTGTGGGAAAAAACGTAATTTTGAGCTGAGGGCAGAATCGTAATTTTGAGCTAGAGGAAAAAACAACATTTTATTTTTAACTAGGGGCAAAAACGTAATTTTAAACGGAGGGTGAAACCGTAATTTTAAACTGGGAACAAAATTAAAAAAAAGTTTTTGAACCGAGGGCAAAAGCGTATTTTGAGCTAAGGCAAAATTATAATTTTATTTTGAGCTGAGGGCAAAAACATAATTTTAAACGAAGGACGAAAGCGTAATTTTAAACTGGGAATAAAATTAAATAAAAAATGAGTTGTCCAATAGGGAAGTGACAGGCAGCTAATAATTTTGAGCTAGGGGGAAAACATAATTTTATTTTGAACCGGAAGCAAAAACGTAATTTTGAGCTGAGGGCATAATCGTAATTTTGAGCTAGAGGGAAAAACAACATTTTATTTTAAACTGCGGGCAAAAACGTAATTTTAAACGGAGGGCAAAACCGTAATTTTAAACTGTGAACAAAATTAAAAATGAGTTTTTTAATCGAGGGCAAAAGCGTAATTTTGAGCTAAGGGCAAAATTATAATTTTATTTTGAGCTGGGGGCGAAAACGTAATTTTAGCTAGGGGCAAAATTATAATTTTACTTTTTAGTTGGGGGCAAAACCGTAATTTTAAACGAAGAACGAAAACGTAATTTTAAACGGTGAATAAAATTAAATTAAAAATAGGCTGGTCCAATAGGAAGTGCCAGACAAGCTGCCTGACACTATTCCTTTTAACTTGGAAATGTATATGTAGAATGTATATGTAGGTAATAAGTGGTTAACTTAGGGATATGGTTTGGTGGTAAGGTGCCTCACCTGATAACCTATATAAAAAGGGTGAAATGTTTAAATCTTGCAAGGTATATGTATGGCTGGTTAAGAGGAGTAGATTAGAATTAAGTGTAGTATCGAAGCCTTTAATCTTTTATTAAATTTTTAAGTGTGCTTTCATCCTATCAAATTGGTATTAAATAGGGATGGCAATGGGTCGGGTTCGGGTCGAGTATTGGTAATCTCATACCCATACCCGCTTGTAAAATCGTGTCCGATACCCGACCCAATACCCGTCGGTTATCGGGTATACCCATTAATTTATTAAAATATTTACGTTGGGGTTTCCAAATACATTTTTTTACAATTATAATTATTACATATTTTATTTACACAACTATTATTCCATATATAAATAAACAACTTTTTTGTGCATAACCACTTGTAATTTGTGCTTTGGGACTTTAAAAAAAAAAAAAAATTGATTTTTTACTTTTAACCCAAAGGTTTTTACCTTTTGTAATTTTAAACCTACATATTTTGTTTTTTGAACTTTAACCCAAAACTTTTCATTATTTGCAATTTAACTTCACAACTTTTGTCACTTATACTTTTCATCTTTGGCAAATTTTCGTTTTACGTATAGTTTTAATTTTTTGAGTTAATACAACGCAACGTACGAGTGTGGTTCAACTTTATTATGTTTTGTTTCAAATTTTGCAAGTTAACACGGCGCAACGTGCATGTGTGGTTCAACGTTTTTACATTTATTTTTTTCATGTTTGACAGGTTCGTCGCAACACGCAGATCCTAGGTCGAGTCAGTGTTGGTGGTCGATGACGGTTGTGTGCCATTAGTACTATTTGACATCGTTTTACGCCCCGCCGCAACATGGGGTGTGTTTTGGGGGTTTTCCAAAGAAAAAATGGTTATGCATATGGTTGTCGTAACCTTGGCTTTGAGGGTTTTCCAAAAAAAAAAAAAAAAAATTTTACTTTTCACCCAAAAGTATTTCATAAATTACTTTTAACCCAAAACTATTTGTTTTTTTTTTTTTTTTACTTTTAACCCAAAACTTTTTATCTTTTGCAATCTATCATCGCAACTTTTTTTACTTTCAACTTTGGTCCTTTATAGTTTTCATTTTTCGCAAATTTTTCGCTTTATGCTTGGTTCTAAATTTTGTGACTTATCACATCGCGACGTGTGTCTTTGGTTTAACGTTTTTACGTTTCGTTCTAAATTTTGCGAGTTAACATGACGCAACGTGCGTGTGTGGGTGAAGGTTTTTACATCCTCTATTTTTTCCCGTTTGACAGGTTTAACATAACGTGCGGGTCCTAAATCGACTTAGTTATAACTAAAGAATCACCGCCGCATTGCGGCGGGTCTCAATTTTAGTTATAAATTAAAAATGTACATTACATAATATAAGTTTTACCATAAATTAATAATAACTTTATAATACTTATACACTTATATGTATATACTTCACAACAAACAAAATATGTACTATTATCAAATACATATACTTTATATGTATATATTTCACGAGAGAGAATCATAAGAAAACTACATATAAATGAGAAAACTAACTAAAAAAGCATAAAAAACATACCAATTTTCTTTTTAATTTTTTTTATAAAAAATCGTTATTTTATATATGTAAAAAAATATCAAAAAAAAAACTTGTATTGCACATGTGCATTATATGTGTACTACACATGTGCATTACATGCTTTAAATTAGCTTTTGATTTTAGTTTAGCTTTTTGGGTTAGGTTTGTTTGGAGGTTTAGGATTAGGTTTTTGAGTGAGGGGGTGGGAGGGGGAGGGGGGGATAGATTTTTTTTGGGTTTATGTTTAGGGTTTAGTTTTAGGTTTTCGAGAGGGGGGGTTGGGAGGTTAGGTTTTTGGGGGGTGAGTTAAGTGGTTTAGGCATTCCGTATTAGTGCACATGTATAGTACAAATTTATTTATTTATTGATTTTTTTTAATTTTTTTTGAATTTTTTATATATAAAAACCTGCGAAAAAAATAATAAAATTGTAAAAAAAAATTAGTATGTATTTTAGGCTTTTTTAGTTAGTTTTTTTTGGTTTTCTAATTAAAATTGGTTTTCTCATTTAAACTAGTTTTCTCATGATCCATCCCATATATATATAGTTAAAATAAATTAGTGAAACCATAAAAAGGGTTAGTAAAAGAAATGAATGAAAATGGAGTGATGATGTGAAATGAATTAAAAATAAAAACAAACCCTTGGTGGTGGAGTCCCCGAGAACTCTAAAAAAATTAGGCCTTAGGCGACAAAAAAAATTTGGGTCCAAAATGGTGGTTGGGGAAATGAATAAAAAATAAAAACAAACCTTTGGTGGTGAAGTCAATACTTGAACTTGAGACCTTTATATTATCTTAAGATGATTTTTCCACTCCACTAACAACACTTTTTTGCATAACAAGTAGATGCATATATTAAATATATAGGGGAAAGTTACTGTACAAATAAACTTAACGTACTAAACATACGAATTGCATGAAAAGGACAAAAGGAGGCGGTGGCATTTTTGTAATTATCAGTAACTATCAAAATTACTCTTGTAGATTAATTTTGATCTTTTGTAGAGTAATTTTGTAAAATGTTCATGTAGAGTAATTTTACTCTTGTAGGGTAATTATCAAAATTACACTAACCCCCACCCCCCACCCACCCCTAAAAACCTAAAAAAAAAAAACTAACCCCAACCCCCCAAAAACTTAAAAAAACCTAACGCCCCCTAAACTAAAATCTAAAAACTAAACCATAAAGGTAAACCCGATAACTAAATGATAACAAAATTACTCTACAAGATCAAAATTACTCTACACGATCATTTTACAAAATTACCTTACAAAAGATCAAAATTACTCTATAGGATCATTTTACAAAATTACTCTACAAGAACAAAATTACTCTACAGGATCATTTGTAGAGTAATTTTGAATTGTATGTTGTTTGATAATTTGCAGGGTAATTTTGATTCACTTGTAAAAGTAATTTTGATGGAGAGTAATTTTGATACACTTGTAGAGTAATTTTGATAATTACCCTACAAGAACAAAATTACGCAACAAGAACATTTTACAAAATTACTCTATCAAAATTACTCTTGTAGAGTAATTTTGATCTTTTGTAGAGTAATTTTGTAAAATGTTCATGTAGAGTAATTTTGGTCTTGTAGGGTAATTATCAAAAGTACATTAACCCCCCCCCCCCTGTAACACCCCGTGTTTTCACGAGTGAAAGTCAAAGTCAAGGTCAAAGTCAACGACCGATTTCGCGCAACGTGACTCGTAGAAATGTTTTTATTTTATTTATATTATGTGGAGTAAATGTCGTACGTTACAATAATCGAATCGTGTTTACCGTATTCCAATCGACCTACGACTGTGAATGATAGGAAGTAACAATGCGATAAAGTTAATCAAGCTATGCTAATCAAATCGACATCGAACCGTAACCCGAACTGTGCATTTTACTTATTGTTTATACGTGTGTGTGTGCCTTACGTGTTACCTGTGCATGTTTATTTTATGTTATGTTGTGATAATCAAGCGAACTCAATCGAACCCGAAGTCTAACTCGAACGTACGCGAACCCGAACCCGAATTCCGAGTCGAACCAGATAAGTAGTTGGGACTGAAAGTAATTTGACTAGAAAACCCTATCAAATCGCTCGCAAATCGAAACCGAAACAACATCGCGCCAAACACACCCAAGCAGGCGGCATCCGCACGGATGGTCAATCCGCACGGATTGCCAATCCGCACGGATGACCAGTCCGCGCGGATAGCCCACCCGGGTGCGTGCCATGCTCACGGCTCACCCTTTCCCTTTTTGGCATCCTATAAATACACGGGTCACTCTCCACTTTTTCCACTTTTGGCAAGTGACGTCCGAACCGCACGCATTCTTCACTTTTTCTCAGATTTCTCCCAATCCAGGTAAGATCTTGCACTAATTCTTGTACATCTTTGATCACTGCACAATTCTACACATTTCCATCTTTCAAATCTTCACTTTTAACCATGAAATCACCCGGATTTAAGGTATCCTCGAGTGACGTCATCATGAAGTTCTTATGAACTTCAAGCTTGACCTCATTCCGCCAAGAATAACTCAGATCTAAACGATTTCTACAAGATTTCACACTAACTTCACCTAGATCTAAACTTTTCTAAGGATAAAAAGAGTGGAAAGAAATTAACCTAAGTTCTCTCCTTCTTTTACCCTTAAAATCGGTACGAATCTGATCGGTTCTAGTCTCTACTCGATAATAGTGATGCACTAGTCCTAGATCTGGAATTCCACCGCAAGACACCTGATTTCGGGGACAACCGGAACTACCGTTCTGAGTCACCGACAGGCCGAGTTAGGGTGGTTCCTGACCGGTCTAGTCACGCGGGTGAGAACACAACTCCAAGTGGTTGCCACGTAATCAGAACGTCTCGATAAACGACAACAGAAACCAAGTGTAGATGAACGGAACAACCAGACCAGTTGTCCGCACGGACTAGCTGTCCGCACGGACAAGCTGTCCGCACGGACAGGCTGTGCGCACGGATTACCATCCGCACGCACAGGACATCCGGACAAGTTGTCACCCGGACGAGCTACCCTTGGGACCCACCTTCCAAACAAGGTTTGAGTATCGACGAATGCGCAATCCGGACGGACGACCTCTGAATGGATTACTCTTCGGATCATGAGATACTAAGGCCTTAAAATGAAAATCAAACAATCTTCATCCGCACGGCCAAGTCGTACGCACGGACAGGCTATCCGGACGGATTGTCTCTGCCCGCGCGTACAGGCTGCCCGCACGGACTACCATACGCACGGACTGCCGTCCGCGCGACCGGCTTGAAAGGTAGAAACACTTATGTGTTTTCTAAATGCTACAACGAAAACTCCAAAGCACAAGCCATCATACACAAACACATCTTAGGAAGAAACAATCCACTTGAACGTTTATCCCCACAAACAGCTTAACCGTACGGATAAGTCATCCGCACGCACAACTCGTCCGCACGGGTTACCACCCGCACGGACAGTCGTACGCACGGATAGCTTATCCGGATGGATCACCATCCGCACGCATCACCATCCGCTCGGATAGGTCATGCGCACGGATGACTTCTACTCACGGATAGCTGATCCGCACGATCAGCCATCCTAACCACTCTCACTTTGTACTATTTTACGCGCCACTTATCGTTACATTATCGAATCTATTCAGGCTAACCGTACTCGCTGTAAAGCGCTCCCTTCAATCCACAATCGCTGTGAGTATACTCGAACCTACCCTTTTTGCTTTAACACTTTTGGGTGTTACATACGTTACAACTATTCAGACTACAACAATCACACTACTCAAGCTATTTTAACGCTAAACAATTAATGCATGTTATACGTGGCTTATGAATGCTTGTTTGTTATGTTTACACATGGAATGCTGTCTACCTGCCTTAGCAACGATAGTACTATAGTTTGGACTCAGCACCCGTTCACACGGGGGTTGTTAAGGATCTTTTACTTGCATGGATTACGGTGGTAATCATGTATTGCGAACTGCCTCGGGCGGTCAACCCGCAGTCATTGGTATCGATGGATCTATGTCGATAACTAACGTGCTTCATTTCACTATGTGTATGTGCTGGTTATGCGTAAACGAATCCGAACTCTATATGCTATTATCAAACTTGTATGCTCACCTTTACATTTTATGTATTGACATTATTTTAACGTATGTGACAGGTGCTTAGGATGCATATGTGGTAGGGAATGGAAGCTAGAATAAAGCTTTAGAGCCCAACAAATAGTTGTCTGTAGATAACTTATTAGGGGTCTCTAGAAGCAGATAAACAATTGCTACTTATTTAAATCTGAGTTGTCGGAACAGAATATTTGTTTTGATGTTGTCTGTAATAACTTGTTTGACTATTTATGTTACGGTATGGGACGTAATGCGTTAATTAAATGGTGATGATAGTTGTTATGGAAACTTCTAGACAATCTGTTTCGCTCAGTGCCACGCCCCGATGATTCCGCCATCGGTTGGGATGTGACAGATTGGTATCAGAGCCATAACTATAGGGAATTAGGCAAGACTCGACCTAGTCCGGGTCGAAGTCTTAAAGACCTAGTCTCTAGTTAAGAACCAACAGACCGACTCACGCGTATGCGTAAACTCGCCACTATCACTCACTCTTTTCTATCATTGCACTCGAATTTTCAAGTTGTGAACAGGTAATCAGGCCGAGAATAGGTGTGAAAACCGCAAACTCTCGACTAAAGTTGCCAAATCAGCTTGCGTTTTAGCTACAGACGAGGAGAATCATACCAAATCAGGAGTGAAATCCATATTTTGATGAATAATCTCCTCAATTTTTATCAAAAACGAGGACGAAAGTTGCAAGATAGGGGTGAGACCCTAACCTTGACGACTCGTCCCGCTTTTATACAAAAACTCCCACCAAAGTTCGATGGACTCCAACGATCTAGAGACACAATATAACCAATGGGAATTGCGCCAACGCCCAAGAATCGAGGCAAAGGCATAGTCCTGGAGGTAATTGTGCAGGATTCTTGCGAATAGTCGAGCCACTTTGGTTAGTCGAAGTCTATTAGCCACAGACAATCTACCCTCGATTTATCGATCTTTATGAAATTTTATGCATTTTCTGTTATTTGTTAACGTTTGAGGTACTATTGATTTCGACCCGACACTATTGCTTCTGCTAAAACACAAAACCCACACAACTCATCGCTAGCGAATCCACAATAGAGGCAGTCAGAATGCTTTGTATGCTCCTAGGTACTTTTAGTGACTAAGTTATGTATGTGTTCTACTATTGTGCTTACCTGTTTAAGAATAATGTGATTATATGCTCTATGTGTTTATGTGACTTTGTGCGATTCTGTGATTTTGTGACTATATGCGATTACATGGTACGTGTTACTGAGCTTTAGTAGTGGTAGACGTGTGAGGTGAGATTCGAATACATGTGTTGAGTTCCATGGCGATGTCTATTGCAGACAATGTCGTCTGGATCCCGTCATCCACTCTCTCGCCAAGAAAAGAAGGACAGACGTCTTGCGTCCATCGTCGCGAAAGCTGTAGCAAAGGCAGTGAGCGATGCCTATGAAAATGCCAGCAAATCATCCGAGGAATCGAGGACTGAAGGTCCTAGAGCTGTCGCAAGACCTTTCAGTTTCAAACAATTCAAGTCATGTGGGCCGAAAGAATTCACAGGCGAAGGAGGTCCTACTGCACTATTCCACTGGTTTGACTCTATCAAGGTTACTCTACGACAAAGTGGTTGCCCTGATGACCTTCGAACTCTGAACGCTACCGGCGTCTTTCAGTCCCGTGCTTTGGACTGGTGGACGGCCGAGAGGAACAAGAGAGGGAATGATGCAGCTTACGGTTTGTCGTGGGATGAGCTCAAGGAAGTCATGCTAGAGGAATTCTGCACTCCTCACGAGCGTCAAAAGCTTGAAGATGAATTTTGGCACATACACCAGAAGGATGGAGACAATGCTGGCCTTACTGCTCGCTTCAAACAACTCAGCATTATCTGTCCTGACCAGGTCAAGACTCCTGAGATGACCATCAAGAAGTACATCCGAGCTTTGCCCGACTGCGTCGCTGATTTCGTGCAAGCGGCTAAGACTGCCACGATCGAAGAAACCTATCTGCTGGCCGCTGAAATCAATGACAAAAGGGTTAAGGCTGGGGTGTGGGATAAGACCTCCAAGCATCTGCATCAAGCTACCACTACTGCACCAACCGCTAAACCTACCTCGTCAAGCAACAATAGAAAGAACAAGAGAAAGAACAGCTCCACCAACAAGAACTGTGCGATTACTGCTGCACCGATCCAAGCTGTACCTGCCCAACAGCGTCAAGTAGCGGCGCCTGTGGCCAATGCACCGCCAGCCAAGCGTGCATATACTGGACCACACCCACTCTGCCCTACTTGCACCTATCACCACCCGACTGCTATTCAATGCCGCTTCTGTGCTCATTGCAACGTCTACGGCCACTTTACTGCCAACTGTCGTATTCGTCAAGCTCCTGCCAATCAAGCTCTACTCGCTGCCCCACAGGGTCAACAAGCTCCTCCGGCACCCGCAGTCAAAGCCAGAGCATGCTTCACGTGTGGCGACCCGAATCATTTCGCCAACATGTGCCCGAACAGGGTAGTGAAACAAGAACCGCAACAGCAGCAACCACAGCAGCAACCACAGCAGTAGCAACAGCAGCAACAACAACAACAGGCAGCACGCGCCAGAACTTTCAATCTCAATGTGCGTCAAGCCCAGGCCGACAACAACGTGGTCAATGGTACGTTCCTTGTGAATGGTATTTATGCTTCATGTTTGTTTGATACTGGAGCCGATAATTGCTTTGTGTCACTCGAATTTGAGAAACTCCTTAATCGTAAACGTTCCCGACTCTCCTCTGCATTCGATGTTGAAGTCGCTACCGGAAGAACCGTCGCTGTAAACTCTGTTATTCGTGATTGCACACTCGAGCTCAACAATCACATCTTCTCAATCGATCTTATTCCTATGCAACTAGGAAGCTTTGATGTCATAGTAGGCATGGACTTTCTACGCGAAAACCATGCCGAAGTTGTGTGCTTCGATAAAATGATTCGTTTTTCGCTCGCGAACGGTGATTCATTGTGCGTTTATGGTGATACTACTTCGAAGGGTCTCAAGCTTATGTCATGCCTACAAGCTAGCAAGTATCTCCGCAAGGAATACAGGGCTTTCTTGGCTCACGTTGTAGCAGCGGAGAAGGAAAAGAAAGAGAAGAAGGAAGTGAAAGACGTTCCTGTGGTTCGAGAATTTCCTAATGTTTTTCCAGAGGACCTTCCCGGACTACCTCCAAAGCGCGATATTGACTTCCGCATTGATCTCATTCCTGGAGCTAATCCTATCGCCAGAGCTCCTTATCGACTCGCGCCGTCCGAAGTGCGCGAACTCTCAACCCAACTTCAGGAATTGCTTGAAAAAGGCTTTATTCGCCCGAGCACCTCTCCTTGGGGCGCACCAGTCCTTTTCGTCAAAAAGAAGGATGGGTCGTTCCGGATGTGCATCGACTACCGGGAATTGAATAAGTTGACTATCAAGAACCGCTATCCTCTGCCTCGAATTGACGATTTGTTTGATCAACTACAAGGCGCTACGTGTTTCTCGAAGATCGATCTACGTTCTGGATATCATCAGCTGCGTATACAAGAGGAGGATATACCCAAAACCGTGTTTCGCACTCGTTACGGCCATTACGAATTTGTCGTCATGCCTTTTGGCCTAACAAACGCACCAGCAGTTTTCATGGATCTGATGAATCGAGTGTGTAAACCATATCTCGACCGTTTCGTCATCGTGTTCATCGACTATGTCTTGATCTATTCCAAAACGAGAGCCGAACACGCGCAACATCTACGTTTAGTTCTCGAGTTGCTCCAGGGGAACCAACTCTACGCCAAATTCTCCAAGTGCGAGTTTTGGTTGGGGGAGGTTCAGTTTCTGGGTCACATCGTAAATAGTCAGGGCATTCACGTCGATCCTGCGAAGATTGAAGCTGTTAAGAGCTGGGTTACGCCTAAGAACCCGACAGAAGTCCGCTCCTTCCTCGGGCTAGCGGGCTATTATCGACGATTTATCGAAGGATTCTCGAAGATTGCTATACCACTCACTTCTCTCACTCATAAGGACCAGCCTTTTGTCTGGGGAACCAAACAAGAGTCTGCCTTTCGAACCCTCAAACACATGCTTTGCAATGCTCCTGTTCTCACACTACCCGACGGAAACGATAATTTCATTGTCTACTGTGATGCTTCCAACCTTGGTCTCGGTTGTGTTCTAATGCAACGGGACAAGGTCATAGCTTACGCATCTCGTCAGCTCAAAATCCACGAGAAGAACTATACAACCCACGATCTCGAGCTAGGCGCAGTTGTTTTTGCATTAAAGATTTGGCGACACTACCTGTATGGTACTAGGTGTACGATCTTCACCGATCACAAGAGCCTACAACACATCTTTAATCAGAAGGAACTAAATATGCGTCAACGCCGATGGGTAGAACTTCTCAACGATTACGACTGTGAGATTCGTTATCACCCAGGCAAGGCAAATGTTGTTGCCGACGCACTCAGCCGACGGAGCTATCTGCTTAGCACTCGAAATGTTCAAGCCCAGCACAACCTCGAAACTCTCATTCGCGACGCCCATCATGCATGTTTCAACGAACGCACCTTGAAGAAAGAGAGAATCTATCACGATGGAGCCCAACTTGTGAGCAAATCAAATGGGATATTCCACTTCTTAGACCGAATTTGGATTCCCAAGCGAACCAACCTGCGACAGATTATCATGGATGAAGCTCACAAATCCCGATACTCTATTCATCCCGGTGCTGACAAAATGTACCATGATCTTCGTTATAGGTACTGGTGGCCGGGTATGAAACGGGATATCGCACTCTACGTCGGAAAATGCCTAACCTGTGCTAGAATCAAGGCTGAACATCAAAGACCCTCTGGCTTGCTCGAACAACCACCAATTCCCATGTGGAAATGGGATAGCATAGCTATGGATTTCGTAACCAAGCTTCCAACCACGTCGTCAGGTCACGACAGCATTTGGGTTGTTATTCACCGTTTGACCAAATCAGCTCACTTTCTGCCAATACGAGAAGACTACAAGGTAGAACGATTAGCCCGAATCTACACCGACGAGATCATTTGTCGACATGGGACGCCTCGTGACATCATCTCTGACCGTGATGCTCGGTTTACTTCACGATTGTGGGAAACGTTTCAAATGGCACTCGGTACAACGCTTAATCTAAGTACGGCGTTCCACCCACAAACCGACGGTCAGACTGAAAGAACGATTCATACGCTTGAAGACATGCTCCGTTCGTGTGTTCTAGACTTCGGTGGTAATTGGGATAGACACCTTCCGTTAGTCGAATTCTCGTACAACAACAGCTATCAGGCTAGCATCCAGATGGCACCTTTCGAGGCCTTATACGGAAGAAGATGTCGATCGCCTATTGTGTGGCACGAGATCGGTCACTCGCAACTAACCGGTCCGGAGCTGCTACAAGAAACGACCGACAAAATTTTCCAGATACGGGACAACCTAGCGAAAGCCCGGGATCGACAGAAAGTTTACGCCAATAAGAAGCGCAAACCCCGTGAATACGACGTTGGTGACTACGTACTCCTAAAGGTATCACCTTGGAAGGGTGTAGTCCGATTCGGCAAGAAGGGGAAACTCGCGCCTCGATATGTTGGACCTTTTAAGATTTTGGAAAGAATCGGAAAAGTCGCCTACAGACTCGAATTACCGGAAGAACTTAGCAATGTCCATCCGACTTTCCACGTGTCAAACCTCCGAAAGTGCATCGCCGACCACGACTTACATGTTCCTCTAGATGATCTACAAGTGAACGAAACATTACACTTCGTGGAAAAGCCTGTCGAAATCATGGATCGCCAAACCAAAGAACTCAGACGCTCCCGCATTCCTATTGTGAAAGTCCGATGGGAAGGCAAACGAGGCGCGGAGTTCACTTGGGAACTCGAAAGCGACATGAAGGCAAAGTATCCACAGTTGTTTAACGAAGAAGTAATGTCCGGTTAAGAAAGGCAAGGTGGCATACTTGTAAATAAGGAGAGATTCCTTATATCCTTGGCCTATAAATAGAACCCTTAGGGTTAGTTTAAGGACTTTTGCTCATATGGTGATTTAGAGAGATAATCTTAGAAAGAGAAAGTAGAGAAAGAAAGTGGCAAGGTGATTCTAGTATTTTGTACGACGTTTTCAGTAATCAATAGAATCACAATTTTCGTAAATTCTAGTGCGTTTGATCTGAGCAATCGATCACCTGCTCAGATACCACATGTAGGATCGGTTTTGACTTCGCTACGATCATGTGTAGCCAAGCACGTTCGCGGATCCCGCACATCGAACGTATTGTTACGCAACCGAATCGGAGATAAATCCGGACCTACAATAATCAAGATTTCTCCCAAACGGCTTCGAATTGAAATCTAAAACTTTATAGGCTTTTAGATTAGATGTTTTCGCACATCATATCCAAAAATCAGCAATTTTTAACCGTAAAAACTCGGTCAATTTGACGATTTTCAATGGTCCGAACGAAGGACTCTCACATGTGATCCACGGTTAATTACGGCTTCCAGCTAAATTTCGGGACGAAATTCCCTAAACAAAGGGAGGCTGTAACACCCCGTGTTTTCACGAGTGAAAGTCAAAGTCAAGGTCAAAGTCAACGACCGATTTCGCGCAACGTGACTCGTAGAAATGTTTTTATTTTATTTATATTATGTGGAGTAAATGTCGTACGTTACAATAATCGAATCGTGTTTACCGTATTCCAATCGACCTACGACTGTGAATGATAGGAAGTAACAATGCGATAAAGTTAATCAAGCTATGCTAATCAAATCGACATCGAACCGTAACTCGAACTGTGCATTTTACTTATTGTTTATACGTGTGTGTGTGCCTTACGTGTTACCTGTGCATGTTTATTTTATGTTATGTTGTGATAATCAAGCGAACTCAATCGAACCCGAAGTCTAACTCGAACGTACGCGAACCCGAACCCGAATTCCGAGTCGAACCAGATAAGTAGTTGGGACTGAAAGTAATTTGACTAGAAAACCCTATCAAATCGCTCGCAAATCGAAACCGAAACAACATCGCGCCGAACACACCCAAGCAGGCGGCATCCGCACGGATGGTCAATCCGCACGGGTTGCCAATCCGCACGGATTGCCAATCCGCACGGATGACCAGTCCGCGCGGATAGCCCACCCGGGTGCGTGCCATGCGCACGGCTCACCCTTTCCCTTTTTGGCATCCTATAAATACACGGGTCACTATCCACTTTTTCCACTTTTGGCAAGTGACGTCCGAACCGCACACATTCTTCACTTTTTCTCAGATTTCTCCCAATCCAGGTAAGATCTTGCACTAATTCTTGTACATCTTTGATCACTGCACAATTCTACACATTTCCATCTTTCAAATCTTCACTTTTAACCATGAAATCACCCGGATTTGAGGTATCCTCGAGTGACGTCATCATGAAGTTCTTATGAACTTCAAGCTTGATCTCATTCCGCCAAGAATAACTCAGATCTAAACGATTTCTACAAGATTTCACACTAACTTCACCTAGATCTAAACTTTTCTAAGGATAAAAAGAGTGGAAAGAAATTAACCTAAGTTCTCTCCTTCTTTTACCCTTAAAATCGGTACGAATCTGATCGGTTCTAGTCTCTACTCGATAATAGTGATGCACTAGTCCTAGATCTGGAATTCCACCGCAAGACACCTGATTTCGGGGACAACCGGAACTACCGTTCTGAGTCGCCGACAGGCCGAGTTAGGGTGGTTCCTGACCGGTCTAGTCACGCGGGTGAGAACACAACTCCAAGTGGTTGCCACGTAATCAGAACGTCTCGATAAACGACAACAGAAACCAAGTGTAGACGAACGGAACAACCAGACCAGTTGTCCGCACGGACTAGCTGTCCGCACGGACAAGCTGTCCGCACGGACAGGCTGTGCGCACGGATTACCATCCGCACGCACAGGACATCCGGACAAGTTGTCACCCGGACGAGCTACCCTTGGGACCCACCTTCCAAACAAGGTTTGAGTATCGACGAATGCGCAATCCGAACGGACGACCTCTGAATGGATTACTCTTCGGATCATGAGATACTAAGGCCTTAAAATGAAAATCAAACAATCTTCATCCGCACGGCCAAGTCGTACGCACGGACAGGCTATCCGGACGGATTGTCTCTGCCCGCGCGTACAGGCTGCCCGCACGGACTACCATACGTACGGACTGCCGTTCGCGCGACCGGCTTGAAAGGTAGAAACACTTATGTGTTTTCTAAATGCTACAACGAAAACTCCAAAGCACAAGCCATCATACACAAACACATCTTAGGAAGAAACAATCCACTTGAACGTTTATCCCCACAAACAGCTTAACCGTACGGATAAGTCATCCGCACGCACAACTCGTCCGCACGGGTTACCACCCGCACGGACAGTCGTACGCACGGATAGCTTATCCGGATGGATCACCATCCGCACGCATCACCATCCGCACGGATAGGTCATGCGCACGGATGACTTCTACTCACGGATAGCTGATCCGCACGATCAGCCATCCTAACCACTCTCACTTTGTACTATTTTACGCGCCACTTATCGTTACATTATCGAATCTATTCAGGCTAACCGTACTCGCTGTAAAGCGCTCCCTTCAATCCACAATCGCTGTGAGTATACTCGAACCTACCCTTTTTGCTTTAACACTTTTGGGTGTTACATACGTTACAACTATTCAGACTACAACAATCACACTACTCAAGCTATTTTAACGCTAAACCATTAATGCATGTTATACGTGGCTTATGAATGCTTGTTTGTTATGTTTACACATGGAATGCTGTCTACCTGCCTTAGCAACGATAGTACTATAGTTTGGACTCAGCACCCGTTCACACGGGGGTTGTTAAGGATCTTTTACTTGCATGGATTACGGTGGTAATCATGTATTGCGAACTGCCTCGGGCGGTCAGCCCGCAGTCATTGGTATCGATGGATCTATGTCGATAACTAACGTGCTTCATTTCACTATGTGTACGTGCTGGTTATGCGTAAACGAATCCGAACTCTATATGCTATTATCAAACTTGTATGCTCACCTTTACATTTTATGTATTGACATTATTTTAACGTATGTGACAGGTGCTTAGGATGCATATATGGTAGGGAATGGAAGCTAGAATAAAGCTTTAGAGCCCAACAAATAGTTGTCTGTAGATAACTTATTAGGGGTCTCTAGAAGCAGATAAACAATTGCTACTTATTTAAATCTGAGTTGTCGGAACAGAATATTTGTTTTGATGTTGTCTGTAATAACTTGTTTGACTATTTATGTTACGGTATGGGACGTAATGCGTTAATTAAATGGTGATGATAGTTGTTATGGAAACTTCTGGACAATCTGTTTCGCTCAGTGCCACGCCCCGATGATTCCGCCATCGGTTGGGGTGTGACACCCCCCCCCCCCCCCTCCCAAAAAAAAAAAAAAACCTGTAGAGTAATTTTGGTCTTTTATGGTAATTATCAAAATTACACTAACCCCCCACCCCCCAAAAACCTAAACCTCCTCCCCCCACCCCCAAAAACCTAAAAAAAAAAAAACCTAATCCCCACCCCCAAAAATCTAAAGAAACCTAATCCCCCCCACCCAACTAAAAGCTAAAAACTAAACCATAAAGCTAAACTCCATAACTAAATGCTAACAAAATTACTCTACAAGATCAAAATTACTCTACATGATCGTTTTACAAAATTACTCAACAAAATATCAAAATTACTATACAGGATCATTTTACAAAATTACTCTACAAGATCAAAATTACTGTACATGATAATTTGTAGAGTAATTTTGAATTGTATGTTGGTTGATAAACTTGCTGGGTAATTTTGATTCACTTGTAAAAGTAATTTTGATACAGAGTAATTTTGATACACTTGTAGAGTAATTTTGATAATTACCATACAAGAACAAAATTACTCTACAAGAACATTTTACAAAATTACTGTACAAAAGATCAAAATTACTCTCGTTTTGATAGTTACTGATAATTACAAAAATGACACCGTGCTTTTTTATCTTTTTTTTTTCAGTTCGTATGTTTAGTACGTTAAGTTTATTTGTATTTGATCTTTATCCTAAATATATAGTTAAGTATTTATGTAAAAGCTCATAGAAACCTTTCGGGCCCTTTAAAAATTTGGGCCTCGAGCAACAGCCGAGTTGGCCAGCCCAAGAGCCAGCCCTAATGCAACCCACCCGGGTGTATCCCAAACCCAGATTGCATTTACTCCCGCGTCACAAATCACATTACATCCATCGGTCCACCTGTGCTTGCTGAAATAAATCCCCAAATCGTCCAAACCCTAGAATTTGATATGGTAATCAAAATCAAGATGCCAAACAACGTGCCTTTTGAGATCCAAGAGGAAATCATCAAAAGGCTTCCAGTAAAATCACTTATTCGTTGCCGATCAGTCTCCAAATCATGGAAATCTCTCATCGATAGCTCCAATTTCATCGCTCATTACAGGTCCCAACAGCAACATCTACTTGTATATCATCCGTATGATTCTGATCCTAATTGTGTTTCAATTGTTGATGATAACACCTTCCCGCAACATAGAGTCTCCGTCACTCTTCGTCCGTTGGTTAAGATGCTTGGAAGTTATAGAAAATTAGGCAGTTCTCATGGCTTGTTGTGTTTGTATAACAATGGAATAGTTGTTATTTGGAACCCTTCAATTAGAAAAGCTGTTGCTGTTGTTGTGCCTAATATGTTAAATGATGGGATATTTGAAACCGGGCTCGGGTTTGGGGTTTGTCGTGAGACGAGTGACCCTAAGATCGTCAAGATTACGTATATTGATAGGTTTAGGAATATGGAAAGTGTAACCAGCATTCCTCAGCAAGTTGAGGTTTTCACGTTAAGCACCGGGGCGTGGAGAAGTCCGAATAGCAGCAATCTCTCTCGTAAATCGATTATTTTTGGAAGTAGAGACGGGGTTTGTGTAGACGGGGTTTATTACTGGCTTGCTACTGATAGGAGTACCGTAGATGATGAAATTGAAGCTTATAATATGATTATTTCATTTGATATGACAAGTGAAGAATTTAGAGAAGTAAACCTCCCGGATAGGTTTATATGGGATTTGGACATATATAATCTAAGGGAGTCTCTTGTTTTGGTTGAATATAGTGGCAGTGATGAGGTTGGTAATCATGGCATTAGTGTATGGATGATGGAAGATGGTGTACCAAAATTGGTTACAAAATTATTCAATTTTGACGCACCAGATACAACAATAATAGACATACATGAATTCAGGAAGAGTGGTGACCTTGTGATGGAAGTTTTAGATGATGATCGGGAAGCACGATCCCTTGTTGATTATGAACCTAACTTAAAACGCATCAGTAATTTGGGGATCTCGTGTGGGTCTGATGATGTTGGTGATTTTTATGTGCATTCCTACATGGAAACACTGCTTCTGTTTGATCAACCATCATCTACATTGAGAAATTCATATAGAGAGCTAAGAGCAGATGGCTTTTGAAGCATACAAGTAAGGTATAAAGCAATAGCTTGAAAACACTTCTCGTACTTTATTCATGCAACTGACTTTTAGTTATTCTAGTTTTATTACAATATTTTATTCAACTGCATGCCTTTTGTCGTAAAATGACTGAATAAGTACCTCAATGTCATTACCGCTTCAATGTTTGCGTTTAATTAAACACTTGTCACCTGATGCTTTAGTTGTTAACTATTTTATAACAATAGTAATTCTTAACTGGCAGGAAAGCTCATATATATTAAAATGTTTTACATTTAAAAGATTTCAGGTCATCTATTTTTTGTATGTAAACATATAAAAGCCTGATTTTAATTTCTTATACCATCAATTTGGAATGTTTCTTGCTTTTGAACCTTTCTTTTTGGTCATCACCTGTGAAGTTGGAATAGTTATTGATGCTTGATTCACTGATAAGAACTACACATGAATAATGGCAGTGATCAAGCTTGATGGCAAATGGAGTCTAGTAGTCATAATGGTTTTGGTGTAAACAATTATGCAGATGAAGTCTTTAAACATTCCACATTTACAGAACCTGTGATGAATGATGGGCACAGTGGGTAAAGATTTGAAAGTTTGGCCAAGTCAGGGTATATGGTCCAAAGATTAAGGTTGGTAAATTGGTGTTCATATCAAGAACTTTAAACTTGGTCATTTGGGGAACTTACAACTTCAAGACTTCATTTTGAGATAATTATGCATACGATTATTTTGTCATGTTTTTTCGGATAGTTATGTCACATACTTCGTTTTTTAACTTTGTGTAATTATGTCTAATGGTTTAGAATCGGAAATGTTATTTTTATTCTCAAATTAATATATGTTTGTTTATGTTCGATTGTATTGGTTCACGTTCATTTGTGTTTGTTTACGTTTCGTTTATAGCCCTAGTTATTTGTAAAGCCACAAAGGTGTATACATAATACATCATTGTGTTACGAATAAGCATACAATTAAGGCTGTATGCTTAATTTTTCAATAACATTAACAAAAGTGAAAAATAAAGACCATCCTTGTAATTTACACCAAAAAAAAAAGAACACAATTCCAAAAGCCCCGACTATTAAAGTTTCTTCGTTCTGGTCATTTTTGATCCGTTCAAAATTCGCCGTTAGTTCTTCAAATTGGTTCGAATGCATGCAGCGACTCTAGGTGTAAACGAGTCGGGCCGAGCCTGAGTTCGACTAGGCTCGAGCTCGGCTTGTCATGTTTTTATGAAGCTCGAGCTCGAGTCGGTTCGAGCCTACTTATTTGAGCCCGGGTCTCTATGAAGAGTAGCTCGAGCTCGACTCGCCAATGTTATCATCATTAGTATTATATTATATATAAAAAATAAATTTTTGTTTGGGCTTGTTTAGGCTCGCGAGCCTAAACGAGCTTTGTATTTCAGGCTCGAGCTCGGGCTCGATAACTAAACGAGTTCTATTTCAGACTCGAGCTCGGGCTCAAGCTCGTTAAAGCTCGCCTTGTTCGAGCTTTTAACCAAACCGATAACGAGTTGCTCTTGAGCCTCTAGGCTTGTTTACTCCCCTAACAACTACCTTCATTCTGTTGTTGATTCTTCATTATTCCAGGTTCAAAATTGGTGCATTATTTTTTTTATTTAAAAATACATTAAACATTTTAATCTAAAATATATAAAACATTTTAAATAATAAAAAATTAAACATTAGCCATAGAGCCATCACCTCCAATGGCGTAGCTTGTAGGGGCGGGAGGGGGCGACCGACCCCCCCGAACTTTTCGCTCGTTAGTGGAGAGTATGTAGTTTTCGTATAAAAATCTTTGGGTATATACGTTTTTGACCCCCCCAGTTTTATAGAAACTTTTAGTATATATGTTTTCGACCACTCAGTCCGAAATCTCAAGCTTCGCCACTAATCACCTCACAAACTAGAACCGACTCGAGTCAATATTTTTAGGGTATCTCATGCAGTATAAAAGGTCTATATCCTAGTTAGTTACTAAAAAATAAAACAAATTAATTAATTAAACATGTGATAAAACTAATGTTTTAAAAATTGGTTCTTAAATCATACCGAGTTAGGTTTTAAAATGGTTTAACTGGTTGAACCGGGTGGTTCAGTCGGGTTACTTGGTTAACCCCTTAATTCCATAAAATACAAATTAATTAATTAATATATGATAAAAAACAAACTCAATGAATAGTAATTTATTATTTATTTTTTAAATTAAAATTAGAATGGAATTAATAGTAACATCATTAAGAGATGATCAAATGGTATCGAGTATAGGTGTCACACCCCGATTTCCACGTGTCACCGGTGGGCCCGGTGGGGGAGTATCGTGACGTGGTTGGCAACGTAATAGTCAAACAACACAATATAATAATGCACAGCGGAAGCAAATTTAAAATAAGATACAACCGAATTTATTTATTGTAAACAAGGTCACAATTATCCGGTGTTTATCCACAGTAGGATCGAATAATAAAAATATTGTTTATGGTTCAACAGACTTCGGCATCTTAAGTTTGCGAAACTTCTAGTGATGCTTAGGAGACTCCCAGCCTATTTCGCCTAGTACCTGCATTTAATCTTTTTGGGAAAATACGTCAGTTTACACTGGTAAAACCGAACAAACAGGTCACAATCGCGAAATAACCTGCTGCAGAAGGTTTTCTGATGCTGGGCACTACCTTACGGACCTCAACCTTGTGGAGGTTACGGTCCGTAAGCTTCACATCAGCCACTATTTTTGACTTTTCTTTGGTGCTTTGCAAAGGTGAACCCATTATCCGACTTTGTGACCTCAAACAACAACTTAGGGACCTCATAATGTGTCTAGTACAGTTCCTTACCCTACCATTTGCATTTGCTTGCTTAGGTTCCAAAAACAAGACCCGAAAACCAAGTGTTACCATTGCTTTTTCTTAGTAGGATCACATCATGCACTTGGGGTCCTATCATAAATCAATAATTTCTGTATTGAGGGTATAAAAGATGGATATAACATTTAATCGGGTCTTGGGATTTATAATTAAGGTCGTTCAGAGGTAACAATTTAACATGACGTCACTTTAAATCCTACCGAACCATCATTATTAAATCCGAGTTTTCAACGCGTTTTGTCTTACATGCCACGTGTTGTTTTATTATTGAACTCGAAATTTTCGAGGTGTTACATCCTCACCCCCTTAAAATAAATCTCGACCCGAGATTTACTGAAATAAATAAGGGTACTTTTCTTTCATGGTGGATTCTAACTCCCACGTGAATTCGGGACCTCTACGGGCATCCCATTTGACCTTTACAAAAGGTATATGCTTTCTTCGAAGCTTCCTTACCTGTCGATCTTCAATCGACAAAGGTTTTTCCACAAACGTTAAGCTCTTATCTATTTGCACATCTGTATGTGGCATGACATGTGAATCGTCAGCGGAACACTTCTTTAGATTGCAGATGTGGAACACATTGTGAATTCCACTGAGCTCTTCTGGTAAGTTCAACTTGTAGGCAACTGACCCGACACGTTCGATAACCTCGAAAGGTCCTATGTATCTCGGGCTTAGTTTGCCTTTCTTACCAAATCGCATCACTCCTTTCCAGGGTGACACTTTAAGTAGGACTTTGTCACCTACTTCGAAGTGAAAATCCTTACGATTTGGATCAGCGTAAATTTTCTGCCTATTCCTGGCAGCTTGGAGATTGTTACGAATCTGGACAATCTTGTCCGTTGTTTCGAACACGATCTCTGGTCCTGATAACTGGACTTCTCCAACTTCCGCCCAACAAACTGGCGATCTACACTTTCTACCGTATAATGCCTCAAAAGGCGCAGCCTTTATGCTGGTATGGTAGCTATTGTTGTAGGAGAATTCGATCAAAGGTAGGTTCTTATCCCAGCTACCTTCCAATTCGATCGCACATGCACGTAGCATGTCTTCCAACGTTTGAATAGTACGCTCACTTTGACCGTCAGTCTGAGGATGGTAAGCCGTACTAAAGTTCAAACGTGTGCCCAAAGATTGTTGGAAACTCTTCCAAAAGTGTGACGTGTACCTAGTATCCCGGTCAGAGATAATAGCTACAGGTATGCCATGTAAGGCTACAATCTTATCTACATATAACTGGGCTAACAAGTCGGAGCTATAAGTCTCCTTGATGGGTAAGAAATGAGCTGACTTAGTCAGTCTGTCAACTATAACCCATATCGTATCATTGCATTTCCTTGTCTTGGGTAACTTGGTAATAAAATCCATAGTTACCATTTCCCACTTCCACGTAGGAAGTTCAGGCTGTTGTAGCAAACCTGACGGTTTCTGATGCTCGGCTTTGACTTGCGCACATGTCAAGCATTTTGCTACATGGGCGGCTACAGACTTTTTCAAGCCTATCCACCAATAATTTACCTTTAGATCCTGATACATCTTATCCGCACCAGGATGAACGGAATATTTGGAACTATGGGCTTCCTGGAGGATAACATCACGAAGTCCTCCATAAATTGGAACCCATACTCGTCCATTCAACCTCAGAAGTCCGTCCTTGCTAAGAGTTAACTGCTCCTCAGTTACTCCTAGCTTTTCATTGGGATAGTTAGCTTCCAACACAGCTTCCTTCTGTGCAGCTAACAACCTTTCCATCAGACTGTTCTTTAATTCTATGCGCTTGGCATGAATTCGGATAGGTTTAACTTTTTCCTTCCGACTCAAGGCATCGGCGACTACATTCGCCTTGCCGGGATGATACTTAATTTCACAATCATAGTCATTTAAAGTTTCCATCCACCGGCGTTGCCTCATGTTTAATTCTTTCTGATTAAACAGATGTTGGAGACTCTTGTGATCAGAATAGATCACAAACTTGATTCCGTAAAGATAATGCCTCCACAGTTTTAGTGCGAACACAACGGCACCCAATTCTAAGTCATGGGTGGTGTAATTCTTTTCGTGCACCTTTAACTGTCGTGATGCATAGGCAATAACCTTGCCTTTCTGCATAAGCACACACCCCATGCCAGTGTGTGATGCATCACAATAAACTACAAATTCTTCAACTCCCTCTGGCAATGTCAGTACTGGGGCGTTGCTCAGCTTTTGCTTCAGAATATCAAAGGATTCTTGCTGCTTAGGGCCCCAAACAAACTTAACTTTCTTCTTAGTTAAGGAGGTTAGGGGTGCAGCAATCCTTGAAAAATTTTCAATGAAACGCCGGTAGTATCCTGCCAATCCCAGGAAGCTACGAATTTCTGTTGGCGTCTTTGGCTCTTGCCAGTTCATCACTGCTTCAACTTTAGCGGGATCCACCTGGATACCACGCTCACTGACCACATGTCCAAGGAATTGGACTTCTCGTAGCCAAAATTCACACTTAGAGAATTTGGCATAGAGCTTCTCCTGATGTAGGAGTTTGAGAATACAACGTAGGTGTTTCTCATGGTCAGCTTGATTCTTAGAATAAATAAGGATGTCATCGATGAAGACGATAACAAATTTATCTAAGTAAGGCTTGCAGACGCGATTCATGAGATCCATGAACGCGGCTGGTGCATTAGTGAGCCCAAAAGGCATCACTAGGAACTCGTAGTGACCATAACGAGTCCTAAATGCAGTCTTGTGAACGTCTTCATCCTTGACCTTCAACTGATGGTAGCCAGACCTCAAATCAATCTTTGAGAAGTAACTTGCCCCTTGAAGCTGATCGAACAAATCGTCGATTCTGGGCAGAGGATACCTATTCTTGATCGTGACTTTATTAAGCTCGCGATAGTCGATGCACAGACGCATCGACCCATCCTTCTTCTTTACGAACAGGATTGGCGCTCCCCAAGGAGATGAACTAGGTCTAATGAAACCCTTAGCCAGCAATTCATCTAGCTGCGTCCGCAACTCCTTCATTTCCGTGGGTGCCAATCTGTATGGAGCTCTAGCAACTGGTGCCGCTCCTGGGATGATGTCGATCCTGAACTCGACTTGTCTATCTGGTGGCAAACCAGGTAGATCTTCAGGAAACACTTCTGGGTACTCAGAGATGACAGGGATGTCTTCTATCTTCGATTTGGGCTCATCAATGATCACTTGCGCCATGTAGATGACACATCCCTTCTTCATACACTTAGAAGCCTTGAGCATAGTCACCTGCTCAGGCAGCCCGTACTGGGTATCTCCCCGAATGGTAAGTGATTCACCAGACGGAGACTTTATTACCACTTGTTTCTGATTGCAGACAATTCGGGCTTGGTTATGAGATAACCAGTCCATACCCAGAACTATGTCAAAACCAGCTAATTTAAACGGAAGTAGAGACAGAGGAAAAGAATGGTTCTTAATGGATATAACACACCCATCTAACACAGTAGAGACGGTTTCTACGGTACCATCTGCTAACTCTACCTCATAGTTCACTTTTAGGGTTTTGACAGGTAAATTTAACAATTCACAAAATTTACGATCTACGAAGGACTTATCTGCGCCTGAATCAAAAAGTACTCTTGCAAAAACATCATTTACAAGGAAAGTACCTGTTATGACGTTATCATCCTGCACGGCCTCCTTCGCATCCATCCTGAAGACTCTGGCATTAGTCTTCTTAGCCTCTTCAGGCTTCTTGTTGTTCTTGGGGCAGTTAGTACTTATGTGGCCCTTCTCGTTGCAACGATAGCACGTCGCATCTTTCATCTTTTTGCAATCCAAGGTTTTGTGTTCCTTGGATTTGCACAAACCACAAGCAAAAGACCTTGACTCGTTATTCGAGTTTGATTCGAGTCTGCACTTTCCAAAGTGCCGTTTCTTGCAAGTCTTGCATGTGGGCTTCTCTCCAGAACGATGCTCATCTTTCTTCGAATCCGAACCCTTCTTGTGATCACCACTCCCACGGTGCTTCTTGTTCGACCTACGCGAACCATCATCTTCTCGCTTCCTCTTCTCAGCATCCTTATTCCTCTTAGATCTCTGTCGGACCGCATCCAATGTGAGGGATAAAGAAAGGTCAGTTACAGACCTGAAGGTAACTGGCCGAGAAGCTTTTACACTGGCCTTGATCTCGGGTTCCAACCCACCAATAAAACGAGCAATCCTTTTAGGCTCCGGGGTTACCAGGTAAGGTATCAACCGGGATAGTGTATTGAAGCTTGTCAGATAAGCTTGGCAATCGAGGTTCTTCATCACCAGTGCTAGAAAGTCTGATTCGATCTTTTCCACCTCATGTTGAGGGCAAAAATTTTCCTTGATTAGGGCGATGAATTGATCCCACGTCATGCTATACAATGGGATCTTTCCGGAAGCCTCCATCAGAGCTCTCCACCAAGCTAACGCCTGACCCTTGAAGGACTGTGAGACAAATTTAACCACATCACCTTCAGCGCATCCGCTGATGTCCACGACAGTGTCCATCTCATCCAGCCATGTCATGCAGTCTACGGCTCCTTTCTCACCCGTAAAATCCCTGGGTTTACAAGACACAAAATACTTATACGTGCAACCCCTGTTACGGTGTCCTTGATGCAGTACTAAATGCTGAGATGGATCACTTTGGCGGTTGGTGGACTGGCGATCATCACCGTTTTTCTTTGGTCCATCCTTTTTAGGAGGAGGCTTGTTATGAGCCTCAGAATGGGTCCTGGGCTTCGAACGTGATGCAGAGTGGGTCCTGCTTCGAGTACCACTGTACTCCTCATACTGCCTATCCAAAGCCTCAGTGATAGCACCATCTACAATTGCTTTTAATTCAGCGCCCGTTAACGTAATCTGGGCGTTCACATTTGGCTCCACGGGAGGGCTATTAACTTCATTTGAGTCAGCCATTTAATTGAACTGTTACAGAAAACAAGAACAATATTTTACTATGGAGTTTATTATAGAATTACCCCTTAGGGTAACTCGTTAACCATGGTGAACAAAGACCATATCAGGTTAACTTATTAATTCATATTTATTTAGGATTTCTATTGAAATTTATCCTAATTATAAAACATTAATAGTTTTATTGTGGCACAGAAAGCCTAGTCACGTGGACATTCCTAATTAAATCTATGATTTCAGAGAATCAAACATTACATTATATTGGCACAATAGGCCTAGTCACATGGACAATGTAATTTATAAGCTATGATTTCAGAGAATCAAGGCTGTTAAGGTTCGAACCTAGTTCGTTACCTTTATTTGACAGGGAGTCAATGTTACCGCTGTCTTTTGGCTCATATGGAAATGAGCAAGGCCCGTAGGCATTATATTACCAACGTATGGTACCATTTGATCATCTTGATTGATGATGTAGACCCAGGATTCAGAGATCATTAAACTGGGTTTGGAATCTTCTAAAGAATCCTTATACATATAAAATGACATGTGATTTTTAACGAATCACTTCTGCCAGGAGTGCTAACATGTTTTAAGATGTTAACAGGAATTTAAATCTTTTAAGCAGGTCTTACCATCTTGGCTCGGTCTTATATTTGACACTAGGCTAGGTTCTACCCTTTAAGATTTATAATTACATAGGCAGATTATTTTTTAAAAAGGAAATGATTTTTAATTATTTATTTCATTTATAATTTATATATGCACATAATGGCAGCATGAAATTTATAAAATAATCATTCCATTAATTCATTTAGAATATTACACATTTGCCCTAAACGGGTCTTCCAAATACAAATTTACCCTCGTAGGGGTTAAATAACACACATGCCCACGCAGGGGCTAAATATAATACATGTCCACGCAGGGACTACTTATTCAAACCATACACACCCACGTAGGGGTTTAAACAAACAAGCATGCCCACGCAGGGGCTCAAACCAAACATATCAAATACACCCACGCAGGGGCTTATACATCAGTAATAGAAGATTTCAACGATCCTTCTTGTTCTTCCCCTTGATCAGACCCATCAGTCCTTGGAAGAATGTTTGTTTTTCCCTACGATCCTCGTGTGCTTCCCGTTCCACCCGCTCCAACCTCTGCAAAATTTCCTCCCTATTTGGGGAAAATCGTGGTGGCTGCGACTGCGTCCTTATAATAGGCCTGGGAGGTACCGAGTATCCCTGAGTCGGGTAACTCACCCCCCAAGGATCCCCATAGGGTCCTTGCATACCGTAGTTCGCTGCCATCAAGTATGGATCAGCCTCTCCGTAACCATAGTTATGATGCGTTGAGGGTTCAAACGGGTTGTAGGCCATACCACCCGTGTATGCAGGTATCGGTTGGTCAAAACCCATTGGAGGCGGCTGCAGTACGGCAGGGTTAGAGGGTCCACCCATTTGCGGGTCCTCATAGTGCGGTGGGTAGTGACTAGCACTAGACTGACGTGGGGAATCGAACGTGAAACCCCCCGGTCGTACTGATATGCGGGCACCTGTTCTTCTTCGCCTTGGCGGTTGAGGAGGTGGCGGTTGAACTGGTGGCGGTGGAGGTGGTGGCGTAACTGCCACAAACCGATGATCCTCTGATGAATCTTGATGATGCGGCTGAGGCTGTGGCTCCTGTTGCTGCTGCTGATACTGCTGCTGCTGATGCTGCCCATGAGACGATGAGTGGTGTGATGGTGTATAATACCACTGGTGTGGTTCGAACAGTGCTTGAAAACTATCTGGACCGCCGTAAGGTGATCCGTGAAAGGATGATCCGTCGGAGATCTCGATCGGATGATTCGGCGTACCACTTGCCGGCATAATGGGGTCAGTATCCTCATCCATATCGTCAGCATTATCCCCCGAGAAGTGATCTTCAGGCCCTAGTGGGTTAAAACCCACGGGTTCTGGCGCGAAGCCTACCGGATTAAACCGGTCCTGAAAGGCTGGCAAAGGGTCCCCATATGAGTGATGGGACAAAGATCTTTGTAGTGGTATGTATGAAGGCTGGGGGTTGTTGGGTTCATATGGATTGAGTACGGGCGGTCTTGGGGTATGCGAAACCGATCGTCTGGCTGGTTCGACTTGGTTCCGCCGGTTATCTCTAGGGTCATCACTTTCCGTATTGGATGGAGCTCGCCTTCGCGATGGTCCCGCTTCATGATCATTGGGGGCGGCAACTGGCCCCTTGCCTCTTCCTCGGGTCCTGAAGAATCTTGGCGGCATTATCGATATTCCTGTCAATAAAGCATAAGATAACAATACAAAATATAAAGTTTAAAAGGACAAAACAAAAACCGAATAAGGTGGAGTTTGTCCTATGTTATAAGTCTAGACTCGAAGGTTTGGATATGTGCAATTGTGTAACTGAGATTAAACACAAAAGGCTAGTGTTTAATTCACTCAGTGTTGGCTCTGATACCAACCTGTCACACCCCGATTTCCACGTGTCACCGGTGGGCCCGGTGGGGGAGTATCGTGACGTGGTTGGCAACGTAATAGTCAAACAACACAATATAATAATGCACAGCGGAAGCAAATTTAAAATAAGATACAACCGAATTTATTTATTGTAAACAAGGTCACAATTATCCGGTGTTTATCCACAGTAGGATCGAATAATAAAAATATTGTTTATGGTTCAACAGACTTCGGCATCTTAAGTTTGCGAAACTTCTAGTGATGCTTAGGAGACTCCCAGCCTATTTCGCCTAGTACCTGCATTTAATCTTTTTGGGAAAATACGTCAGTTTACACTGGTAAAACCGAACAAACAGGTCACAATCGCGAAATAACCTGCTGCAGAAGGTTTTCTGATGCTGGGCACTACCTTACGGACCTCAACCTTGTGGAGGTTACGGTCCGTAAGCTTCACATCAGCCACTATTTTTGACTTTTCTTTGGTGCTTTGCAAAGGTGAACCCATTATCCGACTTTGTGACCTCAAACAACAACTTAGGGACCTCATAATCTGTCTAGTACAGTTCCTTACCCTACCATTTGCATTTGCTTGCTTAGGTTCCAAAAACAAGACCCGAAAACCAAGTGTTACCATTGCTTTTTCTTAGTAGGATCACATCATGCACTTGGGGTCCTATCATAAATCAATAATTTCTGTATTGAGGGTATAAAAGATGGATATAACATTTAATCGGGTCTTGGGATTTATAATTAAGGTCGTTCAGAGGTAACAATTTAACATGACGTCACTTTAAATCCTACCGAACCATCATTATTAAATCCGAGTTTTCAACGCGTTTTGTCTTACATGCCACGTGTTGTTTTATTATTGAACTCGAAATTTTCGAGGTGTTACAATAGGTACCGGTCTCAAATTTACCAAACCGATGTATTTTCGGTACCGGTTCTGCACAGGTATTCACCGGTTTTTACCCTCAAATACCTGTGTCGTACCAGTACCGACCGGTACCGAACCGTACCATGCTAGGTATATTCGGTACCGGTACCCAATTTTGGGGATTTCGGTAACGGTATTTTTGGTACCGGTTGGTACCAAGCTCATCAAATCCTGTAGCAACGCAGCAATGCAAGTAATTGCATCGTTTAGATTACTTTTCATACACACAGTAAGTAAACTGTATTTCGTATGAATGAGGTTTTATATACACAACAACTTATTTTGCTTTCTTTTTTGTCTTTTTCTGTATTGAATGAATTGTAGCATGTAAAATTAACTTGGATATTTAGAATATTGATGAGCAAATAGTATCAAATCCTCTAAACAAACCGGTATCGTATTGGTACCAAATTTACTATGCCAGATCATTTTCGGTACCAATTTGGTACCCACCTTTTGGCGTTTTCAGAATCGTTACTTTCGGTTCGACACCGGTCTAGCACCATACCTGTATTTATTGATTTTTACCTTCAAAAACCATACCGTATTGGTTTAATAGTAATTTATTATTTATTATTTATTATTTATTATTTATTTTTAAATTAAAATTAGAATGGAATTAGTAGTAACATCATTAAGAGATGATCAAATGGTATCGAGTATAGGTACCGGTCTCAAATTTACCAAACCGATGTATTTTCGGTACTGGTTCTGCACAGGTATTCACCGGTTTTTACCCTCAAATACCTGTGCCGTACCAGTACCGACCGGTACCGAACCGTACCATGCTAGGTATATTCGGTACCGGTACCCAATTTTGGGGATTTCGGTAACGGTATTTTCGGTACCGGTTGGTACCAAGCTCATCAAATCCTGTAGCAACGCAGCAATGCAAGTAATTGCATCGTTTAGATTACTTTTCAAACACACAGTAAGTAAACTGTATTTCGTTTGAATGAGGTTTTATATACACAACTTATTTTGCTTTCTTTTTTGTCTTTTTCTGTAATAAATGAATTGTAGCATGTAAAATTAACTTGGATATTTAGAATATTGATGAGCAAATAGTATCAAATCCTGTAAACAAACCGGTATCGTATCGGTACCAAATTTACTATACCAAATCATTTTCGGTACCAATTTGGTACCCACCTTTTGGCGTTTTCAGAATCGTTACTTTCGGTTCGACACCGGTCTAGCACCATACCTGTATTTTATTGATTTTTACCTTCAAATACCATACCGTATTGTACCGAGCATTTTCGGTGCCGGTACCTAATTTCGATGATTTTCCGGATCGGTACTTTCGCTGCCGTTACCGGTACCGAGCTCATCCATATTTTAACGTGTTAGCACCGTAATAACTGAACTGAAAACAACCGAATTTCCAACGTGTAGGACGTGTGGGTCCTATTATTATATATTAGGTTATTTAAAATCGTTTTTTATGACGGAGTGACTATCCTTACCACGTCATTTTATTTATGATTTGATATTCGGTATCTGTTTGTCGTTGCTGACACGCCTTTTGTAGTCATTGGGTCCCGCCGCAACGCGCGGACGGAAAGTAACTAGTTCCTTTAAAAAAATAAGCTAATCTTAATTAGAATTTATATAACTGATCATAAGTTACTCTAAAAAACAAATATTTTCTTGTAAAATATTAAGCATTATTATTACTTATAAACAATACTGGATTGGACGGGGTGAGTAATAGTTTCAACAGCGATTAAATATTGAAATAGAAGGCACTATTAATTACTGGAGATATGAAAGATCAATATTTACATTAATATCGTATTTTATTAAAATTATTAAAATCAATTTTTAAGATAATGTAAACCGGTTCAACTATTTGAACCGATAGAAGTAGATTTACCGCCTGCACATAAGGCATATCGTATTCGAGTTTTATCGTACCAGACTCGTATTCGATATCTGATTTAACCGGTTTAACTGGCCGGTTCATAGAAGTATTTAAAAGATTGGATAAAACAATTGAGATTATATAATTTTTCTAAACAAAAGAAGCACAAATAAAAATCTAACTTTACTTGCTCAATATTTTATTTAACATTTGTCTTTCTCGATCTTGCCCTCCACGCTTATAAGTTATCAAAATCCCCAAATTGTTATTCCCCTTCACGAACCTAGTTGTCGCAAATCGTCAAATTACGTTGCTCATCTTCATCGATCCGATCAATCAATCTCACACAGCGATTCTAGGTGCATAAAATATACATCTGTCTTATAGACACTGGATATAAGGTAGTCAAACAAGTCGTATTCATGTTTAAAATTTTTGTTGTTCACGTTATCAGATAGCTGTTAAACCTGCTAAGACATGATTTGTCAGCCCTAGGTACATACCAGTTCCAAACCCGGCCAAATAAAAGGAAATGAACCGAAACCACCCGAACCGGTTCCTACTCTACCTAGTCAAAACATGGACCCAAACCAACCAAAACCCGAAAAATACCCGGACAAACCGGTTAAAACCCGATAAAAAAAAAACCCAAACGTAACCGGTTCCTACCTGAACCAGTTGTTGACTTTGAAGACCAAATCGGACCGGTTTCTTAAAAAAAACCCGTTTTGTGCCCCTTTAATTGCTTCCAGCAGTGCAGAAATCCCCAAATCTTTCATTCGTTCCAGTCGTTGTTAGAAACCCTAGAAATTGATATGGTGAGCTCGTAATCAAAATCAAGATGTCAGACAACTTGCCTTTCGAGATCCAAGAGGAAATCATCAAACGGCTTCCAGTAAAATCACTGATTCGTTGCCGATCAGTCTCCAAATCATGGAAATCTCTCATCGATAGCTCCGATTTCATCACTCATTACAGGTCCCATCAGCTACATATACTTGTGTGTAATCAACGATATGGTTCCGAGCCAAAATACGTTTCAATCGTTGATGATAATACTTTCCCTGAACAGAGAGTCTCCCCGACTCTTCCTCTGTTCATTAAGATGCTTAACCCTTGTAGGACAATAGGTAGTTCTCATGGCTTGTTGTGTTTGTATGACTACGGAGAACTTGTTATTTGGAATCCTTTGATTACGAAAGCTGTTTCTGTTGTTGTGCCTAATTTTGTAGATGATAAGATGTTTAAAACCGATTTCGGGTTTGCAGTTTGTCGTGAGACGAGTGACCCTAAGATTGTCAAGATTAGATATATTGATAGGTTTACGGATATGGAAAGTGTGACTAGCATCCCTTGGCAAGTTGAGGTTTATACGTTAAGCACGGGGTTGTGGAGAAGTCCGAATAGCAATCTCCCTCGTAAATCGGTTGTTTTTGGAGTTAAAAAAGATGGGGTTTGTGTAGACGGGGTTTATTACTGGCTTGCTACTGATAGGAGTATCGTAGATGATGAAATTGTAGATGATGAAATTGAAGCTTATAATATGATTATTTCATTTGATATGACAAGCGAAGAATTTAGAGAAGTAAACCTCCCGGATAGTTTTGTATATGACGGGCCTATGTGGAACTTGTACATATATAATCTAAGGGAGTCTCTTGTTTTGGTTGAACGCAGTACCGAGGAGGACTATAATCCAGTTTACAAAGTTTGGATGATGCAGGATGGTGTACGAAAATCGTTTACAAAGTTATACACTATTCACGCGCCATATGCAAGAATAATAGGCGTACGTGAATTTAAGAAGAGTGGTGAACTTGTAATGGAAGTTAGAGAAGATGGCCGGAATGCAATATCCCTTGTTGTTTATGAACCTAACTTAAAACACATCAGTAACTTGGGGATATCGCGTGGGACTGGTGATATTTATGTGCATTCCTACATGGAAACGTTACTCCTGCTTGATCAACCGTCGTTAACGATTTTTGACAAGGTATACGCTATGTTGCAAAATTCATATGAAGAGCTAAGAGCAGATGGATTTTGAGTCATACAAGCAAGGTATAAAGCAATAGCTTGAAAACACTTGTCGTACTTAATTTATGCAACCGACTTTTAGTTATTCTAGTTTTATTACAATATTTTATTCAACCGTATGCCTTTTGTGTATAACTAGAACAAACCTCATATTATACGTGTTAGTTGTCGTAAAGTGACTGAATAAGTACCTCAATGTCATTTGGTCCCTGACTTTTCCCATTTGTTGCCATTTTGATCACATTGTCTAACTCCGTCTAAAAATATCAGTTAACTTAGGTCTATTTTGGTCAGAATACATCTATGTTTTGTTTTGCCATTTTCATACAAAACATATTTTACATTTATCTTTTTTAATCATTTATTATATATATATATAATACAGATATAATTATTATTATTATTACTCTTAATATATTATATAAATATATATATATGTATTTAGCCCTTGTCTCGATCACCATCACACAGAAGCACTGTAACACCCATCAACGATATCACCACCTGATCACCAACTATCACCGCCATCAACAACCACCACCAGCCGCCGCCACCACTAGCATCTCTGCCATCACCACCATCGACCGCCACATCCACCCCGGTGTCTTCTTCCCCGTGTAACCCTGGAAATCGCCCCTGATTTCATTTCGTAATTTTGTGTTCAATCGGTGTGGTTTCCACTCAAAAACTATAGGGCTTTTACTCACAATGAGAATACGAGTAGAATGGTATAAGTATTACCTTCAATCGTTGCCCGGTGACAGTCGGCGGCTTTAGCCGGAGTAATAACGGCGGCGGTGGCTGTATATAGAGGGTAGAACATGGTCGATTTGAGGGAGACTAACAATTGATTTCGAGGTTTGATCGAGTTATAAAATCTTCCTAGTTTACAACCAAATAAAAATTTGATGTTTGTTCAGAATATGAAATTGAAGATAAATTAGGGTTTAGTGGTGTTATAAAATCTTCATATCCCTATACTGGCAGATGGATTGGTTTAAAATTATGGAGCTTTGATTTTGGTGATAGATTTTGGTTTAAAATTCAAGATGAACTTGAACAAATGGTGGGGTTTATATATGAATGAGTAAATTGCCACTCTAGATCCAGGTCGTGTCAGGTCGGGTCTTAAATATCGAGATCGAGGTGGTTGCGGTTTAGAAAAAGTGAGGCAGGGGTGTTACAGAAATGTGATCAAAAGATTGGAGACGTGGTGGTGGTCAACGGAAATGTAGATAGAGAGAGATGTGAACAATAAGATAGTTGTTTATATAATGGGTTAAAAAGATTGGACTAAAATGGTAATTTATAAACCTTTTTATGTTAATACCCAAAATACCCCTGGTTAAAACTGAGTTTTTAGACGGAGTCAGGCAATATGATTAAAATGGCAAAGAAATGCAAAACTCAGGCACCCAGAGAAGAAAAATAAACTATTTGGACTAAAATGACAATTTAGGACAAACCTCAGAGACTAAAATGGCAATTTACTCGTTAACAAAAGTGAAAATAAAGACCATGCTTTTACACCCCTCCTACAAAAAGTGAAAACGACGGTACATCGTTCCAACTAAAATCCCCAAATTGTCAAAACCCTAGAAATTGATATGGTGAGTTGGTAATCAAAATCAAGATGTCAGACAACGTGCCTTTCGAGATTCAAGAGGAAATCATCAAACGGCTTCCAGTAAAATCACTCATTCGATTCCGATCAGTCTCCAAATCATGGAAGTCTCTCATCGATAGCTCCGATTTCATCACTCATTACAGGTCCCAACAGCAACATCTACTTGTGTATAACTATCTATCTATTGATCATCCTAATTGCGTTTCAATCGTTGATGACAACACTTTCCAGCAACACAGAGTCCCCCTCACTCTTCCTCTGTTCGTTAAGATGCTTGATCATTATAGAAAAATCGGTAGTTCTCATGGTCTGTTGTGTTTGTATAACGACAGAAAACTTGTTATTTGGAATCCTTTGATTAGAAAAGCTGTTGTTGTTATTGTGCCTAATGTCGTAGATGATATGATGTTTCAAACCGTGCTCGGGTTTGGGGTTTGTATTGAGTCGAGTGACCCGAAGATTGTCAAGATTAGACATATTAATAGGTTTATGAATATGGAAGGTGTAAATTGCATCCCTTGGCAAGTTGAGATTTTTACGTTAAGCACGGGGGTGTGGAGAAGTCTGAATAGCAGCAATCTCCCTCGTAAATCGATTATTTTAGGAAGTGGAGATGGGGTTTGTGTAGACGGGGTTTATTACTGGCTTGCTACTGATAGGAGTACCGTAGATGCTGAAATTGAAGCTTATAATATGATTATTTCATTTGATATGACAAGCGAAGAATTTGGAGAAGCAAACCTCCCGGATAATTTTGTGTATGAACTTTCTATGTGGGATTTGCACTTATATAATCTAAGGGAGTCTCTTGTTTTGGTTAAAGGTAGAGTCGGGATGGTTAATGCAGTTTACAGTGTATGGATGATAGAGGATGGTGTACCAAAATCGTTTACAAAATTATTCACTTTTCACTCGCCAGATGCAACAATAATGAAAATACATGAATTTAGGAAGAGTGGTGAACTTGTAATGGAAGTTATAAACGATGATCGGAAAGCGCGATCCCTTGTTGTTTATGAACCTAACTTAAAACACATCAGTCATTTGGGGATATCGCGTGAGACACACAATGTAGGTATTTATGTGCATTCCTACATGGAAACGCTACTTCTGCTTGATCAACCATCGTTAACAATTTTTGGAAACGGGAAACGCGTTATTGAAAAACTCATATGAAGAGCTAAGAGCAGATGGCTTTTGAGTCATGCAAGCAAGGTATAAAGCAATAGCTTGAAAACAGTTCTTGTACTTCATTTATGCAACGCTGGATGATATTCAAATTTCAAGATGATTTGGCCTCATAACATACATCACTGCATATTTGTTATGTTCATAAAGCACCCCATGTTTCCAAAAACTGAATTTTAGTTATTCTAGTTCTATTACACTTTTCGATTCAGCCGTAAGCCTTTTGTGTATAACTAGAACAAACCTCATATTATATGTGTTAGTTGTCGTAAAGTGATTGAATCAATAAATACCTAAATGTCATTATGATTATCAGGTGACTGAATCAATAAATACCTAAATGTCATTATGATGATCACACAGGCTACTTGTTTGCAAGATGCTTACATTCTTTACACGAACATGGTGTTACTTTAGCTTATTGAAAATAGAAAAAATATATATTATCATCGATTTAGCTGCCCACTATCAACATCCTTGTTGTCACAAACTATGTTCTGATTGCAAAATTCCTGTTTGTTTTTGGGGGGTTTTTTTTTTTTTTTTTTTTTTTTTTTTTGTGATTATGGTGTGCATTCAGTCTTCTTTTGTTCTAAGTTATGTGATGCATTTATGATCGGTTAGTCTTTGTTTTTTCTTTTATTAAGAACGCCGTGCGTATGCGATGCACACGCATCACACGTCAGCTTTTGGGATCAAAATGCTTTGGATCGCCAAACGCTTTTAAGTGGCAGGAAAATTCATATATGTTAAAATTTATTGCACAGTACCTAAGATTTCTGGTCATCTAATAATATCTATACCATCATTGTGAATTTGGAATGTTTCTTGCTTTTGAACCTTTCTTTTTGGTCATCACCTGTGAATTTGGAATATTTCTTGGTGTTGGATTCACTGATATCTCTTTTGACATACAAATTTTTTTTATATATATTTCAGGAATAGAGTTCAGGAAGTATGTTGCCATCACGAGTAGATCAACACATTGATAATAGCAGCGATCAAGCTTGATGGCTAATGGAGTCTAGTTATGTATTTGGGGAACTTACAACTTTGAGACCTCATTTCGAGATATGTTTGCGATTATTATGTTATGTTTTTTCGGATAGTTATGTCACATACTTCGTTGTTTAATTTTGTGTGATATGTCATGTCTAGTGTTCGGGAATTGAAAATGTTATTTTTATTCTCAAATTAATATATGTTCATTTATGGTCATTTGTATTGGTTCACGTTCATTTGTGCTTGTTTACGTTTCGTTTACAGCCCTAGTTACTAGTATCTCTAGTTATTGCATTATTGTTACTAATAAGTGGTTAACTTAGGGACACGGTTTGATGGTAAGGTGCCTCACCTGATCACCTATATAAAAAGGGTGAAATGTTTAAATCTTGCAAGGTACATGTATGACTAGTTAAGAGGAGTATCGAAGCCTTTAATCTTTTATTAAATTTTTAAGTGTGCTTTCATCCTATCAAATTGGTATTAAATAGGGATGGCAATGGGCCGGGTTCGGGTCGGGTATTGGTAATCTCATACCCATACCCGCTTGTAAAATCGTGTCCCATATCCGACCCAATACCCTTCGGGTATCGGGTATACCAATTAATTTATTAAAATATTTACGTTGGGGTTTCCAAATACATTTTTTTTACAATTATAATTATTACATATTTTATTTATACAACAACTATTATAAATTAAAGATATACATTTATATGTATATACTTCACAACAAACAAAATATATACTATTATCAAATACATATACTTTATATGTATATACTTCACGGGAGAGAATAATGAGAAAACTACATATAAATGAGAAAACTAGAAAACTAACTAAAAAAACATAAAAAACATACCAATTTTCTTTTTAATTTTTTTTTATAAAAAATCGCTATTTTATATGTATAAAAAAATTTCAAAAAAAAAAAAAAAACTTGTATTGCACAGGTGCATTATATGTGTATTACACATGTGCATTACATGTGTATTACACATGTGCATTACATGCTTAAAATTAGCTTTTGAGTTTAGTTTAGCTTTTAGGGTTAGGTTTTTTGGAGGTTTAGGATTAGGATTAGGTTTTTGGGTGTGGGGGGTTTAGGTTTTTTTCGGGTTTATGTTTAGGGTTTAGTTTTAGGTTTTCGAGAGGGGTGGGGGGGGGGGGGGGGTTGGGAGGTTAGCTTTTTGGGGTCGGTGGGGTGTGGATTAAGTGGTTTAGGCTTTCCGTATTAGTGCGCATGTGCAGTACAAAAAAAAATTTTGAATTTTTTTATATATAAAAACCTGCGAAAAAATAATAAAAATGTAAAAAAAAATATGTTTTTTTCGGCTTTTTTAGCTAGTTTTTTTGTTTTCTCATTAAAACTGGTTTTCTCATTTAAACTAGTTTTCTAATGATCCATCCCATAGTTAAAATTAATGAAACCATAAAAAGGGTTAGTAAAAGAAATGAATGAAAATGGAGTGATGATGTGACATATTACATATTATACTTTATAATGTAAGAGTAATATAGAGTAAAAAAATATGAAACGCTAGTGGATGGTCATACATATTAGCATATGTTAACGTATGCATACCAGAGCCGTCCCCGAGAACTCTAAAAAAATTAGACCTCAGGTGATAAAAAAATTTGAGTCCAAAATTGTGGTTGGGGAAATGAATTAAAAAAAAAAACCCTTTGGTGGTTGAGTCAGGACTTGAACTTGAGACCTTTACATTATCTTAAGATGATTTTTCCACTCCACAAACAACACATTTTTGCATAACAAGTAGATGCATATATTAAATATACTAGATTATAACCCCGTGTATTACACGGACTGAATAAATGTAAATTTATATACTAAATAATAAAATAATATATCTTTAAAAACTTTGTTTATTACACGGATTGAATACATATAATTTTATATACTAAAAAATAAAAAGTTATATCTTTAAAAATCCCGTGTATTGTTGTACAGGTTGAATAAATATAATTTTATACATCAAATAATGAAAAAAATACAAAATAATAAATTATTTATATATTTAAAAAAACCCTTGTATTGTACAGGTTGAATAAATATAATTTTATATATCAAATAATAAAAAAAGTTATATTTTTAAAAACTCATGTATTACACGGGTTGGATAAATATAATTTTGTATGGTAATTTATAAAAAAAGTTCAAATAACAAAAAAAGTTATATTTAGAAATACCTCGTGTATTACACGGGTTGGATAAATGTAATTTTGTATAGTAAATAATAATAAAAGTTATATCTTTAAAAACCTCGTGTATTACACGGGTTGAATAAATGTAATTTTGTATATTAAATAATAAAAAATTATATCTTTAAAAAACCTCGTGTAATACACGAGTTGATTTCTGATTAATTTTAGATTTTGATTTCCTGCATTCTCTCCTATTAAATAATAATAATTTTTCTCTCCTTAAAATTGCATCTTAAGTCGTATTCTTATTTTTATTTTTATAAAACATATTTAAAAAATATATAATATTTTATTTAAAATAAATATATTTAAAACATATTACTGATTATAAAAAATCATAGACAATTTGAATATGTTGCCTAAATTTGGATGTAAAAGTATAAACGTAAATATTAAAAAAAAATTCTCTCTACGATATAATAAAACTATAATGTAACCTATTCTTATATCTAAGAAAATATATTATAAAAATAATAATTTAAGATTAATAGTATATTTTCTAAGTAAGTTATTAATCTTAAATAAACAATAAAATAAGATGTTGACCGAACAGATTGATTGAGCCTTTAACGTACTAATTAATAGGGTTGAGTTATAATACAAAGTATTTAAAAATAAGAAGAGTAAGAAGCCACCAGAGAGTGACAAGTGTCTTAGGAGGAATTAAATGGAAAGGGTAATTTTGTCTACAAGAGAAAAGAGAATATACACATGCAAGTCACATGTTATTTCTCCCCCCCCCCCCCCCCAATTTTTAAATGTCCGTAACTTTTTTATACATCATTTGTTTTAAAAAAAATTATACAATAAAATCGAGCGGTTTTTATCTTTAATATGAGTACCATATTGTTATATTTTTCAAAAAAAATTCAAAAACTCAGTTGCATATTATACAATGGACATGATGTAAAGTAGATAAAAAACACAATCAATGACAACAGTTAAAGACACAATGAACAACATACTAAAACACAATGACCATAACGTATAACACAATGGCGATAACATATAACACAATAAGTATCAGACTAAATAAAAAACACAATTGATGACAACAGATAAAAGACACAATTAATGACATCAGATAGAAGACACAATGGAGAGCAGATGAAGACACAATGGAAAACAAACTAAAAACACAATACACAACAAACTAAAACACAATGAACAAAGATAATAAAAAAATTGAACAAATTATTAAAACACAATGGACAACATATTAAAACACAATGAATAACATATTAAACACAATGACCTGAACTAATAACACAATTTATAGAAAACCCAGATATAAACACCATCTTCATTGTGTCATATATTGTGTTATAGGTTCTTATAAAAACGCAATGGATATAACCCAAATTAACATTGTGTTATAGGTTTTGATAATAACACAATGGACATGATGTAAAACACAATGTAAAGTAGATCAAAAACACCATCAATGACAACAGATAAAGACACAATGGACAACATACTAAAACACAATGACCGTAACGTATAACACAATGGCGATAACATATAACACAATAAGTATCAGACTAAATAAAAACACAATTGATGACAACAGATAAAAGACACAATTAATGAAAACAGATAAAAGACACAATGGAGAACAAATGAAGACATAATGGAAAACAAAACTAAAAACACAATACACAACAAACTAAAACACAATGAACAAAGATAATAAAAAAAAATTGAACAAATTATTAAAACACAATGGACAACATATTAAAACACAGTGAATAACATATTAAACATAATGACCTGAACTAACAACACAATTTATAGAAAATCCAGATATAACACCATCTTTATTGTGTCATTTATTGTGTTATAGGTTCTTATAAAAACGCAATGGATAGAACCCAAATTAACATTGTGTTATAGGTTTTGATAATAACACAATGTATAGAAACTCTACTGATCAAAACCCAGTTAAAAGACACAATGACCTGAACCTTTAACACAATGCAAAAAAAAAAAAACCAGTAAAAATGAAATTTTTATTTTATTTTTATATGATAATATGGTACTCATATTAAAGATAAAAAAACGCTCGTTATTATGGTGATTTTTTTTAAATGTCGTATGAAAAAGTTATAGACGTTTTAAATCGATGGGGGAATTGGCATGTGTCTTGCATGTGGAGAGAGAAAATCCATAAATATAGGATTCCCTTTATGCCCTTCTATTATCTTCTTTTCCATACAACTAATCTCAACCCTCCAAATCTAAGATCAATGGACTATAATCCTTCTTACCCTTCTTATTTATTTTATCATTTATATTTGATCCTAACCCCTAATTAATAAACCAATACTTCTGATATTTTAATGAAAAACAATATCTATAGTATCTTAAATAATAATATAATCTAACATGACTATTTTTATTATCAGTATTTTTAATAATTATATATATTAAATGGATATCTCTTCGTATATCTCATAAATATTTATTTAATTTTAAATAATTATTTAATTTTAATGGGCTAAAAAATAGATGGCTCAAATGAGTGACATGTGTCCTATAAATGGTTTCTTTTATTATAGAGTATAGATAGGGGAAAGTTACTGTACAAATAAACTTAACGTAGTCTAAACATACGAATTGCATGAAAAGGACAAAAGGAGGCGGTGACATTTTTGTAATTATCAGTAACTATTAAAATTACTCTTGTAGATTAATTTTGATTTTTTGTAGAGTAATTTTGTAAAATGTTCATGTAGAGTAATTTTGGTCTTGTAAGGTAATTATCAAAATTACACTAACCCCCCACCCCAAAAAATTGTAGAGTAATTTTGATCTTTTGTAGTGTAATTTTGTGTAGAGTAATTTTGGTATTCTAGGGTAATTATCAAAATTACACTACCCCCCCCCCCCCCCCCCCAAAAAAAAAAAAAAAAAGAAAAAAAAAACTTAAACCCCCCACCCCCCCCCCCCCCCCCCGGCCACCCCACCCCCAAAAACCTAAAAAACCTACCCCCTCCCCCCTAAACTAAAAGCTAAAAACTAAACCATAAAACTAAACCCCATAACTAAATGCTAACAAAATTACTCTACAAGATCAATGTTACTCTACAGGACCGTTTTACAAAAGATAAAAATTACTCTACATGATCATTTTACAAAATTACTATACAAGATCAAAATTACTCTACATGATCATTTGTAGAGTAATTTTGAATTGTATGTTGTTTGATAAACTTGCAGGTTAATTTTGATTCACTTGTAAAAGTAATTTTGATACACTTGTAGAGTAATTTTGATAGTTACTGATAATTACAAAAATGACATCGTGCTTTTTTATCTTTTTCTTCGGTTTGTATGTTTAGTACGTTAAGTTTATTTGTATTTAATCTTTATCCTAAATATATAATTAAGTATTTATATAAAAGCTCATAGAAACCTTTCGGGCCCTTTATAAATTTGGGTATCGAGCGACGACACGAGTTGTCCGGCCCAATCATACGTGCAATATAGTTGTTTTGAACACATGCAATATGTGATAAAGTATAAAATAAGTTGAAACTAGAGTTGACCTTTTTTGACTTGAATCAAAATGACGCTAGCTTTAATACAACCCGTTTTGACCCGAACCGATTCTGATCCGTCACCCGACCCAATGCAACCCACCCGGGTGTATCCCAAACCCAAATTGCATTTATCCCGCATCACAAATCACATTACATCCATCGTTCCACCTGTCCTGAAATTAATCCCCAAATCGTCAAAACCCTAGAAATTGATATCGTAATCAAAATCAAGATGCCAAACAACGTGCCTTTTGAGATACAAGAGGAAATCATCAAACGGCTTCCAGTAAAATCACTTATTCGTTGCCGATCAGTCTCTAAATCATGGAAATCTCTCATCGATAGCTCCGATTTTATCACTCATTACAGGTCCCATCAGCAACATCTACTTTTATATATTCGTCGGTATGGTTCTGAGCACTACGTTTCTATCGTTGATGATAATACCTTCCCGCAACACAGAGTCTCCGTCACTCTTCCTCCGTTTGTTAAGCTTCTTGGAAGAAGTTATAGAAAACTAGGCAGTTCTCATGGCTTGTTGTGTTTGTATAACTATGGAAGAGTTGTTATTTGGAACCCTTCAATTAGAAAAGCTATTGCTGTTGTTGTGCCTAATGTGGTAGATGCTAAGATGTTTAACACCGAGCTCGGGTTTGGGGTTTGTCGTGAGACGAGTGACCCTAAGATCGTCAAGATTACGTATATTGATAGGTCTAAGAATATGGAAAGTGTAACCAGCATTCCTCAGCAAGTTGAGGTTTTCACGTTAAGCGCCGGGCGTGGAGGAGTCCGAATAGCAGCAATCTCCCTCGTAAATCGATTATTTTTCAAAGTGAAGATGGGGTTTGTGTAGATGGGGTTTATTACTGGCTTGCTACTGATAGGAGTACCGTAGATGCTCAAACTCTAGCTTTTAATATGATTATTTCATTTGATATGACAAGTGAAGAATTTGGAGAAGTAAACCTCCCGGATAGGTTTGTATACCACGGGTCTATATGGGATTTGGACATATATAATCTAAGGGAGTCTCTTGTTTTGGTTGAATATAGTGGCAGTGATGATGGCATTAGTGTATGGATGATGGAAGATGGTGTACCAAAATTGGTTACAAAATTATTCAATTTTGACGCACCAGATGCAAAAATAATAGACATACATGAATTCAGGAAGAGTGGTGACCTTGTGATGGAAGTTTTAGATGATGATCGGGAAGCACGATCCCTTGTTGATTATGATCCTAACTTAAAACGCATCAGTAATTTGGGGATCTCGTGTGGGTCTGATGATGATGATGGTGATTTTTATGTGCATTCCTACATGGAAACACTACTTCTGTTTGATCAACCATCATTTACTGTTTTTGAAAAAGGTAAACGCTACATTGAGAAATTCATATAGAGAGCTAAGAGCAGATGGCTTTTGAAGCATACAAGTAAGGTATAAAGCAATAGCTTGAAAACACTTCTCGTACTTTATTCATGCAACTGACTTTTAGTTATTCTAGTTTTATTACAATATTTTATTCAACTGCATGCCTTTTGTCGTAAAATGACTGAATAAGTACCTCAATGTCATTATGATGATCACATAGGCTATTTGTTTGCAAGATGCTTACGTTCTTTAACACTAACAGGGTGTTACCTAGCTTATTACATATATATATATATATATATATATATAATCATCGATTTAGCTGCCTACTATTAACATTCTTGCTGTCACAAACTACGTTTTAATTGCAAGATTCCTGTTTGTTTTTTGTTTATGTGATTATGGTGTGCATTCAGTATTCTTTTGTTCCAAAGTTAAGTGATGCATTTATGATCCATCTTGTGTTGTCTTCAAGGGTAATGTTAAATTCTTTTTATAAAGAACGCCTTGCATATGTGATGCACGCGCATTACGCATTGGTTTTTGGGATTAAAACGCTTTGGATCGCCAAACGCTTTAAAACCAAGACACATGATGTTTAAGTTGTCTACTATTTCGTAAAAAACTTCTGAAGCGGCAGGAAAATTCATCTATGTTAATATATTTTGCACAGTACCTAAGACTTCAGGTCATCTCTTTTTTGTGTTTGTTTCTAAGCTTCTTATTCACATGCCCGCTGATAATATCTATACCATCATTGTGAATTTGGAATGTTTCTTGCTTTTGAACCTTTCTCTTTGGTCATCACCTGTGAATTTGGAATATTTCTTGGTGTTGGATTCACTGATATCTCTTTTGACATACAAATGTTTTTATATATTTCAGGAATAGAGTTCAGGAAGTATGTTGCCATCACCAGTAGATCAACACATTGATAATAGCAGTGATCAAGCTTGATGGCAAATGGAGTCTAGTTATGTATTTGGGGAACTTACAACTTTGAGACCTCATTTCGAGATATGTTTGCGATTATTATGTTATGTTTTTTTGGATAGTTATGTCACATACTTCGTTATTTAATTTTGTGTGATATGTCATGTCTAGTGTTTGGGAATTGAAAATGTTATTTTTATTCTCAAATTAATATATGTTCATTTATGGTCGTTTGTATTGGTTCACGGTCATTTGTGTTTGTTTACGGTTCGTTATAGCCCTAGTTACTAGTATCTCTAGTATCTCCGATCAGCCGTTAAAGCTCTTGTATCCGAATTTATTCCGGCTGCAGATGGTTAAAAACTGCAGTGTGCGGGACCATTTAGAGGGGGATGGTCTTTGGTTATGGAGGCATGATCCTAGTTCTGTCGATGAAAACAGCGAATGGGATAGCCTGTGTCGTTAACTGAGTCAGGTTTCGCTTTCTAACAGAGTGGATTCCTGGCGCTGGATCGGAAATGGGTCTTCGTCGTTCAGTATTGTAGCGGTAAAATTTCTGATTAACAGCAGGGAAGACTACAGCTCCAGGTATGTTATGGAGTGGGTGAGGTGGGTTCTGAAAACATGCAGTATTTTTGCCTGGAGAGCAGATTTAAACAGGATCCCAACGATGGAGGCGCTCTCGAGACGGGGGATTGTGGTCGAAGACAGCCTATGCTCTTTCTGCTTGAATGAGGTGGAGTTGGTGGCTCACTTGTTTACAGCGTGTCCGTGGTCGGCTGTGCTTTAGCAGAAGATTAGTGCTTGGTGTCGTGTGCCGCATTTTGTTTTGTTCTCGTTTAGAGATCTGCTTGTGTTTCATAATCACTGTGGGAAGCGAGGTGCGGAAAAGAGTGCTTTGCAAGGAATTCTGATCGCGTCCTGCTGGTGTCTTTGGAAAGCCAGAAACAAATTTAGATTCGCGGGGAAACAGTTCAAGGTGGAGGAGGTTTTTAGTGAAGTCAAATCTGTAAGTTATATGTGGTTCAAGTATAGATAGTATAGTTCGATAAGTTAGTTGGATCGGTGTAAATTTGTTCTTATGTAGTTCTCGGTTTGTTTTTGTCCGTCCCAGTCTTCGTGAATAGTGTAAGAATAATAGGCGTACGTGAATTTAAACATAAAATCCAATTTTTCGTCTTATCCTAGTTTTGAAGTGTAAACATTACGTAAGAAATTGATAACAAAATGTGTTGCAATTAAACATAAAATTAAGACCATATGCTTAATTTCTCATTACACTATGTTCCCGACTCTCATTTAACAGGGGGAGGGGAAGAAAAATTCTCTCCTAAGACTATGGGGTATGGGGCGGGGTTGGGGCGTGGGTTGGGTACAAACGCCCAAGTCACCACTCCGGGTGGGCTTGGATTTGGGCTGGCCCCTTGGGCGGGGGTTTCAGCCCGGGCGTTGGGCGGGCCTAGCGGTCTTCCGTGGCCGGCTCTCATTGGCTGGGATGGCTAGGCTTGTTGACTAGGATTTAAATTAAAAAAATAACCGTTTGGCCAAGCCAACCGGGTAACTCAACTGCCATAAAACCCCCCACCGTCTGTCCACATCGCTACCCCAACCCTTCACTCCACCTACCTGAAACCGCTACCCACACTTGAAAAATGGCCACATGGACGCACGAGGAAGAGATAGCACTTGTTACGAACGTCGTGGACGTGATAAAGGGCAGCCAACCCGGTGAGACCCGTTACTGGCCGGAAGCTTTCGCTAACTACCGGCACAATCTAAACGCGTGCCAACACAAGTGGCGCGAACTACGACCGAAGCTCGACCGTTTTAAAGCCTACTACGACAGCGTCCCGGGCGGTGATAAAAGTCACGAAGACTGGGTGGCGGTGGCCAACATCGAGTTCCGGAGCAAGGAGCGGAAGCCGTTTGACAAGCTCGCCCTGTTCGAAATCTACCTAACGCTTAATTAGGGTTTTTTTTATATGTCTAATTATGTTTTTTTTAGATTTGTAATCTTTTTTTTTTGTAGGATTTTGTAATTTTTAGGGAATTTTAATAATAATTTTAGGCCTTTTTTTTTTTTAAATTTTGTGTGTATTTTTATAATAATTTTAGGCTTTTTTTCAATTTTTTTAATAATTGACACGTGGCCAACCCACGCGGGCTAGCCACGCCCCGCCATACCGACCCAACCCACACGTGACCAGCAGTGCCCCTCGAAGTCCACGTGTCCACCCATGCCCCAAACCCCCGTCCCATTTAGAGAACTGCTTGAGTTTCATAATCACTGTGGGAAGCGAGGTGCGGAAAAGAGTGCTTTGCAAGGAATTCTGATCGCGTCCTGTTGGTGTCTTTGGAAAGCCAGAAACAAATTTAGATTTGCGGGGAAACAGTTCAAGGTGGAGGAGGTTTTTAGTGAAGTCAAACCTGTAAGTTATATGTGGTTCAAGTATAGATCAAAGTATAGTTCGATAAGTTGGTTGGATTGGTGTAAATTTGTTCTTATGTAGTTCTCGGTTTGTTTTTGTTCGTCCCGGTCTTCGGGTTCGGCTCTGTTCAATGAAGTTTACGTTTCAAAAAAAAAATGTTACTAATAAGTGGTTAACTTACGGACACGGTTTGGTGGTAAGGTGCCTCACCTGATAACCTATATAAAAAGGGTGAAATGTTTAAATCTGGCAAGGTACATGTATGACTGGTTAAGAGGAGTAGATTAGAATTACGGTTTAAAAAAAACCTAGTAAGTGGTGCTATTGAAGATATCGAAGCCTTTAATCTTTTATTAAACTAGCTGATTTTCCGACCCCGCGTTGCGGCGGGGATCCAATGTCTGCAAATCGTGTGTCGACAACGGCAAGCGGATACCGAATATCAAAACATAGATAAAAATGACGTAGTAACGATAGTTACTCCGTCCAAAAAACGATTTTAAATAATCTAATACATAATAGTAGGACCCACACGTCCTACATGTTGGAAATTCGGTTGTTTTCAGTTCAGTTATGACGTTACTAACACCTTAAAATATGGTCATCACCTTTCTCTTTGGTCATCACCTGTGAATTTGGAATATTTCTTGGTGTTGGATTCACTGATATCTCTTTTGACATACAAAAAAATATATATATATTTCAGGAATAGAGTTCAGGAAGTATGTTGCCATCACCAGTAGATCAACACATTGATAATAGCAGTGATCAAGCTTGATGGCAAATGGAGTCTGGTTATGTATTTGGGGAACTTACAACTTTGAGACCTCATTTCGAGATATGTTTGCGATTATTATGTTATGTTTTTTGGGATAGTTATGTCACATACTTCGTTATTTAATTTTGTGTGATATGTCATGTCTAGTGTTCGGGAATTGAAAATGTTATTTTTATTCTCAAATTAATATATGTTCATTTATGGCCGTTTGTATTGGTTCACGTTCATTTGTGTTTGTTTACGTTTCGTTTATAGCCCTAGTTACTAGTATCTCTAGTTATTGCATTATTGTTACTAATAAGTGGTTAACTTACGGACACGGTTTGGTGGTAAGGTGCCTCACCTGATCACCTATATAAAAAGGGTGAAATGTTTAAATCTTGCAAGATGCATGTATGACTGGTTAAGAGGAGTAGATTAGAATTATGGTTTAAAAAAACCTAGTAAGTGGTGCTATTGTAGAAATATGATACAATTAAGTGTAGTATTGAAGCCTTTAATCTTTTATTAATCTTTTAAGTGTCCTTTCATCCTATCAAATTGGTATTAAAGCCTTTATTTTTCAATTAAAAAATTAAGTGGCTTTTCATTTTATCAACAAGAGAGTTTAATCTATTCTATAAAAGTATAAAACACATTATAACATTATCCTACAATAAGTAATTTATTTATAAAAAAATAGCTTTCACATATGTTGTTTTGATCAGGTTCGAAGCCAAATGTAAAGTACATTATATTCTAATATGCTTGCTTTAGTCATTTTAGGCTTTCATTTGGTTATTCTAATGTTGAATCCTTATTTCTGGTTTTTGTTTCTATAATTTAACTACTAAGCAAATTTCTTTCGAATTTTATTAAATCATTGGCCGTTCTTTTCTTCGATCTTGTTGATTGTGTCTTCCATCAACTCAATCTTTAAGGTTTTGGTAACTATTTGCATAGATGGTAAATAATGGCAATAATGATTCATCTAAAAAAGATGTTACATCACTATTACATTCACCTAAATAATTTATCAAAATCTAGGATATTAAAACTTCACATTCTTATGCATACGTTATAGAAGAAGGTATATTAGCCAAACAGAACAAAAAAAGAGAGTTAATTTTCGTTTTACTCCCTGTGGTTTGGTCATTTTAACGGTTTTGCTCTAATAGTTTAAAAATAATCATTTTCCTCCCTAATCTTTTGAGTTTGTCGCCAGTTTGCTCTCTGGCTCTAACTCAGTTAAAACGTTCAATTAAAAGTAGGGGTATTTCGGTAGTTTACCCCGGCTCAGGGGCGGACCCAAGTTATGGGGTGGGTGGGCGGCCGCACCCCTTGAAAAAAAAAATTAGTGGTATTTTTCGCGAAAAATCCAGACCGCACCCCTTGGAAATTTTCGTCCGCACCCCTTGAAAAATTCCGACCGCACCCCTTGTCCGCACCCCTTGAAAAATTCCGACCGCACCCCTTGGAGATTTTCGTCCGCACCCCTTAGAAAAAAATGTTAGGAATTTATGTAAAAAAATTGTGAACACGGATTGAAACCCGATCAAATTATGTAAACAAGTTAGCTTACTAACCCCTTTAATAAAACTTAAATTCAATCCATGAAGCCCAATAACTTAATACCCATTCAAGCTCAACCCAACTACTAGTTTTGTTAAACAAACTAGTCCACATAATAAAAAAAAACCCAAATCTCTACCACTTACCAGCAACTCCCGCCCTCCCTCTGCCTCACTTCAGCGCCCAGCGACAAAATAATTCTGGCCAGCGACTACAAAATTTCGGCTGCAAACTGGTTAATTCAGGCCGCCCCTGACAGGTACATGTTTTTTACTAGGGCTTATAATAATTACTAGGGCTTGAAATTCAAAATTTTGGTTGGCAAACATGTTTGTTGATTATATGATTGTTGGTTGGCAAATAATAATTACTAGGGCTTGAAATTCAAAATTTTAAATTCAAAATTAATGAACATGGGCTATGGTTGAACACTTGAAGATCCTTGTTTATTTTGTATGTGATAGGATTAGGAATGAACAATGAGTAGGGAAGTTATGCCACGATTTCTCAAGAGAAAAGAGGTTGAACCACTTTTTTTCGCCGAATTATTCTAATTAAAGACCAATGTATGTTATAGATAAGTTTTTTTGTTCTTTTATTGAATGATTAAGAGAAATAAAAGTAGGGATGTTTGAACTTTGATGTTTTTTTGTTTGTTAATGTGATAGGAAGTTAGGAACTAGGGTTTGATTGTTTGAGAATTGAAATGGACCCGACCCGATCTGATTCGACCCGCTGTGAAACTTTGTTTTTACTTGTTTTACAAGACCCGACCCGATCCGACCCGCTATGAACCGATTTTTTTATATAGCTAGAGGTCTAAAATCTTTAAAAATTTTCCGCACCCCCAGGAAAAAAATCCTGGGTCCGCCACTGCCTCGGCTCTATCTCAATTAAAACATTTAGGTAAAAGTCGCGGTAGTCGTGGTCGGCAGGTAGTAGTTGCAGCTGGTGGTGGATGGTTGTGGATGGTGGTGGCAGGTAGAAAGAGTGGTTGGAAAGATGAGGATCAGAAAAGAATTACTTATATACATGTAAATCAACAAGTTATAGGTTTATTTAGGTGAAAAGACTTACATGCCCTTGCTTTTATCTATAAAATCACCAAAATATCCTTCTAGTTAATGGATTTTTGGATAGAGTTAGAGGTGGGGAGTGAAATGACGATAAGTTAGAAAAATCAGGGAGGAAAATGTCTATTTTTAAACTATTGGGGCAAAACCGTAAAAATGACCAAATCACAGAGAGCAAAATGAAAGTTAACTCAAAAAAGAAGGTGGTGTTTGTTTTTTAAGAAAAGTATTTTCACAACCTCTTTTGTCTTCCCCACGCAGACCACGCGTAGACGTAGGGGTCTGCAGCGTGTTTGTTTTTTAGAAGACAAATCATTCAAAAAGCTCTGTCTGACCACCTTTTGGTGCAGACATAGACTACCATCTTCTCAACTCTTCTAACCTCTTCACAAAACACACAGAACCCTAACCCCTCCTCCACCTCCCTTCTTCTTCCCTGCCACCGCCACCGCCACCACCTTTCCTCCCACATCACTGCCGCCACCACCTCTCCTCCCACAACCCCGTCATGTTTCCGCCACCACCACTCCTCCCCCAAACCGCCGCCGCCACCACCTCTCCTCCCACACCCCGTCGCGCCGCCGTTCGTCTCCTCCTACAGGCCGCCGCCGCCACCACCTCTCCTCTCCATAGATATCTTGCACCGGACAGTTGGCACAATCGTTATTCAGGCTAGTGGCGGTGCTTGTGGTAGATCCAGCGGCGTCGATGACAACCATGCTCTACCGTAGGCGTAGCGGTATTCTTCCTCAATATACCATTCTTGAGAGGTTGGTTTATCATGGTGTGTTTCTTGATGACAACCCTTTCTTTAATTTTATTATTAACTTATTGAGATTCAACATGTTGGGTGTAATTTAGATGCTAAACTTCAACTTTTGTTTTTTGATTTCATGATTTGGGTTCTCTGTTTCTGTCACTAGTTTGACAATGGTGGTAATTTTTGTTTATTTCATTTTTTTTTGTTGAATTAGCATCTGGGTTTTACTCACTTGTGATTTGATTATATGGGTTTTGATTATGTTAATAAGTTGATTATATGTGTTGAAATTCTGAATTTTGATTATGTTAATAACTTGATTGTTAAATTCTGAATTTTGATTATGTTATTGTTAATAGCTTGCAGAAGTTATAAAACAAACAGTCTTCTTCTTGCAGACTGTAGAAGTTTGGTCCACATTTTCAGCTGCAGATGTGATCCACAGACTGCAGACGTTTTACCTCTAAAAAAACAAACACCACCTAAGTTAACACTTTGGTGTTTTTAACTATAGCGAATTTTCAGGTTGTGTTCATTAATTTCAATAATTTCACTTGAGAATCCTTTACTCGAAAAGTTATCACGTTTTCTATCATTTCCACTTACCTATGTTAACTTTTTTTTATATATTATACTACATCTTAAAATAGAAAGTCGGTGCGTAGGCACCGACACCCTCCAAAAATTCTTGTATCCATGCACAATAATTAAGTTTCAATATTCTATCAAAATGTTTGACTTTTTAAATACTTTTATATTATTTACTATAACCAATTAAACAATCAACTAATAAAATAATATATTATTAAAAAGGTATTCTTTTCCCTGTATTTTTATGATATTGTAATTTTATCCTATTAACTTTGGTACATTCAAAGCTTCATAAAATGACAAATTTAGTCCCTAAACTACTACTCCATTTTAAAAATACTTTGCTTTTGACACCCCAACTTTGTCGTAGTTTCCTTTTCAGTCCCAACTTTGTTACAGTTTCTTTCTTACCCCAAAACTTTATCAAATTTTATCTCTTTCCTTTCTTAGCCCTTAAGTTTAGGAAATGCAATTTTTAACCACTTAACTTTTTATGAACTTTGTAAATGGCACTTTGACCCCCTCAAGAGTTTTTGGCTTGACGATATAAATTCGAGTTAGTCGGGTCGCTTATAATACATTATGATTGTACGATATAAATTCGATTTACGTTACGTTTTGATCCAATCGCAATGCAACTATATGATATATTGAGTTCAATCGGACACGTCAAAACGTGCATTTTCATATGGTTAACACATCACATAACGCTTGGACTAATTCGTTCGATATTTACGAAGTACCCGCGCCGCAACGCGCGTGAGTCTTATTACTAGTATATATTTAAAAACAATAGTCTTACCCTTACAACTAAAGGACAAAATATGTAACTTTCAAAATTCTTTTCTTGTCTATGTATTTATTTTCCCTTTTAGATGATTATTTTTTTTATCACTTTAGTTTTATACCTTTTTTTATTATATCAATTTATTTATTTTATAAAAATATCATTTTATAACTTGTTTATTTTTGTTTGTTTGATTAAGTTATTACTTTTATCTTTATATATCAATATATTTCAAATAAATTAATTAAACATTTTAGAGGTGTAAATAAACCTAGGTGATCCAAGCTTGACCTTGCCTATGCTTATCTATGTAAATGATCTAATAAGTAAGAGAAAAGTGCACGGATAGTCTCTGTGGTTTGCCTATTTTTCACCTTTAGTCCCTAACTTTCTAAAATTACAACTATAGTCCCCAACTTTTGCAATTTCGTTCCCGGATAGTCCCTGGCGCGGATGGTGGTTAGTTTTTTGGTGTTAAGTGGATGTGAAATTACTAAAATGCCCTTACTACAAATCAAAATAATAAAACATTTATAAATTCAATGGGTCCCACCCAACCCCTAACCCAATCAAACACCTCAATCTTTCTTTGTGGGACCCACCATCTCCATCTTCAACCTATTTCACCCACCTTTGCAGCCTCACCCTTCCGCCACCACACTCCACCAGAACCGCCATCGCCACCACAACATCATCCTCTCACCACCACGACACCACCCTCTGATACTATCCGATTTGGGTTATTCGGGTTTACTACTGGCCCACACCCATTTATCGACATTCGTGTTTATCGACATCTGTGGTGGTGATGGTGGAGTGTGGTGGCAGAAGGGTGAGGCTGCAAATGTGGGTGAAATAGGTTGAAGATGGAGATGGTGGGTCTCACAGATTGGAGGTGTGTCATTGGGTGGGGCCCATTGAATTTACAAATGTTTTATTGTTTTTATTATTTTGTTTTGTAGTAATGACATTTTAGTAATTTCACATCCATTTAAAACCTAAAACTAACTCTCATCAGCGCCAGGGACTATACGGGAACGAAATTGCAAAAGTTGGGGACTATAGCTGTAATTTTAGAAAATTAGGGACTAAAGGTGAAAAATGGGCAAGCCACGGGGAGTATCCGAACATTTTTCTCAATAAGTAAATACACAAAAGGTTGTAAAATAATAATAATTTCAACTGTTACGCTTGATCTAGGTGATCCAAGCTTGGTCAGAGTTGGATGCATGCACGAGCCACCAGTTCCGGAGAAAACCCGCCCACCCAAAGGCTCATAGCGGTAAAACCCGGTTTGGTTGGGTTTCGAACTGGCGACCTTCAAAGAGGCATACTTCTAAACTTTATTGTCACCACCAACGTCCTTCAAAGTGGTGCTAGTTAGAGTTAAACTTGGGACCTCAAAAAGAGAAACCAAGTGACTAACCACTAGGCCAACTTGTTAGGACATAAAACCCGGACTCGGAACCGACCAAAAATACCTGATCCAGAACCAGTTCCTTCCCTTCCCGACCGCGGGTACATGCCAGTTCCAAAGCCGGCAAAAGAAAAAGGAAATGAACCGAAACCACCAGAACCGGTTCCTACTCTACCTAGTCAAAACATGGACCCAAACCGACCAAAACCCGAAAAATACCCGGACAAACCGGTTAAAACCCGATAAAAAAACCCAAACGTAACCGGTTCCGGACCAGTTGTTGACTTTGAAGACCAAAATAGGACCGGTTTCTTAAAAAAAAAACCCAAACGTAACCGGTTCCGGACCAGTTGTTGACTTTAAAGACCAAAATCGGACCGGTTTAGTAAAAAAAAAAAACCCGTTTGTGCACCTTTAATTGCCTTCAGCAGAAATCCCCAAATCTTTCATTCGTTCACTCGTTGTTAGAAACCCTAGAAATTGATATCGTGAGTTGGTAATCAAAATCAAGATGTCAGACAACGTGCCTTTCGATATCCAACAGGAAATCATCAAACGGCTTCCAGTAAAATCACTCATTCGTTTCCGATCAGTCTCCAAATCATGGAAATCTCTCATCGATAGCTCCAGTTTCATCGCTCATTACAGCTCCCAACAGCAACATCTAATTGTATATATTCGTCGGTATGATTCTGAGCAAAACTACGTTTCTATTGTTGATGATAATACTTTCCCTGAACAGAGAGTCTCTGTGACTCTTCCTCCGTTGGTTAAGATGCTTAAAAGTTATAGGAAAATAGGCAGTTCTCATGGCTTGTTGTGTTTGTATAACGACGGAAAACTTGTTATGTGGAATCCTTCGATTAGAAAAGCTGTTGCTGTTGTTGTGCCTAATGTCGTAGATGATAAGATGTTTGACACCGAGCTCGGGTTTGGGGTTTGTCGCGAGACGAGTGACCCGAAGGTTGTCAAGATTAGATATATTAAAAGGTTTGCGGATCTGGAAATTATAACTAGCATCCCTTGGCAAGTTGAGGCTTTTACGTTAAGTACAGGGGAGTGGAGAAGTCTGAATAGCAATCTCCCTCGTAAATCGATTGTTTTTAACAGTAGAATTGATGGAGGTGGGGTTTGTGTTGATGGGGTTTTTTATTGGCTTGCTACTGATAGGAGTACCGTAGATGATGTAACTGAAGTTTATAATATGATTATTTCATTTGATATGACAAGTGAAGAATTTGTATACCACGGGCGTATGTGGGATTTGTACATATATAATCTAAGGGAGTCTCTTGTTTTGGTTGAATGCAGTGGCGAGGTCGATAATCCAGTTTACAATGTTTGGATGATGGTGGATGGTGTACCAAAATCATTTACAAAATCATACGCTATTCACGAATCAGATGCAACAATATATTGCGTACATGAATTTAGGAACAGTGGTGAACTTGTAATGGAAGTTACAGACGATGAATGGAACGGACTATCCCTTGTTGTTTACGAACCTAACTTAAGGCAAACACGTAATTTGGGGATGTCGCTTTGGACTAATGATGTAGATAAAATTTATGTGCATTCCTATATGGAAACATTACTTCTGCTTGATCAACCATCATCTACGGTTTTTGACAAAGGTAAACGCTACATTGAAAGTTTCAAGAGGAGCGCTAAAAACAAAAGGCTTTTGAAGGATACAAGGAAGGTATAAAACAATAGCTTGAAAACACTTCTCGTACTTTATTTCCGCAATACTAGATGATCTTTAAATTTCAAGATGATTTGTTTTCATAACATACATCAGTGCGCATTTGGTCTGTCCTTTAAACACCCCATGTTTCATAAACTGAATTTTAGTTATTCTAGTTTTATTACAAATTTTGACTCAACTGTATGCATTTTGTGTACAACAAGAATAAAACTCATACTTGTCATTCAAGCATTGGGACTATTAATAAAATATCATCATCATCATCATACTCAGTAAATCCCACCAATAGCAAAGCTAAGGTAGGGTCTGAGGAGGGTAGATGTAGACAGCCTTACCTCTACCCCGTAGGAACAGAGAGGCTGCTTCCAGTGAGACCCCTGGCTCGATGGTAGTTTTGTATCAAGCCTTGGACCTAAGACACATACCACTCAAACAATCGGGACATAGACTGATTGGTGCATGTACCCCCGTGTCTTTCAGCTTTCAACGTCACCACATGATGCATGATTAACCATCCGCCGCTTTTAACGTTATTTTCACGAAATTAGTAAAATAACGTTAAAGTTAGTACCATTTTACTCCCCCCCCCCCCCCCCCCCACACACACACACACACACACTTGTCACCTGATGCTTTAGTTGTTAACTATTTTATAACAATAGTAATATTTCAGGTCATCTATTTTTTGTATGTAAACATATAAAAGCCTGATTTTAATTTCTTATACCATCAATTTGGAATGTTTCTTGCTTTTGAACCTTTCTTTTTGGTCATCACCTGTGAAGTTGGAATATTTATTGATGCTTGATTCACTGATAAGAACTACACATGAATAATGGCAGTGATCAAGCTTGATGGCAAATGGAGTCTAGGAGTCATAATGGTTTTGGTGTAAACAATTATGCAGATGAAGTCTTTACACATTCCACATTTACAGAACCTGTGATGAATGATGGGCACAATGGGTAAAGACTTGAAAGTTTTGCCAATTCAGATAGGGTATATGGTCCAAATATTAAGGTTGGTGAATTGGTGTTCATATCAAGAACTTTAAACTTGGTCATTTGGGGAACTTACAACTTCAAGACTTCATTTTGAGATAATTATGCATACGATTATTATGTCATGTTTTTTCGGATAGTTATGTCACATACTTCGTTTTTTAACTTTGTGTAATTATGTCTAATGTTTGGAATCGGAAATGTTATTTTTATTCTTAAATTAATATATGTTTGTTCATGTTCGATTGTATCGGTTCACGTTTATTTGTGTTTGTTTACGTTTCGTTTATAGCCCTAGTTATTTGTAAAGCCACAAAGATGTATACATGATACATCATTGTTTTACGAATAAGCATACAATTAAGGCTGTATGCTTAATTTCTCGATAACATTAACAAAAGTGAAAAATAAAGACCATCCTTGTAATTTACACCAAAAAAAAAAAGAACACAATTCCAAAAGCCCCGACTATTAAAGTTTCTTCGTTCTGGTCATTTTTGATCCGTTCAAAATTCGCGGTTAGTTCTTCAAATTGGTTCAAAAGCTTGCAGCGACTCTAGGTGTAAACGAGTCGGGCCGAGCCTGAGCTCGACTAGGCTCGAGCTCGGCTCGTCATGTTTTTATGAAGCTCGAGCTCGAGCTTGGCTCGGTTCGAGCCTACTTACTTGAGCTCGAGCTCGGCTCACGTTTACCCAAAGCTCGAGCTCGGTTCGACTCGGCTTGAGCTATTTTGAGAACAACCTCAAACGAGTTAAAAGTCCGGCTCGAGCTCGCTTCAATATCGGTTAAACAAGCCAAAGCTCGACTTGAGCTCGACTCGCGAGTAAAACCCAAAGCTCGAGCTCGGTTCGAGCTATTTTGAGAACAACCTCAAACGAGTTAAAAGTCTGGCTCGAGCTCGCTTCAATATCGGTTAAACAAGCCAAAGCTCGACTGGAGCTCGACGCGCGAGTAAAACCCAAAGCTCGAGCTCGGTTCGATCTATTTTGATAACAACCTCAAACGAGTTAAAAGTCCGGCTCGAGCTAGCTTCAATATCGGTTAAACAAGCCAAAGTTAGGCTCGAGCTCGACTCACCAATGTTGTCATCATTAGTATTATATTATATATAAAAAAATAAATTTTGTTTGGCCTCATTTAGGCTCGAGAGCCTAAATGAGCTTTGTATTTCAGGCTCGAGCTCGGGCTCGATAACTAAACGAGCTCTATTTCAGACTCGAGCTCGGGCTCGATAACTAAACGTGCTCTATTTCAGACTCGAGCTCGGGCTCAAGCTCGTTCGAGCTTTTAACCGAGTCGATAATGAGTAGCTCTTGAGCCTTTAGGCTTGTTTACTCCCCTAGCAATGACCTTCATTCTATTGTTGATTCTTCATTATTCCAGGTTCAAAATTGGTGCATTATTTTTTTATTTAAAAATAAATTAAACATTTTAATCTAAAATATATAAAACATTTTAAATAATAAAAAAATAAACATTAGCCATAGAGCCATCACCTCACAAACTAGAACCGACTCGATATTTTTATGGTATCTCATGCACTCATGCAGTATAAAAGGTCAATATCCTAGTTAGTTACTAAAAAACAAAATAAATTAATTAATTAAACATGTGATAAAACCAGTGTTTTAAAACTGGTTTTTAAATCATACCCAGGGTCGTCTCCGAAAATGATAAAAAACTTTTGGGCCTCGTGCGAGACAAAAACTTTGGGCCCCCCTTCATATAATATAAACTTTGAGCCTTTTTTAGCATTTTTGAAAGTAAAGTTCTAGATCAAGTATTTATAATCCATGCCGATTCTTCTCTATATTTCAATGTATCATAATTATCCATGTTCATAAGTTCTAGATCAAGTATTTATAATCTATGCCGATTCTTCTCTATATTTCAATGTATCATAATTATCCATGTTCATAGAGTGAATGCTAGCATCGATTAAAAACAATAAATCCTAGTTTTATGTTACAAATAAATTAATACACATAACATTAGTTTCAACACTCTCCGAATAAGCAAAAATAACTAACACTTGAATCCTTTGAACAAAAAGAACTTTAATATGTGTAAACATATCCAGACTAATTTCTAATTTGGCAACACGAACCTTTTCATACAAAAAAAATCGAGTTAGATATTGAGTTCTTCTGAGTTTATATTGTAGATGGTTAAATAAGAAATTAAAAAGCCTACAAATTTAAACAAGAAAATATGTAAAGTTGATTATGTAAATGGTTAAATAAGAAGAAAAAAATTGAAGGAGCTTACAATTTATTGAGGCCCATATTTAAATGTCACTATATGGGGCCTTTCCCCTTTTTTATAACCAGCCCCTTGTAGTTATAGAAAAACATAACATTACATAAAGAAAATAAGAATAGAAAAGTGACCAGCGTGGGATTCAAACCCGGCATGGCCGATTCACTAGAGAGTAGCCACATCCAGTGAACCACAAGGTGAATTTGTTTATACTTTACTACACTAATTGTATATATATATTTATATATTTTAAACAATTTTAGGCATCTAGATATTTTGGGCCCTGTGTGGTGGCACCTTCCGCATAGGCCCAAAGCCGGCCCTGATCATACCGGGTTAGGTTTTAAAATGGTTTAACTGGTTGAACCGGGTAGTTCAATCGGGTTACTTGCTTAACCCCATAATTCCATAAAATACAAATTCCTCTAAAAAAAAAGCTAATCTCAATTAGGATTTATGTAACTGATCATAATTTAATCTAGAAAACAAATATTTTCTTGTAAAATATTAAGCATTATTATTACTTATAAACAATATTGGATTGAACGAGGTGAGTAATTGTTTCAACAGCGATGAAATATTGGATTAGAAGGCACTGTTAATTACCGGAGATATGGAAGATCAATATTACATTAATATCGTATTTTATTAAAATTATTAAAATCAAATTTTAAGATAATGCAAATCGGTTCAACGATTTGAACCGATAGAAGTGGATTTACCACCGACACATAAGACATATTGTATTCGAGTTTTATCATACCAGACCCGTATTGGATATTCGATTTAACCGGTATAACCGACCGGTTCATAGCGGTAATTAGAAGATTGGATAAAACAATTGAGATTATATAAAGGTCCTAATAATAACACATGGAAAAAACTTATTTTCACATGGTGTATACGGGCCGTATAATGTTATACGACCCGTATAGAATTAAATAAACTGACAAAAGTTGTGCCAGACTTTGTCAGTTTAATTAATTCTATACGGGTCGTATAACATTATACAACCCGTATACACCATGTGAAAATAAGTTACCTGGTCATATACAATGTATATGATTATTGTATACGGGTCGTATAATCTTATACGGCTCGTATTCCTCGAAAATTTGATTTTTCTCAAAGTAAAAAAAGTCACCTACAGGACGGGAGCTACAACGCGGGGATGGGTATAGAAAAGGTAAAAGATGAGATTTGTCACGTACATTGTTTAAACAATGCACGCCTCAGTTCATCTTTTTTACTCTTTTCTTCGATTTCAACAAATCTTTTCAATCTTCATTGCTTCATTAAAATTAACAATGTGGTCTCGATTGCATATGATTGTCTAAAGAAGCGCTTTTATCATGTGTCATATGATTGTCTAAAGAAACGCTTTTATCATGTGTCATCTGAATGTTTCGAATCATCATACGGTTGCAATTTGCACATTCAATCTTCATTGCTTCATTAAAGTTAACAATGCGGTCTCGGTCGATGTGTCGTATGACTGTAATAAAACGGAAGCTATCAACGCGGGGATGGGTACAGAACCCGACATGTCTTCCTGAATCTGAAAGTTAACTTTGACTTATAAAACCCACTAGCAAAATAAGCGCTTTTATCATGTTAGGGAAAATGTTATCGAAATTAAAGGAAAAGGAAAAATGGTTGCTGATGTTTTTCAGTATTCGGATTTTGTTGGTTTGTTTCTTTCCTTTTCATGAGGTAAAATCGGTTTCAAGTTAAATCCACAATCAATGTATGTTGGTTAATTGTAAGTATTGCTCTGCAATCTCCACTGCACACTTTCAAGATCATTCACCTCTTTCAACCTACCAAAACACCTTAACTGTACTCATCCCCGTGTTGATAGCTTCTGTTTTATTACAGTCATACGACACATCCCCGCGTTGATAGCTTCCGTTTTCTAACTAAACCCTTGAATTCCAATGCTTCTCTGAAAATATTTGTTTCTTTCCTTTTCATGAGGTAAAACCGGTTTCAAGTCAAATCCACGATCAATGTATGTTGGTTAATTCAAATGACCTAGAAAACACAAACACTTATGAATGCACGCTACGAATTTGACAACTATGTCAGCTTATTAAAAGTACAAATCACCTCCAATCCTTTCCTGGTCAAATCACACAATATAAAGTTTAAAGTTATCGTGTGTTATACTTTGGAAAGATGATCGAATAGAGATCTGAATAACAAACTGCGGAGAACTTGTTTGAGTCGGATTCTTCTGCTAGTGGTTCAGAATGTTTCGGATCATCACTTGTTTGTGTCGGGTTCTTCTTCTAGTGGTTCGGAATGTTTCGGATCATCATAGAAGACGTGTCGGGTTCTTCCCGCGTTGATAGTTTTCGTTTTATTACAGTCATACGACACATCAACCGAGATTGCCTTGTTAATTAGTGAAGCAATGAAGATTGAATCGGTCTGGAATTGGAGAATCGTGGGAAGAAAGTCATTGGACTGCCGCAGATTGAATGTGCATCGTTTAAATGTGAAATGAGGCGTGCATTGTTTAAATATGAATCAATCGTTTTTTTACCGTTTTTTACCCTAAGAGTTAACTGCAAGACTGTTTTTCCGGACTTCCAATGCTCACACAGGGTGATAAACAACGCTGATATGAACACATACCCACTGCTTTATCTTGAGTCCATACATGCATTTATGTAACACCTCGAAAATTTACGTCCTATGATGTGTTGACACGTGTCATAGGTTTGAACGTGTGAAAGAATATTCTTGAAGGACTAAAGTTGACAAACATAGAAACTATGTAAATATAAGGGTTCAAAGTGTCAACAATGAATAAATATACTTTGCAATAACCCTACATGATGTTTATAACCTTAAACGAATGGATCATGGATCATACGAAGCGAATTGTGAAAGAAAGTGAGAGATTACAAACTACGGGGGGTTAAATGTGTCAACATGTTAAAGATATACCTCTGAGTGACCTTTTAGCAAACCCGAAGCCTTGTAACGATTAATTATGCTCACTAGAATGCAACATAAAAATTTCACCAAGTTTCGTTATCGTATGAGAAAGTTATGATAAAATTCGTGTGTGAGGGTTAGAATCGTCAACATTGAAAATAAGGGCTTTTCGGGTGATCACAAAGTTACCCGAGGAGTTGACAAAGATGGTATAAGCCTTAAAGCCCCATATGTCAATAATAAAGTCTTAAAATGCAAGAAAACATTGAGAAAACGACCTTTCGGGGGACCAGGGACTAAAGTGCAAATAACGAAAACTTGTTTGGCTGGTCATCAACACGCTCGCGTAGCGCGAGCATGAAACACCCCGGCAGTCGCGCTACGCGACTGCCTTGTCTGATCAGAAAACATGTGCAGATGTCCTGCATGCCTGTTAACCGACTTTGGTTGATCTTATCTTCATTTGTGAGCACCCCCTACATGTTTTATAGCCCCTAGGACACATGTTGATGATCAATGAACATTGGTAGAGTGTTTTATCATGTTTACAAGCCATTACATCCACTATATAAAGCTCCTAATGTTGACAACTTTGAACATTCATTCCAAACTTCATCTCTGAGCATTTCTGGAACTCTAGACCATCTTTCAAGCTTTCCAAATCGTTCGTAGAACTCGTGTAAGTACCCTTAACCCTTCTTAATCAAGTTTTGATTAGTTTATAGCTTAAAAGTCAAACCGTCATAACTACGGTTTGACTTAACGATAAAACACAAACGGTCCAGGGTTTTGTCGAATCGAAAGTTGTTATAAGTTGGTAATCATGTGGGCTTTAAACCCTTAAAAGGGCACCCACTGATTCCAATCCTAACTAGGTCGATTGTCGAGTCAATGGTAATTAGAAAAAGTCAACAGAATTGTTATTTTCGATTTAACGCATGATTAACAATGTAAAAGGCGTATCACCTATTTTATCATTCTTATAACCTGATAATAAGTATAAAAACTTGTCTACGCTTGTTTGATTCGACAACTTTCTGTTTTGAACCGATTCTGATAGGTTTAGACATGCCTTAAAGTTCCATTAGGACCTAGTTACATGTGTGTATAACCCTTTGCGTTTATACCACATAAATCCTTAATTGTCCGACGTTTCCGTTAATCGCCTAAATATTGACTGTAATGCCCTTATGACTATAAAACGAGAATTTTGGAAATGTGAAAGTACAATAATCTTAGTTACTGATTTTTAAACATGTCTGCAAATTTTCACATCAGTCGGAGGTTTAGATTGGGAGTTATGCTTAATGACGTAATTAATCGGCGTCATTAGCGTAAAGCCTATCTAAACCCCATTTTTGACACCAAGTCTTTTACCCACTAATGTAATATAATATTTTGGGATTTTTAAATATTTTTAATTATTTTTAAACTGATCATAAACTAGGATTATCGCCTTAATTCGGTAAATACCGAATATGCCCTTTTTGGCCATAAAATGAGTTTTACAAATCCTTTTGCTACCAATCCAATTGCTACTGATTTTAAATAATAAATGAAGTGTTTTGAACCTTGTAAACTGACCTGGAAACTCAGAATACTATTTTAACCCGTAAATCGCTTAAAATGGCGTTATACGCGTATTAAGCGCATAGTAAGGGTTTAAAACCATTTTGCCACATAGGACTTAACACCAACTGATATACCAAGTTAAAATAAACTATTTTACTGATTTATTCAGACCCGGATCACAGAAGCTTAATTGATCCCTTTTATAATCTTTAAAATGACCAAAATACCCCTAAGGGGCTTATTATGAGATTAAACTTGTTTTGGGCATAATGGAAGGTATCCTACTGATATCACAACATATTTAAGGCATGTTAACTTAGGAAACCTGTTTAGGACTCTTATGGTTACCCGTTACGCTTCATGCGCGTTCGGTTCGGTTTATGTAACTAGTTTACATAAATTAGCTGAAACGGGTCAAACCTTATCAGTTTTATCTCAAAATCCAGAATGTGTTTAGATTACCCATATTATACAAGTCTTAAAACTTGTCGGGTCTAAATCACATTCTATTCCAGTCTTCGCCTTATCATGCGTTTGAACCGTATCTTCCTTTTGAAAACTAACCGGTCTAAGTCATGACTTAATTAAAGACCCGTTAGGATTATAATAGGTTATTTAAAAACATTCGCTCCAGATTTAGGAGCCCAGTAAAAGCTATCTGTACTTGCTGATTTGATACGGCTGGGATTGAATTTATATTTAGCTCAGGTAAATACTTTTAACTTATTTCCCTATACGGGCTTGGGGTACGGTATATAAAATACCGCTTGGTCGGACATTGAATCTTTAATTGTATGATGGTTAAAGTATTGAGATGTTTCGTTTAAATTGTTTTGTTTGCTTAAAGCCTTTGGGGGTTAATGACCGTGTCCCGGATATCCCTGGCATCATTTTACGAAATGGCCACGACCTTAGCACCCAGGTGTAGGCGTACACCTGTCAGTGTCTCATAAATAAAGTGGTGTGTCTATTGATCTTTAACCCGGCTCGATCCGGGCTACTGAACGCATAAGGAACATGTAAATCCTTTACAAGTTTATATAATTAAATAAGTAACCCAAGTTATAAAATATTATTTGTGCCATGTGCATTCAAATCCATTATTTATTAAACCTTTTCAAAATGAGTCAGTTGATTGTATTTACCAGTGTAAACTGACGTATTTTCCAAAAAGGCTAAGTGCAGGTACTAATCGGAATCGGCTGGCTACTCCTAGCATCATTAAAGAGTCTCGCAAGCTTAGATGCCTAAAGTCTGTTGAACAGTGTTATTTTATTTTCGATCCGCCTGTGGATCCTTTACTTCCGTTGTAATACTTTGATGTTACATTGTTTCGAATTTTAATATATTTATCCTTTTTCTTCCGCTGTGCATTTATATATTGTGTTGTTTGACTATGATGTTGCCAACCACGTCACGTTACTCCCCTACCGGGTCCACCGGTAAAGTGTGGAATTATTGGGGTGTGACAGGTTGGTATCAGAGCCAACATTGAGTGAATTAAACACTAGCCTTTCGTGTTTAATCTCAATGACACATTAGCACATTCCTTGACCTTCTGAGTCTAGACTTAACATAGGAATATTCTCAATCCTCATCTGGAAATTCTGCTTCCAAATTTTTTTTATATATTGGATACGTCGCCAAGCGAAGAAGCCGTAATAGGAATTCTCCACACCCGGAGCCTTGAATTGCTGACCTTCGTACAACGGCTAGGATGAAACGTGCAACCAAGGAGAAAGCATTCGGAAATAAAATAAAGAAGAAACTCCTTTTGCTAAAGATCGTTTCCTTAAAAGTCCTTATAACGATATTTATCTTTTAGTCCCTTCAAGGACAACATTATACCTTTGAAGTCCCGTTTAGGGCAACCCTATACTTGTTTAAGTTTTAAAGGAACGATTATGTTTAAAATATCATTCCTATATTATATGATCTACCATTATTTAGTAAAAATGGCAAAATCTAATAAGGACAAGACCTAGCCACGCATTATTATGAGACAGGGCAAAGATGGTAGTTCCTCAACTAGATTTAGATCCTTATTAACATCCTGAGTTAGGATTGTTCTGCGTTTATTATTAAAAATGAATCTTAAAGGTAAACCTAGCCTATATGACGAGGCCAAGATGGTAGGACCTATTCAAGGATTCAAATCCCAGTTAACATATGAAAATATGTTAACACTCCTGGCAGAAGTGATTCATTAAAATCACACACGTCATTCCTATTATTGGATTCTTCAAAAGATTCCTAACCCAATATAATGATCTCTGAATCATGGGTTTAGATCATCCCTTGAGATGATCATATTTTGACCATACGTGGTAATATAGCACCTACAGGCCCTGCTCATTTCCATATGAACCAAAAGACAGTGGTAGCAATGACTCCCTGTCAGATAAAGGTAATGAACTAGGTTCAAACCTTCATGCTTTGATTCTCTGAAATCATAGCTTATAATTTATAAATGTCCTTGTGACTAGGCCTGTTGTGCCAGTATACCTTCATGCTTTGATTCTCTGAAATCATGGCTTATAAATTAAACTTGTCTACGCGACTAGGCCATTTGTGCTATTACTAACTTATAAATTAGGATTCGTGATAAAAATCCTGAATAAAAATAAATATCATTCCTTACCTGCCAGTATAATTATTATAAGAGAATCTTAAATGGTTTGACCTAGCTTGAATGTCATTGAAGACCTAGTTAAGATGGTAAAATCCGTTTAAAAAGAGATTCAGATCCTTGTTAACATCTGAAAATGTGTTAACACTCCCGACAACCGTGATACGATAAAATCACACTTGTCATCCTTTTAATAGGTAGTTTCCAAATCCCTTAGTTAGCGTAAATGATCAATAGGAATCATGGCTGGTAAACGTCGAAAATGATGTACGCATCAAAACATCCATTTGGGATGTACACATACGGGTAAAGATGAATACATGAAAAAGATAGTTTTATTTCATAACTTCTTGTCAAGACAATGAACTATGAAATTTTCTGATCCAAAGGAATCATCGATTATGTTTTAGATTTTTCCCTAGTGACAAGGCCCTGTGCCATCAAGAGTTCTTGGGAACAAGCTCTTGTGCTATATAAAATGTCAGTACGACATTGACAGTCGTGACTTATGTCCCCTGTCTAATAAATATGAAGGATTATATTCCGCTTAAATGCCAAAGATGGTTTATTTAAACTTAGGCAAAACATAATCAAATAAATTAAATTCTATCTATTGGCCTATATGGTTTAATTGCGCCATGGCTATTTATTCAACAAATTCGACAATTCACCAGATAATTAAATCAAATATTACTACTGGTTTGTAGCCTTCAGAGCTTCACCATGGTTGACTCCTCTGAAGCTCACAATCATCCAGTTAATCAGAATGATGATACAAGACTGAATTTAACGAGCGCCGAGTTACAGGCTATGTTGGATACAGCTGTAAACAAGGCCGTGAGCCTAGTGTTAAGGGATCATAAGCGAAAGTGCAATAATGCCCCAAATAAAGGTCGTAAAAAGGGTAAGACCGGTTCAAATCATAACCCGTCCAAGCCAAAGGAGTCAAAGCCCAAATGCAATAACTGCAGGAAGCAACATGCTGGAAAATGCACAATCGACCCATGTGCTAAATTATGTGGAATTTGCAAAACCAAGGGTCACAAGACCTTGGATTGCAAGGAATTGAAAGATGCGACCTGTCATGGCTGCGGCGAAAAAGGCCACATCAGTACCAATTGCCCTAAGGCTGCCAAGGAAGGAGCAGCTAAGTCTGGCAAGGATTTAAAGGACAACCAGCAGTCAGGTGAAAAACCCAGATGCAAAATCTGCAAGAAACAGCACTTCGGGAAGTGCAGGTATGGATCGAACTCACATACACAGACGAGAACTTTTGCATGTGGGATATGCAAGTCCAAGGGGCATAAGACCTTGGACTGCAAGAAGATGGAAGACGCAACCTGTTATGGTTGCAATGAAAGAGGGCACATTAAGACCAACTGCCCTAAATATGCTAAAAAGCTTGAGGAAGTTAAAAAGATCAAAGCTGGAAGCTCTCAAATGGGTGCTCAAGAGACTGTTCAGGATAACAATGTCACAACGGGTACTTTCTTTACCAATAACGCTCACGCTAAAGTATTAATTGATTCAGGTTCAGATAAGTCTCTCGTAGACAATAGATATTGTAAATCATTAAATCTACTTGTTAAAACTCTAAGCGTTAAGTGTGAAGTAAAATTGGCCGATGGTACCTCAGAAACTACTTCAGCAATATTAGATGGATGTTTTATATCCATTAGGAATCATTTTTCCGATGTCCTATTTTTCCGTTAAAATATAAGGACGCAATATAGTGATAAAAATGGATGGGTTGCCTTGAAAATCAAGCCCATATTATGGGTGATAAGAAGCAATTAATTATCAAGACTCCTTATGAGACAACCCTCATCATTACATGTATCAGTACGATTAATTAATATTAAACATAAAAAAATGGTGGAATTGGCCGTCCCCGGAATCGAACCTGGGTCTAGGCCGCACCCTTTCGCGCGCCTAGCCAACCGAGCTAGGTGCCTAGTTTGTGAAATTTCTATTTTGATTTAATATAAGCACATGTACAATAACTTCCTTACTTCTTACTATAAGTTACCTACTTATCCTCCTTATGTTGACTAAGTATTAGAATCCAAGATTTTACCTCTATGTTTTAATTACTCTTGGCTTGCTTATGTTGACTAAACACTAGAAAGGATGAAGTAGAAACCATTAAGTATATCAGTGTTAGGCTAGAAAGGACATGGTAAGGTATACATCATAGTCCTTCGATGGCAATACTTTTAATTAGTTAATGAAATCCTCAAGAAGGATCCTCTTATACATCGTGGAATGGTCCAAGTTTTAAGGACCTTAGTAGAAAAACCTAGTATCCGTTTCGCGAAAAGGGAAAAGACGGAATAAAAAAAAAATTTCTGACTCTCGCCATAAAAGTTCTAGACTGTCGACAGTATGTCGCAAATTTTAATTCATTGGCTGAGATAGTACCCTATTCAGTATACCCAAAAATCTAAGCTTAAAGCACATAATTATTAGTGGTTAGCATTGACAATAAGAGGGCACACTAAGGTTTAAAAACCTGCTCATTAAATATCCATTATGGATCTACCTCAGCTACCCACGTTATAATGATTAAGAAGTAATCAGTCAAAGCTGAGACTGCCCTAAATTTATCTAAGATTTTACAGCTAAGTTTAGAAGGATTAATAGTGGAGGCGTATAGCCCTCCTGTTGAATAATTAGAGACAGCTCACATTAGGAATTTCACCAGATAAACCCTTATTTGTAAATTTATTGCTATAAATTACATGTGGTTTTGGGTGCTGTTAAGTCTCTCACAAGACCATAAACTTAGCAAACTTTTAGAAATTTTTTTCCTGTAAGAACCCCAGATGTTAAGTGTAAGGTAGAACCTTCGGGCAAATCATATGAACCATTTCTTCTGATCTTGTCAGAAACCTTTAGGCATAAAATTTTAGAAGTATCCTCTCTCTAAGAGGAAGTACGAAAGCATAAATAGTTTATATCTCTTTAATCTCTATCGATTCCGAATACCAGATGGTATGATAAAAGCGCCATATGAGGATTGGTTTGTCTTAATAAATTCCATAGATTGCTTCTATGCCTGATCAGTATGGAGGTTTAATACATGGGACCACAAAGATATTCCGATGGTCATAGAGTACTAAAGTCATCTAATGGTATTCAAAGGAGATGTCCAAGTTGGAATTGTCCAAGTAAGTGTTCCCGATAAAGGAGTTCTTGGACTCGTAACCTAAATGTGTCACTTAATTGACACAAACAATGGCGGATAAATTGGAGCCTGAGATTTTGTAAAAATCTCTGTAACCTCCTTGTACCTTGATTATCTTCTCCTATTATTACCCTGTTTACCCCTAATAGGCAGGTAGAGTTAAGGTTTAAATTCCGTTTAAGGCTATGTTATTTTGAAATCTCCAAAACGGCTAGTACTATCATTGGAAGAATCGAAATCCTGATTAACTAAGTTTAAAATAGAGGGTTCATATAGCTTAACTCAATATCCTAGAAATCCGGTATAGTTAATTATGAAAGACGGTTCATTTTGCTTATGCATTATCACCGCAACCCTAATTGGGCAACGATTAAGAATTTGCCATCAGCTGCCCAGGTTCGTCGAATTATTCGACTAGCGGCAAGGATTAGCTATTCCTTAATATTAGTTTTGAGCAGTGGTTGGAATAACCATCTCACCTTAAAATAAGCTTTTCTATAATAATTGATGTGTAAGTATTAAGGCTACTCCTTTGGAGACCTTGTATAGATGGAATTTAAATATCTATTGTTAGATAGAGAATTGGTAAGTCCAATTATCAAGATCTGAAAGTTGCCTGGGAGACAACAAATAAGATCATACAAATCCATAATCGATTGTAGGTTGCCAGTATACGGCAGGAAATCAAGGAGTTATGAAAATAGCAAACTTCCTAAATTCTTGTTAAGGAATATGGTTTAACAAAAAAAATATCACCCTGGAAGGGTGTACCAAATTTGTTAAATTATCAGGTTAGTTAAGCTCTGAATATATGGAAATCATTCGAAGGAAATCGAATGTATCAAGATCAAGTAGCTTGTAAGCTAAAACCTATTTAAGGAGTTTGACGGAGCTCGCAATACATTGCACACTAGTGACTGGAGGATGTGTTCCGCCAATAAGTCAAGAAGCACTATCACATAATGATATGCAGAATTATGATGTGATGAGCATCCTGTATCGATTGAGGATCGACAGGTCAAGAAACTCCAAAAGGATACATACGCCTAATATAAGAGTCACTTTGGGAGCTTGGAAAGACTCCAGATATGTCATAGAAGTTAAGTCCATTATACTTCCATCATTTTAGCAAATCTCGAGGTCGAGATTTCTTTTAAGGGGGTGAGGATGTAACACCTCGAAAATTTACGTCCTATGATGTGTTGACACGTGTCATAGGTTTGAACGTGTGAAAGAATATTCTTGAAGGACTAAAGTTGACAAACATAGAAACTATGTAAATATAAGGGTTCAAAGTGTCAACAATGAATAAATATACTTTGCAATAACCCTACATGATGTTTATAACCTTAAACGTATGGATCATGGATCATACGAAGCGAATTGTGAAAGAAAGTGAGAGATTACAAACTACGGGGGGTTAAATGTGTCAACATGTTAAAGATATACCTCTGAGTGACCTTTTAGCAAACCCGAAGCCTTGTAACGATTAATTATGCTCACTAGAATGCAACATAAAAATTTCACCAAGTTTCGTTATCGTATGAGAAAGTTATGATAAAATTCGTGTGTGAGGGTTAGAATCGTCAACATTGAAAATAAGGGCTTTTCGGGTGATCACAAAGTTACCCGAGGACTTGACAAAGATGGTATAAGCCTTAAAGCCCCATATGTCAATAATAAAGTCTTAAAATGCAAGAAAACATTGAGAAAACGACCTTTCGGGGGACCAGGGACTAAAATGCAAATAACGAAAACTTGTTTGGCTGGTCATCAACACGCTCGCGTAACGCGAGCATGAAACACCCCGGCAGTCGCGCTACGCGACTGCCTTGTCTGATCAGAAAACATGTGCAGATGTCCTGCATGCCTGTTAACCGACTTTGGTTGATCTTATCTTCATTTGTGAGCACCCCCTACATGTTTTATAGCCCCTAGGACACATGTTGATGATCAATGAACATTGGTAGAGTGTTTTATCATGTTTACAAGCCATTACATCCACTATATAAAGCTCCTAATGTTGACAACTTTGAACATTCATTCCAAACTTCATCTCTGAGCATTTCTGGAACTCTAGACCATCTTTCAAGCTTTCCAAATCGTTCGTAGAACTCGTGTAAGTACCCTTAACCCTTCTTAATCAAGTTTTGATTAGTTTATAGCTTAAAAGTCAAACCGTCGTAACTACGGTTTGACTTAACGATAAAACACAAACGGTCCAGGGTTTTGTCGAATCGAAAGTTGTTATAAGTTGGTAATCATGTGGGCTTTAAACCCTTAAAAGGGCACCCACTGATTCCAATCCTAACTAGGTCGATTGTCGAGTCAATGGTAATTAGAAAAAGTCAACATAATTGTTATTTTCGATTTAACGCATGATTAACGATGTAAAAGGCGTATCACCTATTTTATCATTCTTATAACCTGATAATAAGTATAAAAACTTGTCTACGCTTGTTTGATTCGACAACTTTCTGTTTTGAACCGATTCGGAACCGAAAGACGCAAAAGTTTGACTTTTGCTTTGACTTCAGTTCTGACCCGGTTTTGATAGGTTTAGACATGCCTTAAAGTTCCATTAGGACCTAGTTACATGTGTGTATAACCCTCTGCGCTTATACCACATAAATCCTTAATTGTCCGACGTTTCCGTTAATCGCCTAAATATTGACTGTAATGCCCTTATGACTATAAAACGAGAATTTTGGAAATGTGAAAGTACAATAATCTTAGTTACTGATTTTTAAACATGTCTGCAAATTTTCACATCAGTCGGAGGTTTAGATTGGGAGTTATGCTTAATGACGTAATTATAACGCTTCTTAGTAATTAATCGGCGTCATTAGCGTAAAGCCTATCTAAACCCCATTTTTGACACCAAACCTTTTACCCACTAATGTAATATAATATTTTGGGATTTTTAAAGATTTTTAATTATTTTTAAACTGATCATAAACTAGGATTATCGCCTTAATTCGGTAAATACTGAATATGCCCTTTTCGGCCATAAAATGAGTTTTACAAATCCTTTTGCTACCAATCCAATTGATACTGATTTTAAATAATAAATGAAGTGTTTTGAACCTTGTAAACCGACTTGGAAACTCAGAATACTATTTTAACCCGTAAATCGCTTAAAATGGCGTTATACGCGTATTAAGCGCATAGTAAGGGTTTAAAACCATTTTGCCACATAGGACTTAACACCAACTGATATACCAAGTTAAAATAAACTATTTTACTGATTTATTCAGACCCGGATCACAGAAGCTTAATTGATCCCTTTTATAATCTTTAAAATGACCAAAATACCCCTAAGGGGCTTATTATGAGATTAAACTCGTTTTGGGCATAATGGAAGGTATCCTACTGATATCACAACATATTTAAGGCATTTTAACTTAGGAAACATGTTTAGGACTCTTATGGTTACCCGTTACGCTTCATGCGCGTTCGGTTCGGTTTATGTAACTAGTTTACATAAATTAGCTGAAACGGGTCAAACCTTATCAGTTTTATCTCAAAATCCAGAATGTGTTTAGATTACCCATATTATACAAGTCTTAAAACTTGTCGGGTCTAAATCACATTCTATTCCAGTCTTCGCCTTATCATGCGTTTGAACCGTATCTTCCTTTTGAAAACTAACCGGTCTAAGTCATGACTTAATTAAAGACCCGTTAGGATTCTAATAGGTTATTTAAAAACATTCGTTCCAGATTTAGGAGCCCAGTAAAAGCTATCTGTACTTGCTGATTTGATACGGCTGGGATTGAATTTATATTTAGCTCAGGTAAATACTTTTAACTTATTTCCCTATACGGGCTTGGGGTACGGTATATAAAATACCGCTTGGTCGGACATTGAATCTTTAATTGTATGATGGTTAAAGTATTGAGATGTTTCGTTTAAATTGTTTTGTTTGCTTAAAGCCTTTGGGGGTTAATGACCGTGTCCCGGATATCCCTGGCATCATTTTACGAAATGGCCACGACCTTAGCACCCAGGTGTAGGCGTACACCTGTCAGTGTCTCATAAATAAAGTGGTGTGTCTATTGATCTTTAACCCGGCTCGATCCGGGCTACTGAACGCATAAGGAACATGTAAATCCTTTACAAGTTTATATAATTAAATAAGTAACCCAAGTTATAAAATATTATTTGTGCCATGTGCATTCAAATCCATTATTTATTAAACCTTTTCAAAATGAGTCAGTTGATTGTATTTACCAGTGTAAACTGACGTATTTTCCAAAAAAAGCTAAGTGCAGGTACTAATCGGAATCGGCTGGCTACTCCTAGCATCATTAAAGAGTCTCGCAAGCTTAGATGCCTAAAGTCTGTTGAACAGTGTTATTTTATTTTCGATCCGCCTGTGGATCCTTTACTTCCGTTGTAATACTTTGATGTTACATTGTTTCGAATTTTAATATATTTATCCTTTTTCTTCCGCTGTGCATTTATATATTGTGTTGTTTGACTATGATGTTGCCAACCACGTCACGTTACTCCCCTACCGGGTCCACCGGTAAAGTGTGGAATTATTGGGGTGTGACAATTTAATTCAATCAATCATATCAATACATCATTACAAATTATCAAAACTTGAAACAAACAAACAGTGAAAGTTATCAACACATCTGCTTCCTGAATCTGAACCAAAAGTAAATGTGCCCCTTTGAAACAATGAACCAACTTTCCTTGTTGAGTTAATTGCAAGTTTACTTTTGGTTCAGATTCAGGAAGCAGATGTGTTGAGGATTTAGAACTACGAACTTTGTTTGAGTTAGTTAATAACCACCATGGTTTGGGGAGAATGTTCTGGAAATTGAAGGAAAAGGAGAACTAGAATATCGATATGGTTGCTGTAAAAGCTCACATTTTAATACATTGACTATGTGTTATACCTGCGAGAAGTAGATGCATTTGGGACAAGCAAGAGAGAATACGTCAATGATTAATCCAAGATTGCACTTGAAACCAAGTACTTTACATAACAAGAAACCTTGAACACGAGTTTTCTTTTTGAGCTTGATGGATGTCCATTAACTCAATGCTTCTCCTTACATTACTGATCTGGAATTGGAGAACCGTTGTGTATTTGCTTACTGATTGTTGAAAAGATTTATTGAAATTCATATATGTTAAAATTTATTGCACAGTACCTAAGATTTCAGGTCATCTAATAATATCTATACCATCATTGTTAATTTGGAATGTTTCTTGCTTTTGAACCTTTCTTTTTGCTCATCATCTGTGAATTTGGAATATTTCTTGGTGTTGGATTCATTGATATCTCTTTTGACATTCAATTTTTTTACATATTTCAGGAATAGAGTTCAGGAAGTATGTTGCCATCACCAGTAGATCAACACATTGATAATAGCAGTGATCAAGCTTGATGGCAAATGGAGTCTGATTATGTATTTGGGGAACTTACAACTTTGAGACCTCATATCGAGATATGTTTGCGATTATTATGTTATGTTTTTTCGGATAGTTATGTCACATACTTCGTTATTTAATTTTGTGTGATATGTCATGTCTAGTGTTTGGGAATTGAAAATGTTATTTTTATTCTCAAATTAATATATGTTCATTTATGGTCGTTTGTATTGGTTCATGGTCATTTGTGTTTGTTTACGTTTCGTTTATAGCCCTAGTTACTAGTATCTCTAATTAATGCATTATTGTTACTAATAAGTGGTGCTATTGAAGAAATACGATACAATTAAGTGTAGTATTAAAGCCTTTATTTTTCAATTAAAAAAATTAAGTGGCCTTTCATTTTATCAACAAGAGAGTTTAATCTATTGTATAAAAGTATAAAACACATTATAACATTATCCTACAATAAGTAATTTATTTATAAAAAAATAGTTTTCACATATGTTGTTTTGATGAGGTTCAAAGCCAAATGTAAAGTACATTATATTCTAATATGCTTGTTTTAGTCCTTTTAGGCTTTCATTTGGTTATTCTGATGTTGAATCCTTATTTCTGGTTTTGTTTCTATAATTTAACTACTAAGCAAATTTCTTTCGAATTTTATATAATTCCTTTTTAAGACTTTATACAACAATTTAAATCATTGGCCGTTCTTTTCTTCGATCTTGTTGGTTGTGTCCTCCATCAACTCAATCTTTAAGCTTTGGAATATTGGATTTTAATAATCCCAAGTATTCGTCGTTGGGCGCCAACAGTCTCAACTTCAAAAATAACAACTGGCAGTCCCAACTATTGACATATTGGTCACCAATAGACCATGACTAACAGAACCCTAACGCCGTTAGTCTCCGGTCGCCGGAAAACCGCTTTTGTCTAGAAAAAGCTTTCTAAAGGTCCGATCTAAGGTTACAAAGAGGTTTGGGACGAAAATGTTGAGTTTTCCGGCCAAAAAGTTGAGTTTTCCGGCAAAAAAGGAGTCTTCCGGCGACTTTAATAATTGGGGCTTTTATTCCCAAAGGTCCATAAAAAGGTTACAAAGAGGTTCGGGACGAAAATGTTGAGTTTTCCGGCCAAAAAACGTTTTTCCAGCTACCGTAGACTAACGGCGTTAGGGTTCTGTCAGTCAAGGTTCATTGGAGGCCAATATGTTAAAAGTTATGACCGCTAGTGGTTATTTTTAAAATTGGGACTGTTGACGGCCAATGACGAGTAGCTAGGATTATTAAAATCCATTATTCCTTAAGGTTTTGGTAACTATTTGCATAGATGGTAAATAATGGCAATAATGATTCATCTAAAAAAGATGTTACATCACTATTACATTCCCCTAAATAATTTACAAAATCTAGGATATTAAAACTTCACATTCTTATGCATACGTTATAGAAGAAGGTATATTACCCAAACATTTGATAGTTGTGACTAACCACTAGGCCAACTTGTGAGGAGATAAAACCCGGACCCGGAATCGACCAAAAATACCTGATCCAGAACCAGTTCCTTCCCTTCCCGACCGCGGGTACATGTAACCTGTAGGTAACCTGCTAAGACACGATAACAGAAAAGTACACCATGTGATTTTTTACGTTTTTAAAAATAATCAAAATTTGAAACTTAGGATCCATTATTTCTCCTTCTAGGTGCATAAAATATACATCTGTCTTATAGACACTGGATATAAAGTAGTTAAACGAGTCGTATTCATGTTTAAAATTTTTGTTGTTCGCGTTATCAGATACCTGTTAAACCTGCTAAGACACGATTTGATAGCCCTAGGTACATGCCAGTTCCAAAACCCGGCCAAAGAAAAAGGAAATGAACCGAAACCACAGAACCCGTTCCTACTCTACCTAGTCAAAACATGGACCCAAACCGACCAAAACCCGAAAAATACCCGTTTGAAGACCAAAATCGGACCGGTTTCTTAAAAAAAACCCGTTTTGTGCCCCTTTAATTGCTTCCAGCAGTGCAGAAATCCCCAAATCTTCCATTCACTTGGAAACCCTAGAAATTGATATGGTGAGCTGGTAATCAAAATCAAGATGTCAGACAACGTGCCTTTTGAGATCCAAGAGGAAATCATCAAACGGCTTCCAGTAAAATCACTCATTCGTTGCCGATCAGTCTCCAAATCATGGAAATCTCTCATCGGTAGCTCCAATTTCATCACTCATTACAGGTCCCAACAGCAACATCTACTTGTATGCAATCAACGATTTGGTTCCGAGCCAAAATACGTCTCAATCGTTGATGATAATACTTTCCCTGAACAGAGAGTCTCTGTGACTCTTCCTTCGTTGGTTAAGATGCTTACCCCTTATAGGACAATAGGCACTTCTCATGGCTTGTTGTGTTTGTATGACTACGGAGAACTTGTTATTTGGAATCCTTTGATTACGAAAGCTGTTTATGTTGGTGTGCCTAATTTTGTAGATGATAAGATGTTTAAAACCGAGTTCGGGTTTGGAGTTTGTCGTGAGACGAGTGACCCTAAGATTGTCAAGATTAGATATATTGATAGGTTTTTTAATGAAATCTCTTCCAAAAAACAAACAGGATGAAGACCCTTACGTCTGCGCGTGATCTGCGTGGAGAAGACAAAAGAGGCTATGAAGTACTTTTCCTAAAAAACAAACACCACCTAAATGTTGATTGCTTGTAAGAGAGGGGGGGGGGGGTACCTACTTGGTAAAAAAACCTTATCGCACCCTTTAAAAGTTTGATTAATCAAGGGGTCCGCCACTAATTGAAAGTGACGCTTTCGATGAGTGTCACCATCATTTGGACAACGTCAAGTCGTCAACCTTATACGTTCTCATACGAACAAGGAAGAACTAGTGGATGTCATCATTGTTATCACACTTATATTTTTCACTCGTGAATGTCATTTTCTCATTTTTGGATACAGCTTTAGTGATTTCATTATATTTTGTGGTTTCTTCACATCGTCATACCAAATGTAGGGTTTTCACATTTTGTGTTTCGATTATCTAGACCATGGGAAACGATTCGATCATTTGGATCTGTGATTTTCATGCTCTACGAGAAACTTTTTAAGGTGCTCGGCATCGAGGATGAAAATCTTATGAACGTGAGAATACCAAAGAAAAGCTCAAGCAGAGGTTAGAAGACGAAGAATAAAGGAAAACTAGGAGGGGCAATGTTTATATTAGGCATATGGTCTTTACTCTTTGTGCATGGGCTATTTGTCTTTACTTATGTTCATGTTCGCTTGTTTAAGAAAGGAATTTGTTCATGTTCATTCATTAATTTTAGAGTGAATTTCAAGGATTGTCCTTTATCTTTATACCCATTTTCAGTGTCCTTTATGTTCGAAATTGACGAGTTTTGTCCTTTATGTTTTCATATCATACATGTTTTGTCCTTTAGGCCAAACCCAGTTAGTTTTTTCAGTTAAATTTGGTCATATGCTTTGCACATGAGGGCATTTTTGTCAATTCAAAGGTTGCAGAAGCTTTGTGCTGTAAATCTGCCGTTGAACTTACCTTTAAATTGACAAAAATACCCTCATGTGCAAAGCATATGACCAAATTTAACTGAAAAAACTAACTGGGTTAGGCTTAAAGGACAAAACGTGTATGATATGAAAACATAAAGGACAAAACTCGTCGATTATGAACATAAAGGACATCGCCTGAAAATGGATATAAAGATAAAGGACAATCCTTGAAATTCACTCTTAATATTTTTATAAACAAACATAAACAAGCACACATGAACATAAGTGAATACAAACGAACAAAAACAAGCATAAACGAAAACAAATGAACAAACATAATAACATATATTAATGGGAGAATTGCATATTTCCCCTTAGAAAACCCTCCTAATTGCATATTTACCCAAGCCCAAATTGAAATTGCATATTTCCCCTTGTTATTTAAAATGACTAAATTACCCTTTTCAAAACCAAAAGATACTCAACATTCAGGAAGAAATCTGTTATTTAAAATGACTAAATTACCCTTTTCAAAACCAAAAGATACTTAACATTCAGGGAGAAATCTAGCTTCAAAATACTCTCAACTACTCACGACTCTTTGGTGTCTTCTCTATCGTCTATGTCACGCTTTTCCACGGCCGGCGAATCAATGACTGGCGGTTCCGTCTCAAAGGCCCTTTGTTAAATATATTGCGACAGAGGGTAAAAGTAGAGTGCACTCCATATGACCAGATATTTATCAAATATGTTGTTGTAACTCTCCGTTTGATTTGATTTTTTATCTATATATGGTGTAATTTTTCAAATGGATTGCTTAATAAGAAAAAAAAGTAATCTTTTGTTTATATTTCGAGATTAGGTTTTTGTTTTGGGGGAAATTAAGAGGGAAAAAAGGATGAAAAAGTGTGATTTGAGTGACAGATTGGAAGTAAAAGAAGAAAAAGGTGGTGAGATCTAGAAGCGAGAGATTACCTGAATGGAACCGGAGGGATGAACATAGATTACCGGAGGGTGGTGAGATCTAGAAGCGAGAGACTGGTCATCAAAATAGAAAAAAATACCAATCATTACAAATGGTTTGGTTAATACCTCTGTCTATTTAGGCTACACGGTATGGGGGTCGTCCCCCTCCGTCCCGGTCCGTCGCCGGAGCCAACACCATGCCGCCCCCTGCGTCCTGAGTTCCGTCCCCGTCTTCAACGTCCATTCTTCGACGTTCAGGACGATCCTCCAGGTGGGCCCCCGGTCCGTCGCCGGAGCCAACACCATGCCGCCCACCCCCATCGAGCTCCGCCCTCCATCTTCATCCCGTCTGCATACCATGTAGCCTTAAATGTTCAATTAGTTTGTGTTTTTAACTCCTGTCATTGTCACTGTTTATCGATAGATCCCACATGTCTTATGTGGATTTTGTTGGTTGGTTTTTTAGGACGATTATTTTGGTAACGTACTGGATTAAAGTTTTATTATTTGTTTAGAAGATTGTTACTCATATTTTTATGATTGTTACAGTAGCTTGTGACAAAATTAATAAAAAAACAAAAAATATTAGTACAGACCCAAGAAACATATAAAAATAAAACTAACTAGCGTACTTAACAAAAGTTAATACAAAAAATTGGGAAAAAGACACAAAAACTAGTAAAAATTGGGTAAATATGTAATTTTTCCAATTTTTAAGGTTTAGTAAAAGTTAGGGTAAAATAGTCATTATATAATCTAATTTTAATAAAATAAATCAAAATGGGTAAATTTGCAATTTTATTAGTTAATGAAGGGGAAATATGCAATTTTAGTTTAGGCTTGGGTAAATATGCAATTAAGAAGTTTTATAAGGGGAAATATGCAAATCACCCTATATTAATTTGAGAAAAAAAAAACCACAACATTTTCAATCTCAAATAAATACGAAGTACTTGACATAACTATCCGCAAACACTTGACATATTTATCCCAAAATAAAGTCTCAAAATTTTAAGTTCCCCAAATAACTAAGCTTGAAGTTCTTCATATGAAACCAAATTCACCAACCATGATCTTTGATTCACCATTCATTCATGCATCCAATTCACCAACCATAACCTTTAGACTGTATTTCCTATCTAACATAGCCAAAAAGAATGATTCAAAAGCAAGAAATATTCCAACTTCACTGGTGATAAAAAAATAATGATTCAAAAGCAAGAAATATTCCAAATTCACAATGATGGTATAAGAAATTATCATTAGGCATTTAAATAAGAAGCTTAAATTTACCAATATGAAATATAGATGACCTGAAAGCTTAGGTATAAGGTAAAATATATTAATATAGATGAATTTTCCTGCCAGTTAAGAATGACAAGTATGAGGTTTATTCTAGTTATACACAAAATGCATACGGTTTAGTCAAAATATGTAATAAAACTAGAATATCTAAAGTTCAGTTTTTGAAAACATGGGGTGATTGATGAACATACCAAATATGCAGTGATGTATTTTATGAAAACAAATCATCTTGAAATTTGAAGATCATCTAATGTTGCATGTATAAAGTACAAGAAGTGTTTTCAAGCTATTGTTTTATACCTTCAAAAGCCTTCTGTTCTTAGCACTCCTCTTTGAAACTTTCAATGTAGCGTATACCTTCGTCAAAAACCATAAATGATGGCTGGTCAAGCAGCAGTAGTGTTTCCATGTAAGAATGCGCATTAAAAAAACCTCCTTCATCAATCCCAAGTAACATCCCAAGGTTACTGATCTCTTTTGAGTTGGGTTCATAACCAACAAGCCATGACGATTCCCCATCATCTTTTATAACTTCCATTACAGGTTCACCACTCCTCGTAAATTCTACTACGCGATTTATCCTTGCATCTGGTAGGTGAATACTATTAGTGTATAACTTTGTAAATGATTTTTGTACGCCATCCTCCATCATCCATACACTGTAAACTAGATTATCGACCTCGGCAATATGCTCAACCAAAGCAAGAGACTCCTTTAGATTATATATGTACAAGTTCCACATAGACCCTGAATATACAAAACTATCCGGGAGGTTTACTTCTCCAAATTCTTCACTTGTCATATCAAATGAAATAATCATATTATAAGCTTCAATTTCATCATCTACGGTACTCCTATCAGTAGCAAGCCAGTAATAAACCCCGTCTACACAAACCCCATCTACACTTTGTCGATAACCAAAAATAATCGATTTACGAGGGAGATTGCTATTTGGACTTCTCCACGCCCCGGTGCTTAACTGGAAAACCTCAACTTGCTGAGGAATGCTGGTTACACTTTCCATATTCGTAAACCTATCAATACACTTAATCTTGACGATCTTAGGGTCACTCGTCTCACGACAAACCCCAAACCCGAGCTGGGTGTTAAACATCTTAGCATCTACCACATTAGGCACAACAACAGCAACAGCTTTTCTAATTGAAGGGTTCCAAATAACAACTCTTCCATTGTTATACCAACACAACAAGCCATGAGAACTGCCTATTTTCCTATAAACTTTAAGCATCTTAACCAACGGAGGAAGAGTCACAGAGACTCTCTGTTCAGGGAAAGTATTATCATCAACGATTGAGACGTATTTTGGCTTGGAACCATATCGTTGATTGCACACAAGTAGATGTTGCTGATGGGAGCTGTAATGAGTGATAAAATCGGAGCTATCGATGAGAGATTCCCATGATTTGGAGACTGATCGGAATCGAATGAGTGATTTTACTGGAAGCCGTTTGATGATTTCCTCTTGGATCTCGAAAGGCACGTTGTCTGACATCTTGATTTTGATTACCAGCTCACGATATCAATTTCTAGGGTTTCCAAGCGGAATGGAAGACTTGGGGATTTCTTTCTGCACTAGTGGAATGGAGACAAATTTTAGAGGCGCACAAAACGGTTTTTCTTAAGTAAATTACAAAAATCGTCCTTCATGTCCTTTATATAGGTCATTTATTGCAAATTGTTTTCTTTGTCTTCAATAGTTACAGAAAACGTACTCGATGTTTGCAAACTCTTTTAAGTTATGTCATTTAGCCCTAACTCAGTTAATTTTTTTGGTTAAATCTGATCAATTGAACACTGCATGAGGGTATTTTGGTCATTTTACGCTCATGTGGGGTCCATTTGGTCAGATTTAACCACAAAAATTAACTGAGTTAGGGCTAAAGGACATCACTTGCAAGAGTTTGCAAGCATCAAGTACGTTTTCTGTAATTATTGAAGACAAATGACACAGTTTGCAATAAGTGACATACATTAAATGGCGATTTTTGTAATTTACTCTTTTTTTATTTAGTACCGGAATCAGGTCTGGTTTGGGTCAATAAACTCAACAACCGATTCCTGTAGGGTAGGAACCGGTTCCAATTACGTTTGGGTTTTTTTACCGGGTTTGGCAAGGTTTTTTTCGGGTTCTAGTTGGTTGAGGTAAGGGTTTTGACCATGTAGAGTAGGAACTAGTTCAAGTGGTTCTCGTTTGGTTCTTTTTTTCTTCGGTCTGGTCTGGAACATGTACCCACATTTCTAGAGGCAATAAGATATGACACCGTAGTGTAGTATGAAATTAGTTTGACTGTCCTGATATTCGAATTCAATTGACTTAATCAACAAGTGAGTAAGTTTGGTCTTTACATGTGAATTATGGGTCGTCAAGTGGAGCCATGGTGTTTTTAGAATTTTTTTTTTCTTTTGAATCGTGGTAAAAATTTATATAAATACTGGAACTAGCAAGAAATTGGAAATAATAAAAAAAAAACACCAAAACAAACAAATTAGACTTGGAAAGCTAATATTTCTTTAGTTGTTTTGGTTTAGGGACTGCAATTTGGAACGACTTTTTACCCACAAATACGCACCGGACATAATTTGTTCAATCAAGCTATAAATCAAGGTCGCCTTGTTTGAGAAATCAAGTTCATTAAGAGCTTTCCAAATGAACCAATTTTAAACCTGGAATAATGAAGAATCAACAATAGAATGAAGGTCGTTGCAAGCTTTGAGCCGATTTGAAGAATTGACGACGAGTTTTTAACGGATAATCGATGGCCAAAATGAAGAAACCTGAACAGTTGTCGCTTTTGGAACTTGGACCGCAACTTAATTTTCTAATAGGGTTTGTTAACTTTGAAAGGACAGCTTTGTCAATACATTAAGATTCAATAAGGAACGAGATATGTGCAATTTTGATTTTGAGTTGCGTAAATATGCACTTGAAGAGGTATAGAAAAAGACATGTGCTTCTCCCTTTTCCGTTTGTGTTCTTTTTTTATGTGTATTACAAGAATGGTCTTTAACTTTTTCCCTTTTGTTAACGTTATTTAGGGTGGGTTAGGCAACCCCTTCGGCACGGCATGTCCACCGCCAACATCAACTTGCCGATCAGGTGGAGGGTTTTCGGGCAAACTATGCCCCATGCGGCAAAGATGAGGAGAGGGAATAAAGGTGGGGCCCACTACTTTTCAACCAATCACATGTTTTGTTTTGTTTTTTTAAATTAGTTTTCCTAATCTCATTTTAGGCATGCACCCCTTATGTTTTTTGGGCAAGAAGGAAGAATAAGAGGAGAAATGACATGGCACAATACGATTGAATGGGGGAAAATTTTTGCCTAATCTCATTAGACATGCACCCCTTACACCCTTAGAAATTAAGGATATGGTATTAAATTTATGTTTACTCGTAATAAATTTAGTTATCAGAGTGGAAGAATGTCCGTTTCTTACGTAATGTTACACCTCAAAACCAAGATGCGACGAAAATTGGATTTTCACAAAACATAATCTTCAGATCCCAAACACCGTAGAAGTAATCAAGTCCACAAAACTGAAGTATAATCAAACTTATCTAAGGTTATGTAAATCATAGTTCCATTATGTCAACTATTGCTTTTACCAAATAGTCATTCAACTATTGCCTTACATTATATACAACGTACAATCAAGTTTTTTTCACTTGTGAGTTTTATGTTTAACATTTTCAAAACACATAAAACTAAATGATTTTTCTAAACATTTGAAAGCATGCGAATATGAGTTCAGTTCCGAATATAATATGATTTACATAAGTTTACTTTATTGTTTCTTTTTAATTCTCTTCCCGAAGGCTCTATAATAAGAGTAAGACCCGAATCATCGGTTCAAATCAAACGATAAAAGAAAAGATAGTTCTAAGTGAGTCGTCTTAACACCACACCTTGTCCATTTAAGTTCACCACTTACTAGTAACAGTAATGCCAATAGTATATTCAACCTTGTAGCAACATCCTCTATGGTAAAAGGTAACCCTCATAACCGTTTAGCAGAACAATTCTCACTCCTCGTTAGTTAATGCCAATAGTATACTTCTCACTAAGAAGTATTAAGTTTGCCCCAACAAGATACATGTTATACACCTTTCAATAAGCTAACGTAACACCCTTCCATTTTAAAGAATGTGAGCATTTTTTGCAAACAAATAGCCTATGCGATCATCATAATGACATCGAGGTATTTATTCAGTCACTTTACGACAACTAACACATATAATATGAGGTTTATTCTAGTTATACACAAAGAGCATGCGGTTGAACAAATATTTTGTGATAAACATGGGGTGCTTTATGAACATACCAAATATGCAGTAATGTATGTTATGAGACCAAATCATCTTGAAATTTGATGATCATCTAGTGTTGCATAAGTAGAGTACAAGAAGTGTTTTCAAGGCTCAAGCTATTGCTTTATACCTTACTAAGTAGAGAAGGAACCGGTCCGGTTCCTTTTTCTTCAGCTAGGTCTGGAACTAGTCTATATCCGCGGTTCGGGTAGTTTAGGAACTGGTTCCGGGTCTGGGTTTTATGCTCATCTCTAGAAGCATTACGATATGACACAGTAGTATACGATTGACCTAATATTCGAATTATGGGTTTTATGCTCATCTTTATATGTAAATTATGGGTTGTCAAGTGGAGCCATTGTGTTTTTAATTTTTTTAACTGCGCTGAAATTTTATATAAAAAATGAAACTAGCAAGGAGCTAGAAATACAAAAAAAAAACACCTAAACAAACAAAATTAGACTTGGAAAGTTATTATTTCATGAGTTGTTCCAGTTTAGGGATTGCAATTTGGAACAGCTTTTCACCACAAATACCCATCGGACATAATTGATTCAATTAAACTAGAAATTGAGACCGCCTTGTTTGAGAAGACAAGTTCGTTGAGAGCTTTTTCGGATGCACCAATTTGAAACATGGAATAATGAAGAATCGACAATAGAATGAAGACCTTTGCAAGCTTTTGAACTGATTTGAAGAATTGATGGCAAAATTTGAAACGATAATCGATGGCCAGAATGAAGAAACTTGAATAGTCGTCCTTTTAGAAACCTGGACCATAGCTTAATTTTTAGTACGGCTTTCTTAATCTGGAAAGGGCAATTTTATCAATGCGTGAAGGTTTAATAAGGAAGGGGTATATGCAATTTTAATTTTAGGTTTGTGTTTTTTTTGTGTACATTACAAGAATTGTCTTTATTTTTCACTTTTGTTAATAGAAATTAACCATATTGCCTTAACTCTATGTTTACTCGTAAGACTTTTAGTTATCAGAGTGAATGGGTGTTTGTTTCTTACGTAATATTACACCTCCAAACCAGCGTGCGATGAAAGATTGAATTATAACAAAACATAGTTTTTTGATCCCAAACACAGTGGATCCCACCATGTCCTCAAAACAAAAGCAAAAATCATAGTTTCATGACTTCATCATCATGTCAACTATTGCTTTTACCAAATAGTCATCCAATGTCTTCAAACTCGAAACTCATTACCGTTTATAGCAGAGGTTATAGCCTCACATTAAATACACGTAAAAACAAGTCAGTTTCGCTGGTAAGTCTTACGTTTTACATTTTCAAAAAACATAAAAATTAATGATTTTTCTAAACATTTGAATGCATGCCTATACGAGTTCAATCCCAAATATAATATACAAATAACTAGAGATACCAGTAACTAGGGTTGTAAACGAACAGAACCATAACTAGTTTGTGTTCATTTGTTAATATAAACGAACACAAACAAAAAAACATATATTAACTTGGGGTTAAGTTATTCTACAGAGGCTCCTAAAAATAAGAAGTGTAATGAGGAATTAACTTGGGGTTAAGTTATTCTACAAAGGCTCCCAAAATAAAAGGCGAAGTATCCGACATAACTATCTGAAAATACATGACATAATTGTAAACATAATTATCTCAAAATGAAGTCTCAAAGTTGTAAGTTCCCCAAATGACTAAGTTAAAAGTTCTTCATATGAACATCAATTCAACAAACATAATCTTTGGACCATATATCCTATCTGACTTGACCATACTTTGAAATCATTTCCCATTGTGTCCATTACTCATTACAGGTTTTGTAAATGTAGATTGTTTAAAGACTTCATCTAATAATTATTACACCAAAAACCATTAACTACTAGACTCCATTTGCCATCAAGCTTGATCACTGCTAATATTCATGTGTTAATCTAGTGGTTGTGGCAACATACGTCCCGAACTCTATTCCTGAAATATATAATTTTTATTTTGTGGCAGAAGAGATATCAGTGAATCCAGCACCAAGAAATATTCCAAATTAACAGGGGATGACCATAAAGAAAAGTTCAAAAGCAAGAAACATTCCAAATTCACAATGATGGTATAGACTAAAGATATTATGAGCGAGCATTTGAACAAGAAGCTTAGAAACAAACACAAAAAAGAGATGAGCTAAAATCTTAGGTACTGTGCAAAATATATCAACATAGATGAATTTTCCTGCCCCACTTAAGAAGTTTTTTTTTTTACGAAATAGTAGACAACTTATGTATCAGGTGTCTTGGTTTTAAAAGCGTTTGGCAATCTAAAGCGTTTTGATCCCAAAAGCTGATGCGTGTAAATCACATATGCTAGGCGTTCTTTATAAAAAGAAGACGAACCTTACCTTGAAGACAGCACAGGATAGATCATAAAGGCATCACATAACTTGGAACAAAAGAATACTGAATGCACACCATAATCACAAAAAACAAACAGGAATCTTGCAATTAAAACACAGTCTTTAGGTATTTAGGTATTTATTCAGTCACTTTACGACAACTAACACATATAATATTAGGTTTGTTCTAGTTATACACAAAAGGCTTGCGGTTGAATAAAAAATTGTAATATATAATAACAAAAATTCAGTTTCTCGAAAACATGGGGTCATTGATGAGATACCAAATATGTAGTGATGTATGTTACGAAACCAAATCATCTCGAAATTCGAAGATCATCTAGAGTTGAATAAATAAAGTACGAGAAGTGTTTTCAAGCTATTGCTTTATACCTTACTTGTATGCTTCAAACTCCATCTGCTGTTAGCTCTCTATATGAATTTACAACGTAGCAATTACCGTTGTCAAAAATTGTAAATGATGGTTGATCAAGCAAAAGTAGCGTTTCCATATAGGAATGCACATAAATTTTACTTACATCATTAGCGCTATGCGATATCCCCAAATTACTTATGCGTTTTAAGTTAGGTTCATAAACAACAAGAGATTGCACTTCCCGATCATCTTCTATAACCTCCATTACAAGTTCACCACTTTTCCTAAATCCATGCACACATGTTATTATTGCATCTGGCACGTGAAAAGTGAATAATTTTGTAAATGATTTTGGTACACCATCCTCCATCATCCATACATCGTAAACTGGATTATCGAAATTGTATTCGACCAAAACAAGAGACTCCCTTAGATTATATATGTCCAAATCCCACATAGACACGTGGTATACAAATCTATCCGGGAGGTTTACTTCTCTAAATTCTTCACTTGTCATATCAAATGACATAATCATAGTATAAGCTTCAGTTGCATCATCTACGGTACTCCTATCAGTAGCAAGCCAGTAATAAACCCCGTCTACACAAACCCCATCTTCAATTTGTCGATAACCAAAAACAATCGATTTACGAGGGAGATTGCTACTCAGACTTCTCCACACCCCCGCACTTAACGTAAAAATCTCAACTTGGCAAGGGATGCTACTTACACTTTCCATATCAGTAAACCTATCCATATATCTAATCTTGACAATCTTAGGGTCACTCGTCTCACGACAAACCCCAAACCCGAGCTCGGTGTTAAACATCTTATCATTATTATTAGGCACATTCACAACAACAGCTTTTGTAATCAAAGGATTCCAAATAACAACTTCTCCCTCTCTATACAAACACAACAAGCCATGAGAGCTGCCTATTTTCCTATAACGTCTAAGCATCTTAACGAACAGAGGAACAGTCACGGAGACGCTATGTTGGGGGAAAGTGTAATCATCAACGATTGAAACACAATTAAAATTATCAACAGATTGATAGTTATACACAAGAAGATGTTGCCGTTGGGACCTGTAATGAGCGATAAAATCGGAGCTATCGATGAGAGATTTCCATGATTTGGAGACTGATCGGAATCGAACTATTGATTTTACTGGGAGCCGTTTGATGATTTCCTCTTGGATCTCGAAAGGTACGTTGTCTGACATCTTGATTTTGATTACCAGCTCACCATATCAATTTCTAGGGTTTCTAACAACGAGTGAACGTATGGAAGATTTGGGGATTTCTGCAACTGATAGTTTAATAAGGCAATACGACACCGTATTCATTGAGTTTATTAAAAGGTCTGGGCCGGTCTTATCTTATATGAAATCTGGGTCGTCTTATTGGGCCGTCTTATACAATTTCTGCTTTACTTACAAAAGAGTTAATTGCCAAAATCGTCCCTGAGGTTTGGGCATGTTTGCCATTTTCGTCCAAAATGACACTTTTGTACCAAATTGCCCCAAACGTTTGTAACTTTTTGCCATTTTCATCCAAACCATTAACTTAGTTTATTTTTTCTGTTAAGTTGAGAATAATTGGATGAAACTGGCAAATATAAAACCACAGGGACGATTTTGGCAATTTACTCAAACCCTTTTTAATTTCTTTAATTTAATTATTTTTGTTACATATATAATAAAAAAGAATATACATGGAGTTTTTAGAAAAAAAAAATAATAGTTTTGTAACATAATTTTTATAAATTTTCATCTAAATCACTAACTCAGTTTATTTTTTCTGTTAAGGTGAAGGATGTTTTAAATTTTATAAATTAAGACAAAAATTAATTTACAGCTTCTTTATATAAATCCGTTTTATAAAGAGAAAACGTCATTGGTGTGCAACACATAACAATCGATTACAACTTTTAGTATTTATCAGTTGTAGAGATAGAAAAAAAATATAAAACGGTACATATTTTTTAAATGTGTTGAGCACGTAGGAAATATGTTGGTAGAAATAAAATATTTATTTGATTAAGATTATGAGGGTAACTAACTAATACTTATTCTGAGTGGCTTGAGTAAAGAAACTTTTGGTTCATAGCATTATAATACAATTTGGTGGATAATTTTAAGGTTTGGTAACGATACATTGTTTGATAGGGGGTGGGGCACTGGCTTCTGTTTTTCCTTAGTAGCGAATTTAAAAGAGTAGAATATGAATTACAAATTTGGTACATATGATAAGATTTTTTTATTTGACCTTTTTCAATAAGGTCACCAGCATTTTAATTTTATAAAATTTAGAGGTTTAAGTAGATTTTATTTTTATAAAACTAATCTATATAAAAAATTAGGAATTAATTTCTGTCTTAGTTTATAAACATCATTCGCCTTAATAGAAAAAATTAACTTAGTTAGTGGTTGGATGAAAATTTATAAAAATTATATGTGACAAAGCTATTATTTTTTTCATATAAAATTGCATGTATATTCTTTTTATTATATATGTAACAAAATTAATTAAATAAAAGAAATTATAAAGAGTTTGAGTAAATTGCCAAAATCGTCCCTGTGGTTTTATATTTGCCAGTTTCATCCAAATATCCTCAACTTAACAGAAAAATAAACTAAGTTAGTGGTTTGGATGAAAATGGCAAAAAGTTACAAACGTTGGGAACAATTTGGTACAAAAGTGTCATTTTGGACGAAAATGGCAAACCTGCTCAAACCTCAGGGACGATTTTGGCAATTAACTCCTTACAAAATCACTCAATAACAATTTCTAAATGTGTTATGAAATATAATGGATGACTATCTGGTAAACGCAATAGTTGGCATAATGGAACTATGATTTACATAACTTTAGATAAGTTTGATTGTACTTTAGTTTTGAGTACTTGGTTACTTCTATGGTATCTGGGATTAAAAGACTATGATAGTGTTTGGTATGCAGGAATGAGAGGTGGAATGGAATGGATGATTACGAGTGAATGAAGAAAAAGGTGTTTGGTTGGTCAATGGAAGGGAATCACACATTCCAAAAGGCATTTCATTCCCTTAAAATCATTCCTTCCACCCCAATATTTTTTCCCATTCCATCCCATCTTGCACCATTCATCAACACCACAACCCACCACTTTCGCCACAACCAGCCACCACCAACCACGCCATCGCCGCCACCCGCCACCACCTCACCCCAACAGCCACCGTCACCGCTGCCACCCACTCGCCACCGTTATCACCCACAGCCGCGACCAACCGCCAACGCCACTCGCCGCCGCCGCCCACCACCATCGTAGACGCCACCACCAACCGCCGCCGCCACCCACTGCCACCCACCACTAACGGCCACCTTGCCGCCACCACCACCACCCATCGCCGCCGCCACCCACCACCGCCACCTATAACCACCCACAATCACTACCACCAACCACCACCACCACTCACCGTTGATTTTATTACTCCGTTTTTCTTGCCTACCGAACAATACACAATAATAATTCATTCCATTCACACATGGTAACCAAACAACACATGGAATGGTAATGATCCATTGCATTCCCTCGTCAATTCCATTACCTCGTTCATTCCATTCCTTTGTTCATTCCATTACCCCATACCAAACAGACCGTGAAAATCAAATTTTCGTCACATCTTGGTTTTGAGGTGTAACATTACGTAAGAAACAAACACTCTTCCAAACTAAATGTGTTATGAATAAATATAAAGTTAATACCATATACTTAATTTCTAAATTACGTTAACAAAAGTGAAAAAGTAAAACCATTCAATATACACAAAAAAAAGAGCACAAACGGAAAAGGGAGAAGCACATATCCCTTTCTATACCTCTTTAAGTGCATATTTACAAAACCTAAAATCAAAATTGCATATATCTTATTCCTTATTGAACCTTAATGTATTGACAAAAAACCTTTTCAAAGTTAACAAACCCTATTAAAAATTAAGTTGCGGTCCAAGTTCCAAAAGCGGCAACTGTTTAGGCTTCTTCATTTTGGCCATCAATTATCCGTTAAAAACTCATCGTCAATTCTTCGAATCGGCTCAAAGCTTGCAGCTACCTTCATTCTAAATTCTTCATTATTCCATGTTTAAAATCGGAGCATTTGGAAGGCTTTCAATGAACTTGTTTTCTCAAACAAGGCGATCTCGATTTCTAGTTTGATTGAACAAATTATGTCCGGTGGGTATTTGTGGGTGAAAAGTCGTTCCAAATTGCAGCCCCTAAACCAAAACAACTGAAGAAATATTAGCTTTCCAAGTCTAATTTTGTTTGTTTTGGTGTGTTTTTTTATATCTAGCTCCTTGCTAGTTCCACTATTTATATAAAATTTTACCACAATTCAAAAGAAAAAAATTCTAAAACACTATGGCTCCACTTGACGACCCAAAAAATTCACCCATAAAGATTAGACCGACCCACTTGTTGATAAAGTCAATTGGATTCCATATTGGGCCAGTCAAACTAATTTCAAACTACACTACGATGTCATATCTTATTGCCTCTAGAGATGTGCATAAAACCCGGGCTCGGAACCGACCAAAAATACCCGATTTGGAACCAATTCCTACCCTACCTGAACCGCGGGTACATGCGACCCGGACAAAGAAAAAACAACCAAACCGGAACCACCAGACCAAACCGGTCAAAACGCGATAAAAACTCCGAATGTAGCTGGAACCGATCCCTACCCGGAATCCGTTTTTGACCAAAACCGAAACCGGTTCCTGTTCTTTAAATTCCAATTTTTCCCCATTAATTGCCTCCAGCAGTGCAGAAATCCCCAAATCTTTCATTCGTTCACTCGTTGTTAGAAACCCTAGAAATTGATATCGTGATGCTCGTAATCAAAATCAAGATGTCAGACAACGTGCCTTTTGAGATCCAAGAGGAAATAATCAAACGGCTTCCAGTAAAATCACTCATTCGATTCCGATCAGTCTCCAAATCATGGAAGTCTCTCATCGATAGCTCCGATTTCATCACTCATTACAGGTCCCAACAGCAACATCTACTTGTGTATAACTATCTCTCTGTTGATCATCCTAATTGCGTTTCAATCGTTGATGACAACACTTTCCCGCAACACAGAGTCCCCCTCACTCTTCCGGTGTGTTCCCGAGTTAAAAATCCCTCCCCTCCCCTCCTGTAACGCCCAAAATTTCCTAATCCGAAAGTAATATTATCATGCTATAATTTAACAAAAATCGGGCATGACCCGTTCGTATTATGAACAATTCCCTGTAAGACTAACTTGTAATAACTTAAAAATACAACACAGCGGAAAATATGAACCCAAAATTTCGTTCTTTAATAGACATAGTACTTACAGGAAAGTTCGAATACCAAATGTCATACACTCATTAAAAAGGATTTACCACGTTCCATTATATTAATACTTCGGACCTACATTTGTTAAACTATGTGACCGATCCTTCCCGTACAATCCTTTGCCCTTGACTCGATCTTCAATCTTTCTATCCTTCATACTGATGCTAAATCCACGCAACCTGCACTCACCACATACATTCATCACATTAGTACACAAGACATAAACAAGATTCAAATCTCCTACTCCTTCCATTGCGTTATCTTTCTAACTTTTGGCATTTCATCCGCATATCCATATTCTGGCGAAGTTCCAATAATGTACCTGCATTACCTTTCATTCTCAAGGCACACTATTAATAACGTATTCCTCGACGTATCTAAATCATGCACATGTACATTCTTACATGTATACATATATATCTACACACTTACATACCTTCCTATATCTCTACATACCTGCATATTCTCATACGTACCTTCATATATACCAAATACATATCTACATACGCTCATACATTACTACATCTCTACATACGTTCATATACACATACGTATCTTCGCATACACATAAATACACATCTATGTACATACATCCATTATTATGTCTTCCTGCATTACATTTCATTCTTGAAGCACACTGTTAAAGACGTCAATACTTAAATGCATTAAAACCATGTATACAAATCATATATATATATATATCCACGTGCATACATACATATCTTTACTTGCATACCCACGCATCTACTTACATACATACAAGATTACATCTTCGCATTCGTACTTACATACCTACATACATAACTACGTACACACATACCTACTTACATACATACATACATTCATTACTTGCATCCACATATATATACGTTCATACCTACACACGTATGTACCTTCACACTCAAATACATAATGCTCATGTTTATACATAACTACTTGTGTACATACATATACCGATACCTACATATATTCATCAATCATCTCCATTCATCCACACACAAGAAAACTTTATATGTATACTAAGAAGTGAATCGAAAGTCACTTACCTCGAGTGTTAGTGTTCATGCTTGTTTCCTCGCCTCCGCTTGACCCGTTAACCTTCCGTTTTCGAGTCCTTGCTAATGTGATTCCTATCCTTACATGTCATCACAATTACATTTTGGTTAGCACACATGCTCATTCATACTACATTCGTTTCTTTCCATTCATACATTACTTGACCTTTTATTAACCAAATACCACATACATAAGGCATATAGACTAAAAGTCACCTTGTTCCTTATTCAAGCAACTCAATTATCATCATACACGACACATAGATCATCTACTACAATACGGCTGACTTCTCTATTATTACAATCATATCCGAAAGGCTAACCATGCTATATATTAACGCCAATTTTACACATAGTAACGCTTTAAACACACCTTAACAACTGTAACATTCACCCAAAGCAATATTTAGTGTTTAGTAAATTGGTGACTAGAAAATCATATGTTCTAAGTTCATAAAACACATTATTTTCATTGCTGCATTTTCCACGCAGCAGCTGTTCGGGGTCACTTTCCCCCTTTTTAATCACATATTCCGACTTCGACTTTCAATTAAGAATTGTAATATGCGAAACAAGCTTTCCAACGATATAAGGCTCGTTGTCTAACTCCTAATAACGAATGAGATACGGCCTTTACAAGATGACTACCTAGGGCTGTCAAAGTGACGAATTTACTAACTTTTCATGCTGTTTTGACCCACTAAATCTCATAACCAGCATCTTGTGATCAAATAAGAATTGTAACATGCGAAACAAGCTTTCCAACGATATAAGGCTCGTTGTCTAACTCCTAATAACGAATGAGATACGGCCTTTACAAGATGACTATCTAGGGCTGTCAAAATGACGAATTTACTAACTTTTCATGCTGTTTTGACCCACTAAATCTCATAACCAGCATCTTGTGACCAAATAAGAATTGTAACATGCGAAACAAGCTTTCCAACGATATAAGGCTCGTTGTCTAACTCCTAATAACGAATGAGATACGGCCTTTACAAGATGACTATCTAGGGCTGTCAAAATGACGAATTTACTAACTTTTCATGCTGTTTTGACCCACTAAATCTCATAACCAGCATCTTGTGACCAAATAAGAATTGTAACATGCGAAACAAGCTTTCCAACGATATAAGGCTCGTTGTCTAACACCTAATAACGAATGAGATACGGCCTTTACAAGATGACTATCTAGGGCTGTCAAAATGACGAATTTACTAACTTTTCATGCTGTTTTGACCCACTAAATCTCATAACCAGCATCTTGTGACCAAATAAGAATTGTAACATGCGAAACAAGCTTTCCAACGATATAAGGCTCGTTGTCTAACACCTAATAACGAATGAGATACGGCCTTTACAAGATGACTATCTAGGGCTGTCAAAATGACGAATTTACTAACTTTTTAACACAAACTTGAATCAATTCAAGTTTCATGTAGGCATTTTATCAAACACTTTGTGGGCATCATAATCATGGTATTCGGTACAAGACTATAAGGCACATTCTTATTAGTTTATCATCATACAACATTCATATTCATTCGGATTTACATAACTACTCCATCCTACATAAATTTTATTCATCATTCATGTATCACATCAAGCTCATAATCAAAGTTCTAGTTATATGATCTCATTCCATCATCCTACAATTACTAGCTTCTTAACAAGCGGGTTTTTGCTAAAATCACAACAACCATCCCAATTCAAACATAATTCCTGCTATAATTCTTATCCTAATCCTTAATCCTAACCAAATTTCACGAATCCTATGCCATGCATTCATACTTGGGTTAAGACCCACTTCATACAATTTAGAAAATCACAAAATTGAACTTACCACTTCTAAGAACAGGTGTAGGAGCTTAGAATTTGATTATTATTCTTTCGATTTCCTTAAGATTTCTAGTAATTCTTGTGGATTTTGTGAAGTTAGGGTTTCACCCCTCCTTGCTCCTCTCCTGTCGATCGTCCAGAACCCCACACACGAGTTGTGTGTGGGTTTTAATCATTTAACATTTTATTATCTAAACTTTTGGGCATTTACATCTTTAGTCCCTCCATATTTACCACTTAATTAACTTAAATCACTACCCTTTTATCATAACATTTTAACTTATGTCTAGCAAATATTTTTGGGGTGTTACAAGTCTACCCCCCTTAAAGAAGGTTTCGTCCCCGAAACTTTTCTCATTCCAACCAGACCAATTGTACTCCTACTCTTTTATCTTTTCATTCACAATGCTTACTACCACAGGGATGCATTCGAGATCTTGGCAAGAGGTTCATTCATTCATAAACGTCTTTGTACACATTGTCCCTCTGTTCTTAAATCAAGTAAATTACTTTCATATTCGCATTAAAGTCAGAATCTGATCCCGAGCTCTTATTAGTGTCGTCTTCACTTTATAATGCTAGCTCCTAGCACATATCATCACTAGCGCTTCATTCATCGAATTTATTCCAAGTGTATACAGTTATTAATCATACAAACTAAGTCTATGGCTTGTTTCTAACATCCTATTTAAGCATATTCCATTCGTATATTTACTAATCAAAATAAATCGGTTTATTTCATACTACTCATACATCATATGCTATCTTTCATTTTGTTCACTATGAGTCATCCTAAACATCTCATTACTATCATTACTTCCGATTACCTTTAAGCTCATAGGAGGGGTCGATATATTACCATGGTTATTAGTGTTATTTATGTCATGCGTATCTTTTCTACAATGTCTTGTTCAAATGAACATGGCCAACAAGCCGAGCATCAAAGTTAGCATTCCTTAACGATACTTGTCGGTTTTTTTTTTTTTTTTTTTTACATTCTATCAGAATTTCCACGGTTATGAGCATTCAGGTTCAATACCACCCGACGATCATTACGAACATTTTGAAGTTCACTTCACATTTTCTTTACGGTTTTGTATATACATATTCTACTCCGACTCATCCCTCTCTAGTCGAGTCATAACCTCCTACTAAAGTTACAACCTTCTTTATACGTACCTGAAGGAAGTAATTTCTATTGATTCGTTACCCATATCTTGCGATGATCATTCCTTTCCGGTTAGTGACATTGCATGCCCATTCATCAAGCTTACCTATGAGTATAAGGCTTAACAAATCAAAACATTAGCTACCGAGTTCAAATAGCGAGCGCCATCCGACCCGTATTACCCATTTATCCTTTCGACCATTCTTGTATGAAACGCATTTGCATAAATATATTCATATATATATATATATATATATATATACATGAAAGTTTAAGCATAATTTGAATCATATCACTTAAGAAATATTTACTTGTCTGGTCCGTAATTACTTACACATTCGAACATTTTCATTCCTATCATTCTTTTGTTCATTTGCTTTACATTTACTTATATGACTTGTTTGACGCATACATGGTCAAGCTATTGACTTCTTCTTATGTAGACTAGTTCCGTCTTTTATAACTTAAATCTGTTTCGAGGATTCGAACACATTATTCATACTTTTCCTACCTTCTATATTTTGAATCCGTCTCGTGGATTCAAACATTGCATTTACGCTTTTCATCCCTTGAATCCGTCTCGCGGATTCAAGCATTGCATTCATATCTTTCATTCTTTGAATCCGTCTCGCGGATTCAAACATTGCATTTACGCTTTTCATCCCTTGAATCCATCTCGCGGATTCAAGCATTGCATTCATACTTTAACTTCTTTCATGTTTCGAATCCGTCTCGCGGATTCTAACATAGCATTCATACTTTCATTCCTGGGAGTCTTACATTTCCCTTCACCCTCACGTCCACGTACTACTTAATTCTAACGGACATACCTGTAGCAATTATCACGGTCTCACGAACGTCATATGCCTCTCGTGTACTGGCCAGGTACACAATCCACATACTAGTTTCGTGTCTTCGTGTAATTGTCACCTTATGTCCGAAGAATTAGGTTTCGGCACGTGTAACATTTCCAAAACTTCATTACCATTCTTATCATTATTTTCCATTTTAAAATCTTCCTTTCATTGATAGATTTTACCATTACATGTACTTACATATATTAAATATACGTACCTGGGTCGATATGTCATATTATATACCTTGGTGCCGGTGCTAGACCGCATCCACAGATCATTCTTTCCAAGCAACCATGCTTACCTTACACATAACATATTGTTAGTTATCTTCCAATACATACTTAAGCACATATTTACCTTGGCTTCTACCCTTAGATCTTGATCGAGTCTTGGATTGTACAGGTTTCTTGTCACAAGAGCACACAGGTTTGAGTTCAAGTATTTGCCTCCTCATACTTGATTTCGCTCAAACTAGGGCTCTGATACCAACTTGTAACGCCCAAAATTTCCTAATCCGAAAGTAATATTATCATGCTATAATTTAACAAAAATCGGGCATGACCCGTTCGTATTATGAACAATTCCCTGTAAGACTAACTTGTAATAACTTAAAAATACAACACAGCGGAAAATATGAACCCAAAATTTCGTTCTTTAATAGACATAGTACTTACAGGAAAGTTCGAATACCAAATGTCATACACTCATTAAAAAGGATTTACCACGTTCCATTATATTAATACTTCGGACCTACATTTGTTAAACTATGTGACCGATCCTTCCCGTACAATCCTTTGCCCTTGACTCGATCTTCAATCTTTCTATCCTTCATACTGATGCTAAATCCACGCAACCTGCACTCACCACATACATTCATCACATTAGTACACAAGACATAAACAAGATTCAAATCTCCTACTCCTTCCATTGCGTTATCTTTCTAACTTTTGGCATTTCATCCGCATATCCATATTCTGGCGAAGTTCCAATAATGTACCTGCATTACCTTTCATTCTCAAGGCACACTATTAATAACGTATTCCTCGACGTATCTAAATCATGCACATGTACATTCTTACATGTATACATATATATCTACACACTTACATACCTTCCTATATCTCTACATACCTGCATATTCTCATACGTACCTTCATATATACCAAATACATATCTACATACGCTCATACATTACTACATCTCTACATACGTTCATATACACATACGTATCTTCGCATACACATAAATACACATCTATGTACATACATCCATTATTATGTCTTCCTGCATTACATTTCATTCTTGAAGCACACTGTTAAAGACGTCAATACTTAAATGCATTAAAACCATGTATACAAATCATATATATATATATATCCACGTGCATACATACATATCTTTACTTGCATACCCACGCATCTACTTACATACATACAAGATTACATCTTCGCATTCGTACTTACATACCTACATACATAACTACGTACACACATACCTACTTACATACATACATACATTCATTACTTGCATCCACATATATATACGTTCATACCTACACACGTATGTACCTTCACACTCAAATACATAATGCTCATGTTTATACATAACTACTTGTGTACATACATATACCGATACCTACATATATTCATCAATCATCTCCATTCATCCACACACAAGAAAACTTTATATGTATACTAAGAAGTGAATCGAAAGTCACTTACCTCGAGTGTTAGTGTTCATGCTTGTTTCCTCGCCTCCGCTTGACCCGTTAACCTTCCGTTTTCGAGTCCTTGCTAATGTGATTCCTATCCTTACATGTCATCACAATTACATTTTGGTTAGCACACATGCTCATTCATACTACATTCGTTTCTTTCCATTCATACATTACTTGACCTTTTATTAACCAAATACCACATACATAAGGCATATAGACTAAAAGTCACCTTGTTCCTTATTCAAGCAACTCAATTATCATCATACACGACACATAGATCATCTACTACAATACGGCTGACTTCTCTATTATTACAATCATATCCGAAAGGCTAACCATGCTATATATTAACGCCAATTTTACACATAGTAACGCTTTAAACACACCTTAACAACTGTAACATTCACCCAAAGCAATATTTAGTGTTTAGTAAATTGGTGACTAGAAAATCATATGTTCTAAGTTCATAAAACACATTATTTTCATTGCTGCATTTTCCACGCAGCAGCTGTTCGGGGTCACTTTCCCCCTTTTTAATCACATATTCCGACTTCGACTTTCAATTAAGAATTGTAATATGCGAAACAAGCTTTCCAACGATATAAGGCTCGTTGTCTAACTCCTAATAACGAATGAGATACGGCCTTTACAAGATGACTACCTAGGGCTGTCAAAGTGACGAATTTACTAACTTTTCATGCTGTTTTGACCCACTAAATCTCATAACCAGCATCTTGTGATCAAATAAGAATTGTAACATGCGAAACAAGCTTTCCAACGATATAAGGCTCGTTGTCTAACTCCTAATAACGAATGAGATACGGCCTTTACAAGATGACTATCTAGGGCTGTCAAAATGACGAATTTACTAACTTTTCATGCTGTTTTGACCCACTAAATCTCATAACCAGCATCTTGTGACCAAATAAGAATTGTAACATGCGAAACAAGCTTTCCAACGATATAAGGCTCGTTGTCTAACTCCTAATAACGAATGAGATACGGCCTTTACAAGATGACTATCTAGGGCTGTCAAAATGACGAATTTACTAACTTTTCATGCTGTTTTGACCCACTAAATCTCATAACCAGCATCTTGTGACCAAATAAGAATTGTAACATGCGAAACAAGCTTTCCAACGATATAAGGCTCGTTGTCTAACACCTAATAACGAATGAGATACGGCCTTTACAAGATGACTATCTAGGGCTGTCAAAATGACGAATTTACTAACTTTTCATGCTGTTTTGACCCACTAAATCTCATAACCAGCATCTTGTGACCAAATAAGAATTGTAACATGCGAAACAAGCTTTCCAACGATATAAGGCTCGTTGTCTAACACCTAATAACGAATGAGATACGGCCTTTACAAGATGACTATCTAGGGCTGTCAAAATGACGAATTTACTAACTTTTTAACACAAACTTGAATCAATTCAAGTTTCATGTAGGCATTTTATCAAACACTTTGTGGGCATCATAATCATGGTATTCGGTACAAGACTATAAGGCACATTCTTATTAGTTTATCATCATACAACATTCATATTCATTCGGATTTACATAACTACTCCATCCTACATAAATTTTATTCATCATTCATGTATCACATCAAGCTCATAATCAAAGTTCTAGTTATATGATCTCATTCCATCATCCTACAATTACTAGCTTCTTAACAAGCGGGTTTTTGCTAAAATCACAACAACCATCCCAATTCAAACATAATTCCTGCTATAATTCTTATCCTAATCCTTAATCCTAACCAAATTTCACGAATCCTATGCCATGCATTCATACTTGGGTTAAGACCCACTTCATACAATTTAGAAAATCACAAAATTGAACTTACCACTTCTAAGAACAGGTGTAGGAGCTTAGAATTTGATGATTATTCTTTCGATTTCCTTAAGATTTCTAGTAATTCTTGTGGATTTTGTGAAGTTAGGGTTTCACCCCTCCTTGCTCCTCTCCTGTCGATCGTCCAGAACCCCACACACGAGTTGTGTGTGGGTTTTAATCATTTAACATTTTATTATCTAAACTTTTGGGCATTTACATCTTTAGTCCCTCCATATTTACCACTTAATTAACTTAAATCACTACCCTTTTATCATAACATTTTAACTTATGTCTAGCAAATATTTTTGGGGTGTTACACCTCCCCTCCCCTCCATGTCTTTCCAAATTGGAAAGACTATTTTCAGGCAAAAAAAACTTCATTTTCCCTCCCCTCCCCTCCCCCTGTTAAGTGGATCTCTGGAACACCATTTTCCCTCCCTTCCCCTCCCCTCCCCCTGTTAAGTGGATCTCTGGAACACAGCGTTCCTCTGTTCGTTAAGATGCTTATTCGTTATAGAAAAATCGGTAGTTCTCATGGTCTGTTGTGTTTGTATAACGACAGAAAACTTGTTATTTGGAATCCTTTGATTAGAAAAGCTGTTGTTGTTATTGTGCCTAATATCGTAGATGATATGATGTTTCAAACCGTGCTCGGGTTTGGGGTTTGTATTGAGTCGAGTGACCCGAAGATTGTCAAGATTAGACATATTAATAGGTTTATGAATATGGAAAGTGTGACTAGCATCCCTTGGCAAGTTGAGATTTTTACGTTAAGCACGGGGGTGTGGAGAAGTCTGAATAGCAGCAATCTCCCTCGTAAATCGATTATTTTAGGAAGTGGAGATGGGGTTTATGTAGACGGGGTTTATTACTGGCTTGCTATTGATAGGAGTACTGTAGATGCTGAAATTGAAGCTTATAATATGATTATTTCATTTGATATGACAAGCGAAGAATTTGGAGAAGCAAACCTCCCGGATAATTTTGTGTATGAACTTTCTATGTGGGATTTGCACTTATATAATCTAAGGGAGTCTCTTGTTTTGGTTAAAGGTAGAGTCGGGATGGTTAATGCAGTTTACAGTGTATGGATGATAGAGGATGGTGTACCAAAATCGTTTACAAAATTATTCACTTTTCACTCGCCAGATGCAACAATAATGAAAATACATGAATTTAGGAAGAGTGGTGAACTTGTAATGGAAGTTATAGACGATGATCGGAAAGCGCGATCCCTTGTTGTTTATGAACCTAACTTAAAACACATCAGTAATTTGGGGATATCGCGTGAGACACACAATGTAGGTATTTATGTGCATTCCTACATGGAAACGCTACTTCTGCTTGATCAACCATCGTTAACAATTTTTGGAAACGGGAAACGCGTTATTGAAAAACTCATATGAAGAGCTAAGAGCAGATGGCTTTTGAGTCATGCAAGCAAGGTATAAAGCAATAGCTTGAAAACAGTTCTTGTACTTTATTTATGCAACGCTAGATGATATTCAAATTTCAAGATGATTTGGTCTCATAACATAGATCACTGCATATTTGTTATGTTCATAAAGCACCCCATGTTTCCAAAAACTGAATTTTAGTTATTCTAGTTCTATTACACTTTTCGATTCAACCGTATGCCTTTTTATGTATAACTAGAACAAACCTCATATTATATTTATATCTCGTAAAGTGACTGAATCAATAAATACCTAAATGTCATTATGATGATCACACAGGCTACTTGTTTGCAAGATGCTTACATTCTTTACACGAACATGGTGTTACTTTAGCTTATTGAAAATAGAAAAAATACATATTATCATCGATTTAGCTGCCCACTATCAACATCCTTGTTGTCACAAACTATGTTCTGATTGCAAAATTCCTGTTTGTTTTTGGGTTTTTTTTTTTTTTTTTGTGATTATGGTGTGCATTCAGTCTTCTTTTGTTCTAAGTTATGTGATGCATTTATGATCGGTTAGTCTTTGTTTTTTCTTTTATTAAGAACGCCGTGCGTATGCGATGCACACGCATCACACGTCAGCTTTTGGGATCAAAATGCTTTGGATCGCCAAACGCTTTTAAGTGGCAGGAAAATTCATATATGTTAAAATTTATTGCACAGTACCTAAGATTTCTGGTCATCTAATAATATCTATACCATCATTGTGAATTTGGAATGTTTCTTGCTTTTGAACCTTTCTCTTTGGTCATCACCTGTGAATTTGGAATATTTCTTGGTGTTGGATTCACTGATATCTCTTTTGACATACAATTTTTTTATATATATTTCAGGAATAGAGTTCAGGAAGTATGTTGCCATCACCAGTAGATCAACACATTGATAATAGCAGCGATCAAGCTTGATGGCTAATGGAGTCTAGTTATGTATTTGGGGAACTTACAACTTTGAGACCTCATTTCGAGATATGTTTGCGATTATTATGTTATGTTTTTTTCGGATAGTAATGTCACATACTTCGTTGTTTAATTTTGTGTGATATGTCATGTCTAGTGTTTGGGAATTGAAAATGTTATTTTTATTCTCAAATTAATATATGTTCATTTATGGTCATTTGTATTGGTTCACGTTCATTTGTGTTTGTTTACGTTTCGTTTACAGCCCTAGTTACTAGTATCTCTAGTTATTGCATTATTGTTACTAATAAGTGAACAACTTACGGACACGGTTTGGTGGTAAGGTGCCTCACCTGATCACCTATATAAAAAGGGTGAAATGTTTAAATCTTGCAAGGTACATGTATGACTAGTTAAGAGGAGTATCGAAGCCTTTAATCTTTTATTAAATTTTCAAGTGTGCTTTCATCCTATCAAATTGGTATTAAATAGGGATGGCAATGGGTCGGGTTCGGGTCGGGTATTGGTAATCTCATACCCATACCCGCTTGTAAAATCGTGTCCCATACCCGACCCAATACCCGTCGGGTATCGGGTATACCCATTAATTTATTAAAATATTTACGTTGGGGTTTCCAAATACATTTTTTTTACAATTATAATTATTACATATTTTATTTATACAACTATTATAAATTAAAGATATACACTTATATGTATATACTTCACAACAAACAAAATATATACTATTATCAAATACATATACTTTATATGTATATACTTCACGGGAGAGAATAATGAGAAAACTATATATAAATGAGAAAACTAGAAAACTAACTAAAAAAGCATAAAAAACATACCAATTTTCTTTTTAAATTTTTTTTTATAAAAAATTGCTATTTTATATATATAAAAAAATTTCAAAAAAAAAAAAACTTGTATTGCACAGGTGCATTATATGTGTATTACACATGTGCATTACATGCTTAAAATTAGCTTTTGAGTTTAGTTTAGCTTTTAGGGTTAGGTTTTTTGGAGGATTAGGATTAGGATTAGGTTTTTGGGTGTGGGGGGTTTAGGTTTTTTTGGGGTTTATGTTTAGGGTTTAGTTTTAGGTTTTCGAGAGGGGGGGTGGGAGGTTAGCTTTTTGGGGTCGGTGGGGGGTGGGTTAAGTGGTTTAGGTTTTCCGTATTAGTGCACATGTGCAGTACAAAAAAAAATTGAATTTTTTTATATATAAAAACCTGCGAAAAATTAATAAAATGTAAAAAGAATAATATGTTTTTTCGGCTTTTTTAGTTAGTTTTTTGGTTTTCTCATTAAAATTGGTTTTCTCATTTAAACTAGTTTTCTCATGATCCATCCCATAATTAAAATTAGTGAAACCATAAAAAGGGTTAGTAAAAGAAATGAATGAAAATGGAGTGATGATGTGACATATTACATATTATACTTTATAATGTAAGAGTAATATAGAGTAAAAAAAAAAGTGAAACGTTAGTGGATGGTCATACATATTAGCATATGTTAACGTATGCATACCAGAGCCGTCCCCGAGAACTCTAAAAAAATTAGACCTCAGGTGATAAAAAAATTTAGGTCCAAAATTGTGGTTGGGGAAATGAATTAAAAAAAAGGGTAAATTACACTTTTTGTCCTTTATGTTTGTATCAGATAGCAACGGATAGCCTTTAACTTCAATAATTACAGTCACAGTCCTTTATTCGCAAAACCTGTTACACTCTACGTCCTTTAGTACTAACCAAATTAAAATTTTCAGTTAAGTTTATTCAATTAAGGGTATTTTGGTCAATTCGTATTTTTATTTAAATGTTTAATAGATAAAAGAAAAAACATTGCATATACACTTCATCTTCCACAGTTTTCTACCATAAAACCCTAACCACCACATCTTGCCACCACCACCTTATCCTGCCGCCGCCACCACCACCACCACATCCTGCCGCCACCTCATCCTGCAGCCACCACCAGCACCTTCACAGCAACCGCCTCACCAATCTCCGTATTCTTTGCAAACTTAACCTTTGCAAACGTCCCCTCACCAATTGTGCGCCCAATCTCATCCTTCCCAACCTTCTTTACCCTTTTTTTTTCTTTTACTAAACCACAAAAAATACATACAAACCTATCTGCCATATTGAATCAAAGCCTGAACAAACCTACTAAGAAGTTGTAGAAACCAGAATCACATCTACCATGAATAACCAGCACCTCCAAGAATCTAATTCATTCACGTCATCATCTTTATTTCAAGAAATCTAAGCCACAAGAGTTATCAACACTCATGTATCTACATCTACCATGAACAACCAGCAAACAAACTTGATAAGTCGGCACTGTGTAAACTGGTTGTCGTCGGTTAGTTTTTTAATGCGATCGTCGCAGGGAAGATGAAAAGTCGGAGAAGGTTATCTTCGCGGATAAGGATTGGAGGCCGATGGCCGGTGGAGGACGAGGATAACTTGTTGCAGGGAGGATGAAAGGTCAAAGAGGAAGTCTGGGAGGAGGGGATGAAAAGTCTTAGGGGTTTTTTTTTTATGTTTAAAGGGTATCTTTGCCATTTTTAGTACATGAATTGACTAAAATATCCTTAATTGAATAAACTTAACTGAAAATTTTAACCTGGTTAGTACTAAAGGACGTAGAGTGTAAAGGGTTTTGCAAATAAATGACTGTGACTGTAATTATTGAAGTTAAAGGCTATCCGTTGCAATCCGGTACAAAGATAAAGGACGAAAAATGTAATTTACCCAAAAAAAAAAAAAACCTTGGTGGTTCAGTCAAGACTTTAACTTAAGGCATTTACATTATCTTAAGATGGTTTTTCCACTCCACCAACAACACTTTTTTGCATAACAAGTAGATGCATATATTAAATATACTAGATTATAACCCCGTGTATTACTCGGGCTGAATAAATGTAAATTTATATACTAAATAATAAAATAATATATCTTTAAAAACTTTGTTTATTACACGGATTGAATACATATAATTTTATATACTAAAAAATAAAAAGTTATATCTTTAAAAATCCCGTGTATTGTTGTACAGGTTGAATAAATATAATTTTATACATCAAATAATGAAAAAAATACTAAATAATAAATTATTTATATATTTAAAAAACCCCGTGTATTGTACAGGTTGAATAAATATAATTTTATATATCAAATAATAAAAAAAGTTATATTTTTAAAAACTCATGTATTACACGAGTTGGATAAATGTAATTTTGTATGGACATGATGTAAAACACAATGTAAAGTAGATCAAAAACACAATCAATGACAACAGTTAAAGACACAATGAACAACATACTAAAACACAATGACCATAACGTATAACACAATGACGATAACATATAACACAATAAGTATCAGACTAAATAAAAACACAATTGATGACAACAGATAAAAGACACAATTAATGACATCAGATAAAAGACACAATGGAGAGCAGATGAAGACACAATGAAAAACAAACTAAAAACACAATACATAACAAACTAAAACACAATGAACAAAGATAATAAAAAAAATTGAACAAATTATTAAAACACAATGGACAACATATTAAAACACAATGAATAACATATTACAATGACCTGAACTAATAACACAATTTATAGAAAACCCAGATATAACACTATCTTCATTGTGTCATATATTGTGTTATAGGTTCTTATAAAAACGCAATGGATAGAACCCAAATTAACATTGTGTTATAGGTTTTGATAATAACACAATGGACATGATGTAAAACACAATGTAAAGTAGATAAAAAACACAATCAATGACAACAGATAAAGACACAATGGACAACATACTAAAACACAATGGCGATAACGTATAACACAATGGCGATAACATATAACACAATAAGTATCAGACTAAATAAAAACACAATTGATGACAACAGATAAAAGACACAATTAATGAAAACAGATAAAAGACACAATGGAGAGCAGATGAAGACATAATGGAAAACAAACTAAAAACACAATACACAACAAACTAAAACACAATGAACAAAGGTAATAAAAAAATTGAACAAATTATTAAAACACAATGGACAACATATTAAAACACAATGAATAACATATTAAACACAATGACCTGAACTAACAACACAATTTATAGAAAATCCAGATATAACACCATCTTCATTGTGTCATTTATTGTGTTATAGGTTCTTATAAAAACGCAATGGATAGAACCCAAATTAACATTGTGTTATAGTTTTTGATAATAACACAATGTATAGAAACTCTACTGACCAAAACCCAGTTAAAAGACACAATGACCTGAACCTTTAACACAATGCAAAAAAAAAAAAAAAAACCAGTAAAAATGAAATTTTTTATTTTATTTTTATATGATAATATGGTACTCATATTAAAGATAAAAAAACGCTCGTTATTATGGTGATTTTTTTTTTAAATGTCGTATGAAAAAGTTATGTACGTTTTAAATCGATGGGGGAATTGACATGTGTCTTGCATGTGGAGAGAGAAAATCCATAAATATAGGATTCCCTTTATGCCCTTCTATTATCTTCTTTTCCCTACAACTAATCTCAACCCTCCAAATCTAAGATCAATGGACTAGAATCATTCTTACCCTTCTTATTTATTTTATCATTTGTATTTGATCCTAACCCCTAATTAATAAACCAATACTTCTGATATTTTAATGAAAAACAATATCTATAGTATCTTAAATAATAATAATATAATCTAACATGACTATTTTTATTATCAGTATTTTTAATAATTATATATATTAAATGGATATCTCTTCGTATATCTCATAAATATTTATTTAATTTTAAATAATTATTTAATTTTAATGGGCTAAAAAATAGATGGCTCAAATGAGTGACATGTGTCCTATAAATGGTTTCTTTTATTATAGAGTATAGATAGGGGAAAGTTACTGTACAAATAAACTTAACGTAGTCTAAACATACGAATTGCATGAAAAGGACAAAAGGAGGCGGTGGCATTTTTGTAATTATCAGTAACTATTAAAATTACTCTTGTAGATTAATTTTGATTTTTTGTAGAGTAATTTTGTAAAATGTTCATATAGAGTAATTTTGGTCTTGTTAGGTAATTATCAAAATTACACTACCCCCCCCCCCCCCAACCCCCAAAAATTGTAGAGTAATTTTGATCTTTTGTAGAGTAATTTTGGTCTTCTAGGGTAATTATCAAAATTACACTACCCCCCCCCCCCCTTAAACTAAAAGCTAAAAACTTAACCATAAAGCTAAACCCCATAACTAAATGCTAACAAAATTACTCTACAAGATCAAAATTACTCTACAGGACCATTTTACAAAAGATCAAAATTACTCTACATGATCATTTTACAAAAATTACTCTACAAGATCAAAATTGCTCTACATGATCATTTGTAGAGTAATTTTGAATTGTATGTTGTTTGATAAACTTGCAGGTTAATTTTGATTCACTTGTAAAAGTAATTTTGATGGAGAGTATTTTTGATACACTTGTAGAGTAATTTTGATAGTTACTGATAATTACAAAAATGACATCGTGCTTTTTTATAAATTTAGGTATCGAGCGACGACACGAGTTGTCCGGCCCAAGCATACGTGCAATATAGTTGTTTTGAACACATGCAATATGTGATAAAGTATGAAATAATAAGTTGAAACTAGAGTTAGGGGCTGTTTGGTAGCCTCTGAATGGTCATTAAGAGGCTACCTCTTAATGGAACCATTAAGAATTTTACCAATGAGAAGGTAGAAGAATGTGACATGTGATGATTTATCATTCAGAGGTTACCTCTTAACCATTCAGACTTGAGGTTACCTCTTATTCATTCAGAGGTTTTAAACCATTAAGAGGTAGCATCTGAAAGGTCATTAAGAGGCTACCAAACAGCCCCTTAACCTTTTTTGACTTGAATCAAAATGACGCTAGCTTTAATACAACCCGTTTTGACCCGAACCGATTCTGACCCGTCACCCGACCCAATGAAACCCACCCGGGTGTATCCCAAACCCAGATTGCATTTACTCCCGCATCACAAATCACATTATATCCATCGTTCCACCTCTGCTGAAATAATAAATCCCCAAATCGTCAAAACCCTAGAAATTGATATCCTGAGCTCGTAATCAAAATCAAGATGTCAGACAACGTGCCTTTCCAGATTCAAGAGGAAATCATCAAACGGCTTCCAGTAAAATCACTTATTCGTTGCCGATCAGTCTCCAAATCATGGAAATCTCTCATCGATAGCTCCGATTTTATCACTCATTACAGGTCCCACCAGCAACATCTACTTTTATATATTCGTCGGTATGGTTCTGAGCACTACGTTTCTATCGTTGATGATAATACCTTCCCGCAACACAGAGTCTCCGTCACTCTTCCTCCGTTTGTTAAGCTTCTTGGAAGAAGTTATAGAAAACTAGGCAGTTCTCATGGCTTGTTGTGTTTGTATAACTATGGAAGAGTTGTTATTTGGAACCCTTCAATTAGAAAAGCTATTGCTGTTGTTGTGCCTAATGTGGTAGATGCTAAGATGTTTAACACCGAGCTCGGGTTTGGGGTTTGTCGTGAGACGAGTGACCCTAAGATCGTCAAGATTACGTATATTGATAGGTCTAGGAATATGGAAAGTGTAACCAGCATTCCTCAGCAAGTTGAGGTTTTCACGTTAAGCGCCGGGGCGTGGAGGAGTCCGAATAGCAGCAATCTCCCTCGTAAATCGATTATTTTTCAAAGTGAAGATGGGGTTTGTGTAGATGGGGTTTATTACTGGCTTGCTACTGATAGGAGTACCGTAGATGCTCAAACTCTAGCTTTTAATATGATTATTTCATTTGATATGACAAGTGAAGAATTTGGAGAAGTAAACCTCCCGGATAGGTTTGTATACCACGGGTCTATATGGTATTTGGACATATATAATCTAAGGGAGTCTCTTGTTTTGGTTGAATATAGTGGCAGTGATGATGGCATTAGTGTATGGATGATGGAAGATGGTGTACCAAAATTGGTTACAAAATTATTCAATTTTGACGCACCAGATGCAAAAATAATAGACATACATGAATTCAGGAAGAGTGGTGACCTTGTGATGGAAGTTTTAGATGATGATCGGGAAGCACGATCCCTTGTTGATTATGATCCTAACTTAAAACGCATCAGTAATTTGGGGATCTCGTGTGGGTCTGATGATGATGATGATGATGGTGATTTTTATGTGCATTCCTACATGGAAACACTACTTCTGTTTGATCAACCATCATTTACTGTTTTTGAAAAAGGTAAACACTACATTGAGAAATTCATATAGAGAGCTAAGAGCAGATGGCTTTTGAAGCATACAAGTAAGGTATAAAGCAATAGCTTGAAAACACTTCTCGTACTTTATTCATGCAACTGACTTTTAGTTATTCTAGTTTTATTACAATATTTTATTCAACTGCGTGCCTTTTGTCGTAAAATGACTGAATAAGTACCTCAATGTCATTATGATGATCACATAGGCTATTTGTTTGCAAGATGCTTACGTTCTTTAACACTAACAGGGTGTTACTTAGCTTATTACATATATATATATATATATATATATATAGGGTGGGGATCAAGAGTGAACAATGTTGATGTAGTGAACAAAAACGAACAGATCCTGGCCATTGGATGAGGAGATCAAGATCTTTGAATTTACATGATTTTTTAATTAATAAAAACCAAAAAACTAAATGATAATAACTGCACAAGGGCACAATAGTAAATGGATGTTCTCCAACCCCATTGATTCTCTCTCCTCATAATCCAAAAAACCAAAAACACCTGCAAACATCAAGATTCTCTCTCCTCATAATCCAAAAAGCCCAAATCGCTGCATCTCCTTCGATTTCTCTTGACCTTTTTTTTTGAGCTCAATCGATTTCATTGGGTATTAAAAAATGATTTGTAATGAGGTTGTAAGAAAATGGTGTAATCCGTTAAGTTAACATATGTAATAATACACATGTGTAAGTGACAGCATACACATGTGTATTATTGATGAACAATTTCTCAACCAACAATAATTATACACATGTGTATAAAATCAAACAACAACTATACACATGTGTATAAAAACCTAATACTCACTGAACAACAGCTAGATGTTTACAAAAAGAATTAAAAGTGATAATTTGTATTTTTTGATGATGAAACAAAGTAAAAAAAAAACAACCCACAAAGTTTTAGAAATAACATTACATTGAAAAACTATAAGACAGGGCATAAACTAGTTAATAGTCATTTAAAAAGAAAATAAAAAAAATCATGTTGTTGTATTAGGAAGAACATTAGTCATATGAGTTCTTCCATAAAAATATATATATTAAAAAAATGTGTTCTGCATACTGGCACACAGATGAGTCATATATGCACAACAAAATCTCCATAGCCTACCTTCTTTGACTTATTTGCTTGAATATTATTGCCTCTATAATATCTCCAAGACTATCGAATAAACTCCAGGTTTTTGGAAAATCGATGAAGAAGAAATTGATCTGATACAAAATAATATGATGATCTGGGTTGAAAGAGAAAGGAAGCTGTTGATTTTAATTTATGATGATCAATGAATGGGTTAAAAGAGAAAGGAAACTGTTGATTTTAATATTGATTGAATATTGAATTCGAAATTTTGTAATATTTGATTAATGAGTTGAATCACAAAAAAATAGGGATCAGTTACCAAGTTGGTAACCGATTTTAAGGAATTAATTAAATTAAAAAATTAGTTTATAAGGTTAATGACTATCCTACCCTTATAATGTTGAAAATAAATCAAAGGCTAGGATGTGTTCATTAAGTTCACACATAAGGGTATGGTTCACAAATGAACCTAACCCTATATATATATATATATATAGGGTAAGGTTCATGCGAGAACCACCTTTATTGCGAGAACCGCGAGAACCAATGTGAACACAACCTAAAATAGCTAAAATTTCAGGTCATCTCTTTTTTGTGTTTGTTTCTAAGCTTCTTATTCACATGCCCGCTGATAATATCTATACCATCATTGTGAATTTGGAATGTTTCTTGCTTTTGAACCTTTCTCTTTGGTCATCACCTGTGAATTTGGAATATTTCTTGGTGTTGGATTCACTGATATCTCTTTTGACATACAAATGTTTTTATATATTTCAGGAATAGAGTTCAGGAAGTATGTTGCCATCACCAGTAGATCAACACATTGATAATAGCAGTGATCAAGCTTGATGGCAAATGGAGTCTAGTTATGTATTTGGGGAACTTACAACTTTGAGACCTCATTTCGAGATATGTTTGCGATTATTATGTTATGTTTTTTTGGATAGTTATGTCACATACTTCGTTATTTAATTTTGTGTGATATGTCATGTCTAGTGTTTGGGAATTGAAAATGTTATTTTTATTCTCAAATTAATATATGTTCATTTATGGTCGTTTGTATTGGTTCACGGTCATTTGTGTTTGTTTACGGTTCGTTATAGCCCTAGTTACTAGTATCTCTAGTATCTCCGATCAGCCGTTAAAGCTCTTGTATCCGAATTTATTCCGGCTGCAGATGGTTAAAAACTGCAGTGTGCGGGACCGTTTAGAGGGGGATGGTCTTTGGTTATGGAGGCATGATCCTAGTTCTGTCGATGAAAACAGCGAATGGGATAGCCTGTGTCGTTAACTGAGTCAGGTTTCGCTTTCTAACAGAGTGGATTCCTGGCGCTGGATCGGAAATGGGTCTTCGTCGTTCAGTATTGTAGCGGTAAAATTTCTGATTAACAGCAGGGAAGACTACAGCTCCAGGTATGTTATGGAGTGGGTGAGGTGGGTTCTGAAAACATGCAGTATTTTTGCCTGGAGAGCAGATTTAAACAGGATCCCAACGATGGAGGCGCTCTCGAGACGGGGGATTGTGGTCGAAGACAGCCTATGCTCTTTCTGCTTGAACGAGGTGGAGTTGGTGGCTCACTTGTTTACAGCGTGTCCGTGGTCGGCTGTGCTTTAGCAGAAGATTAGTGCTTGGTGTCGTGTGCCGCATTTTGTTTTGTTCTCGTTTAGAGATCTGCTTGAGTTTCATAATCACTGTGGGAAGCGAGGTGCGGAAAAGAGTGCTTTGCAAGGAATTCTGATCGCGTCCTGCTGGTGTCTTTGGAAAGCCCGAAACAAATTTAGATTCGCGGGGAAACAGTTCAAGGTGGAGGAGGTTTTTAGTGAAGTCAAATCTGTAAGTTATATGTGGTTCAAGTATAGATAGTATAGTTCGATAAGTTGGTTGGATCGGTGTAAATTTGTTCTTATGTAGTTCTCGGTTTGTTTTTGTCCGTCCCAGTCTTCGTGAATAGTGTAAGAATAATAGGCGTACGTGAATTTAAACATAAAATCCAATTTTTCGTCTTATCCTAGTTTTGAAGTGTAAACATTACGTAAGAAATTGATAACAAAATGTGTTACAATTAAACATAAAATTAAGACCATATGCTTAATTTCTCATTACACTATGTTCCCGAGTCTCATTTAACAGGGGGAGGGGAAGAAAAATTCTCTCCTAAGACTATGGGGTATGGGGCGGGGTTGGGGCGTGGGTTGGGTACAAACGCCCAAGTCACCACTCCGGGTGGGCTTGGATTTGGGCTGGCCCCTTGGGCGGGGGTTTCAGCCCGGGCGTTGGGCGGGTCTAGCGGTCTTCCGTGGCCGGCTCTCATTGGCTGGGATGGCTAGGCTTGTTGACTAGGATTTAAATTTAAAAAATAACCGTTTGGCCAAGCCAACCGGGTAACTCAACTGCCATAAAACCCCCCACCGTCTGTCCACATCGCTACCCCAACCCTTCACTCCACCTACCTGAAACCGCCACCCACACTTGAAAAATGGCCACATGGACGCACGAGGAAGAGATAGCACTTGTTACGAGCGTCGTGGACGTGATAAAGGGCCGCCAACCCGGTGAGACCCGTTACTGGCCGGAAGCTTTCGCTAACTACCGGCACAATCTAAACGCGTGCCAACACAAGTGGCGCGAACTACGACCGAAGCTCGACCGTTTTAAAGCCTACTACGACAGCGTCCCGGGCGGTGATAAAAGTCACGAAGACCGGGTGGCGGTGGCCAACATCGAGTTCCGGAGCAAGGAGCGGATGCCGTTTGACAAGCTCGCCCTGTTCGAAATCTACCTAACGCTTAATTAGGGTTTTTTTTATATGTCTAATTATGTTTTTTTTAGATTTGTAATCTTTTTTTTTGTAGGATTTTGTAATTTTTAGGGAATTTTAATAATAATTTTAGGCCTTTTTTTTTTAATTTTGTGTGTATTTTTATAATAATTTTAGGTTTTTTTTCAATTTTTTTAATAATTGACACGTGGCCAACCCACGCGGGCTAGCCACGCCCCGCCATACCGACCCAACCCACACGTGACCAGCAGTGCCCTTCGAAGTCCACGTGTCCACCCATGCCCCAAACCCCCGTCCCATTTAGAGAACTGCTTGAGTTTCATAATCACTGTGGGAAGCGAGGTGCGGAAAAGAGTGCTTTGCAAGGAATTCTGATCGCGTCCTGTTGGTGTCTTTGGAAAGGCAGAAACAAATTTAGATTTGCGGGGAAACAGTTCAAGGTGGAGGAGGTTTTTAGTGAAGTCAAACCTGTAAGTTATATGTGGTTCAAGTATAGATCAAAGTATAGTTCGATAAGTTGGTTGGATTGGTGTAAATTTGTTCTTATGTAGTTCTCGGTTTGTTTTTGTTCGTCCCGGTCTTCGGGTTCGGCTCTGTTCAATGAAGTTTACGTTTCAAAAAAAAATTGTTACTAATAAGTGGTTAACTTACGGACACGGTTTGGTGGTAAGGTGCCTCACCTGATAACCTATATAAAAAGGGTGAAATGTTTAAATCTGGCAAGGTACATGTATGACTGGTTAAGAGGAGTAGATTAGAATTACGGTTTAAAAAAAACCTAGTAAGTGGTGCTATTGAATATATCGAAGCCTTTAATCTTTTATTAAACTAGCTGATTTTCCGACCCCGCGTTGCGGCGGGGATCCAATGTCTGCAAATCGTGTGTCGACAACGGCAAGCGGATACCGAATATCAAAACATAGAAAAAAATGACGTAGTAACGATAGTTACTCCGTCCAAAAAACGATTTTAAATAATCTAATACATAATAGTAGGACCCACACGTCCTACACGTTGGAAATTCGGTTGTTTTCAGTTCAGTTATGACGTTACTAACACGTTAAAATATGGTCATCACCTTTCTCTTTGGTCATCACCTGTGAATTTGGAATATTTCTTGGTGTTGGATTCACTGATATCTCTTTTGACATACAAAAATATATATATATATATATTTCAGGAATAGAGTTCAGGAAGTATGTTGCCATCACCAGTAGATCAACACATTGATAATAGCAGTGATCAAGCTTGATGGCAAATGGAGTCTGGTTATGTATTTGGGGAACTTACAACTTTGAGACCTCATTTCGAGATATGTTTGCGATTATTATGTTATGTTTTTTGGGATAGTTATGTCACATACTTCGTTATTTAATTTTGTGTGATATGTCATGTCTAGTGTTCGGGAATTGAAAATGTTATTTTTATTCTCAAATTAATATATGTTCATTTATGGCCGTTTGTATTGGTTCACGTTCATTTGTGTTTGTTTACGTTTCGTTTATAGCCCTAGTTACTAGTATCTCTAGTTATTGCATTATTGTTACTAATAAGTAGTTAACTTACGGACACGGTTTGGTGGTAAGGTGCCTCACCTGATCACCTATATAAAAAGGGTGAAATGTTTAAATCTTGCAAGATGCATGTATGACTGGTTAAGAGGAGTAGATTAGAATTATGGTTTCAAAAAACCTAGTAAGTGGTGCTATTGTAGAAATATGATACAATTAAGTGTAGTATTGAAGCCTTTAATCTTTTATTAATCTTTTAAGTGTCCTTTCATCCTATCAAATTGGTATTAAAGCCTTTATTTTTCAATTAAAAAATTAAGTGGCTTTTCATTTTATCAACAAGAGAGTTTAATCTATTCTATAAAAGTATAAAACACATTATAACATTATCCTACAATAAGTAATTTATTTATAAAAAAATAGCTTTCACATATGTTGTTTTGATCAGGTTCGAAGCCAAATGTAAAGTACATTATATTCTAATATGCTTGCTTTAGTCATTTTAGGCTTTCATTTGGTTATTCTAATGTTGAATCCTTATTTCTGGTTTTTGTTTCTATAATTTAACTACTAAGCAAATTTCTTTCGAATTTTATATAATTCCTTTTTAAGACTTTATACAACAATTTAAATCATTGGCCGTTCTTTTCTTCGATCTTGTTGATTGTGTCCTCCATCAACTCAATCTTTAAGGTTTTGGTAACTATTTGCATAGATGGTAAATAATGGCAATAATGATTCATCTAAAAAAGATGTTACATCACTATTACATTCCCCTAAATAATTTATCAAAATCTAGGATATTAAAACTTCACATTCTTATGCATACCTTATAGAAGAAGGTATATTACCCAAACATTTGATAGTTGTGACTAACCACTAGGTCAACTTGTGAGGACATAAAACCCAGACTCGGAACCGACCAAAAATACCTGATCCAGAACCAGTTCCTTCCCGACCGCGGGTACATGTAACCTGTAGGTAACCTGCTAAGACACGATAACAGAAAAGTACACCATGTGATTTTTTACGTTTTTAAAAATAATCAAAATTTGAAAGTTAGGATCCATTATTTCTCCTGGTATGTGCATAAAATATACATCTGTCTTGTAGACACTGGATATAAAGTAGTTAAACGAGTCGTATTCATGTTTAAAATTTTTGTTGTTCGCGTTATCAGATACCTGTTAAACCTGCTAAGACATGATTTGCCAGCTCTAGGTACATGTCAGTTCCAAACCCGGCCAAAGAAAAAGGAAATGAACTGAAACCACCAGAACCGGTTCCTACTCTACCTAGTCAAAACATGGACCCAAAGCGACCAAAACCCGAAAAATACCCGGACAAACCGGTTAAAACCCGATAAAAAAAAAACCCAAACGTAACCGGTTCCTACCTGAACAAGTTGTTGACTTTGAAGACCAAATCGGACCGGTTTCTTAAAAAAAAAAACCGTTTTGTGCCCCTTTAATTGCTTCCAGCAGTGCAGAAATCCCCAAATCTTCCATTCGTTCACTCGTTGTTAGAAACCCTAGAAATTGATATCGTGAGCTGGTAATCAAAATCAAGATGTCAGACAGCGTGCCTTTAGAGATCCAAGAGCAAATCATGAAACGGCTTCCAGTAAAATCACTCATTCGGTTCCGATCAGTCTCCAAATCATGGAAATCTCTCATCGATAGCTCCGATTTTATCACTCATTACAGCTCCCAACAGCAACATCTACTTGTATATATTGGTCGGTATGGTTCTGAGCAAAACTACGTTTCTATTGTTGATGATAATACTTTCCCTGAACAGAGAGTCTCTGTGACTCTTCCTCCGTTGGTTAAGATGCTTAAAATTTATAGGAAAATAGGCAGTTCTCATGGCTTGTTGTGTTTGTATAACAATGGAAGGGTTGTTATTTGGAATCCTTCTATTAGAAAAACTGTTGCTGTTGTTGTGCCTAATATGTTAGATGATGGGATATTTGATACCGGGCTTGGGTTTGGGGTTTGTCGTGAGACGAGTGACCCGAAGGTTGTCAGGATTAGATGTATTAGAAGTTTTGTGGATATGGAAAGCGTAACTAGCATCCCTTGGCAAGTTGAGGTTTTTACGTTAAGTACAGGGGAGTGGAGAAGTCTGAATAGCAATCTCCCTCGTAAATCGATTGTTTTCAACAATAGACTATCTGCAGGTGGGGTTTGTGTAGATGGGGTTTTTTATGGGCTTGCTATTGATAGGAGTACCGTAGATGCTCAAACTCTAGCTTATAATATGATTATTTCATTTGATATGACAAGTGAAGAATTTGGAGAAGTAAACCTCCCGGATAGTTTTGTATATGACGGGTCTATGTGGAACTTGTACATATATAATCTAAGGGAGTCTCTTGTTTTGGTTGAACATAGTGCTGTTGATAATCAAGTTTACAGTTTATGGATGATGGAGGATGGTGTACCAAAATCATTTACAAAGTTATACACTATTCACCTACCAGATGCAACGATAAATCGCGTACTAGAATTTACGAGGAGTGGTGAACTTGTAATAGAAGTTACAAAAGATGATGGGGAATCGTCATGGCTTGTTGTTTATGAACCCAGCTCAAAAGAGATCCGTAACCTTGGGATATCACTTGGGATTGATGAAGGAGGTTTTTTTTATGCGCATTCTTACATGGAAACACTACTGCTGCTTGACCAGCCATCATTTATGGTTTTTGACAAAGGTATACGCTACATTGAAAGTTTCAAAGAGGAGTGCTAAGAACAGAAGGCTTTTGAAGGTATAAAACAATAGCTTGAAAACACTTCTCATACTTTATACATGCAACATTAGATGATCTTCAAATTTCAAGATGATTTGGTTTCATAATACATCACTGCATATTTGGTATGTTCATCAATCACCCCATGTTTCCAAAAACTATACTTTAGATATTCTAGTTTTATTACATATTCGACTAAACCGTATGCATTTTGTGTATAACTAGAATAAACATACTTGTCATTCTTAACTGGCAGGAAAATTCATCTATATTAATATATTTTACCTTATATTAAAGCTTTCAGGTCATCTACATTTCATATTGGTAAATTTAAGCTTCTTATTTAAATGCCTAATGATAATTTTTTATACCATCATTGTGAATTTGGAATATTTCTTGCTTTTGAATCATTCTTTTTTATCACCAGTGAAGTTGGAATATTTCTTGCTTTTGAATCATTCTTTTTGGCTATGTTAGATAGGAAATACAGATTATGGTTGGTGAATTGGATGCATGAATGAATGGTGAATGAAGATCATGGTTGGTGAATTGGAGTTCATATGAAGAACTTCAAGCTTAGTTGTTTGGAGAACTTAGAATTTTGAGACTTTATTTTGGGATAAATATGTCAAGTGTTTGCGGATAGTTATGTCAAGTACTTCGTATTTATTTGAGATTGAAAATGTTGTGGTTTTTTTTCTCAAATTAATATATGTTTGTTTGTTCATTTGTTTTCGTCTATGCTTGTTTTTGTTCGTTTGTATTCACTTATGTTCATGTGTGCTTGTTTATGTTTGTTTATAAAGTTAACGAATGAACATGGTTGAATATGCTATTGGCATTATTGTTACTAGTAAGTGGTGAACTTAAAAGGACAAAGTGTGGTGTTAAGGCTACTCACTTAGTCACCTATATAAAAAAAGATGGATGATTCAAATCATATGTATAAAAAAAGATGGATGATTCAAATCATATGTAAGGTGCATGTATAACTTGTTAATAGTGTAGATTAATATGTAAATAATCTAATAGATAAATACACAAAAGGTAATAAAATAATAATTATATCACCAGTTTCGTGTAGACGCATTGTCTTGAGTAGGGATGAGCTCGGTACCAGTACCGAATTCGCCAAAAATGGGTACTACGGTACCGGTATTTATGTGTAAAATACGGTGAAATACCGGTACCGTACCGAAAACGCCTAAAAGTGGGTACCGAAAAGATTTCGGGCGGGAAACTCAGTACCGGTACCAAGTCACATTTGCTCATCCATAATTACAATAGATCATTAGAACTATCTTTTCTTTTATCGTTTGATTTGAACCGATGATTCGAGTCTTACTCTTATTAGAGGGTGATGTGTGCTAAACAGACTATTAAAAACTAACTAAATTAGACTCTCTAAGCTAGACACTAAAAAGCTTTAATTCTAGACTCAACCTAAACCACACAATCGGCAAGTGTACCGATCAATGTAGTATAACCTAGGAAGTCCGGATATCGAACCACAGGACTCTATGTATTACGTAAACTAGACTCTGACTAGACACTGACAGACACGACTAAGACTTGTTTAATTGTTTGTGGGGGGGGGGGGGGGTTACTGAAAAACTAGGAAATCTATATTAGACTACTAAATTAAACTAAAACTAGACTAAAAACGAACGAAGACTGTGAACTTTTCTTATGTGAGAACGAGACCACCTAGACAAGAATCCTGGATTGTTTTTAAGAGATTACCAATTAAGTTAAATGCACGAGTTATGGAACCGGGATCATATGATACTAAACCTATTAAGAACCATCGAGGCCCCTCGACCCTTCTCAAGGAGAAACCTGTGACACTACCTAGGCCGTTAATCCTACCGGTTATTAGATTTCTTCCCAGTCCTCTAATTATTGTGTAAGTACCCTAATGTTGACCTATTCATTCCCAATCCTAGATCTAGGGTAGTTTGAAGTAATAGATTTGACTTGATAGACTAATAAGACCGACAGGTAAACCAAGACATAACCTTTCCCAAGGCCTATCTAAAGCAATTCGCCGGGTAAGACCTACCAATAGCCCCTCACTTCCCAGTTATTAGGACTAGTAGAACACTAAGACTTAGCAAATTATTACCACTTACTTCTAGGGGTTATCGGCCGATTCTCCCTAAAGAGTGAAGGTTTTCTTATGTGATATAGACACTCACCGAAACCCTAAACCCTAATATGACTCTATGTTGTGATATAGACCGTCACTAAGAATCATATGAAGCAACTAACAATAATAAACCGAATCAAAGCACGCATACACATCAAATCATTAAATCAAACCTTTTACTAAACACCATCAATCCATAAACAACGTGCAAATAACGAAAAAGGTAAAATCTTTATATCAATCCATTCATCATAGTCTAGGTGGTTTAAATATTTAGCCAAGCATCTCAATAATTAAACACAAAACAAAGATGTCTAACAAAGAATTCATTGTAACAAAGTTTCAAGAAAGTAATCGACAAAATAAGGGATTAGAAAACCCGATTAAATCTTCGATTCTTCACTCTTGACTCGTACCAATGATTCCCGTGCCTTGAAATCTCCGATTGCCTTCAAAGAATGCTCCAAGATAGCTCCCAACTCTCACAAATTCGTCCGATGTTAATATCGTACAGCCGTCTGATAATATTTCTTTGATTATGGCTGCCCTCAAAATAAACCAACCACACTAATATTACGGCCCAAAATCCCCCAGAATTATTAATTCGTAAAACTCATCTGCTAATGGTGTACTGGGCCATATCAACGAAAAAGGGTGTAATGGGCCTCAATTTCATACGTTTAAAGATGGCCCAACAATAAATAATAAGCAGTCAAACTTGATTATTTCGGTCAACAGTCAACACCCAAGTGGTAAACATCTCTACGAATCTCAAAACCACAACAATAAGATGCTTTCTTTTCATCTTATCATGGAATGAATTAATTCCAACTTCCAACCCCTTGGCATTAATAGTCCCCCATCTTTGGTAAACTATTTTTAAATAGCTTTCAACCTTTTACACTTTAGACCTATGAGTTTATAAAATAAAGATACTGGACTCGGCCCACTCAAGGAAAATGACTGCAATTTTTATTCGGTCCCTGGCGGTCTACTCTACCCAACTGGCTGGTTATTTATTTATTACTCATTTTCGCTCCATTTGCACCAGGACCTGGACCAACACAAAATAATATAATAAAGCACTAAACTAAATAAAAAATAAATAAAACCTACACAAAAATTATACAATTTACACGGGACAAATATGTGTATTTTACCTCACATCAAATATCCCCACACTTAACTTTTTTTCGTCCCCGAAAAAGAATTATGCAACGGAATCATAGATAAATAATCACTCGGGTCAAAAGCATAGGTATATTTAATTAAAAACCAAGACTTGCGTTAGCCGCGATTGCGAGTATACTTATCCCTTTAAACCCGAATCCAATCCTAAACCCTTATCATGTAAATTTAGTTTAAGTGCGGTCAATCCACCTAGGGCCTCACACTAGAATCTACGGTCCACCTACTCCCCCCTCAAGCTTATAGGACTAAAAGAACGATCATTTGACCAATTCCTAACCGTTTTATACCAAGATAAAGAGAGTTAAAAATCAAATCTATTTTTTTTCCATTTTTTTTTTCTTTTCTTGCTTTTTTTTTTTTTTTTTTTTTATATCAATCCATTCGTGAGACTAGACGATGCTTTCCCTAACCCAGCGGTATTCCGACTGTAGAGTCGCTATCCCCAATCACAGATTACATAGGTGTCGGTACTTTTATTCGGCAAGTCGATTTCACACATCCCAGAGGTAAACCGGCTGTAGAGTCGCTATCCCCAACTCGGAATACATAGACCTGTGTTACTTTCATTTAGTTTCTAGCTCACTTTTATTCTATTTTTTTCTTTTTCAGCGAGATATGATAAAAAACTCTAACTATCTTAGCTTATAACGGTGCCCCTTATACTATTTTTGGCAGTTTTAGTTTCCCATATTTCCCAGGCGAAAACCCACTAGCAGACCGACAATTAAGGTATATTAGCTCAAAGGGACTTAAAACTACACCCGGGCCTATCCACATATCCCAAACTAGACGCAAACTCGGTTTATTATAATCTCATATTATTATTATTTGAACCCGAGCAAAAATTCATCTTTTCTATCATTTTCCGCTTTAATTGCAAACTTCTTTTTTTTTATTCGAAAGACATTTTCTAATTTTTTCAATTTTTTTGGATTTTTCAAAATTTTTTAATTTTTTTGTGTTTTTCAAATTTTTATGACTCAAATATTTACAAGTATCCCATCCCCACACTTAGAGATTGCATTGTCCCTAATGCAAGAACGAAAATACGACTCAAAAACTACCTACGAAAAGAAACTGCGAACGAAATAAATAAAAAATACAACAACAACAAAAAGGGAAACGACTTAGCTGGTTAGGACAAAAGTCAGTGCCAGCCGTACGAATCTTGAATCCCCCGAACGATCGTATAGCATTTCATTCGCGATCGTTGACTAGTCTGCTTGAGTTTATCAAAAATGGCAAGTCCAGAATCACCCGAATGGCAATTGGGTACGGGTGGTACAATCCAAAACCTGCACAATCAAAGCAAAGCAGAACCCAACGCAGTATCGACTCTAAAAACGACTCAAAAACTCCTAATTTAGACTCATGGTACACTACCCCCCATCGGCACTTTTAATTGTCCCAATTAAGAGCCAAAGTGTCGATTACTCAACAAACAAAGCATAAGCGTGGAAGCAACGGAAACGGTGCGCGTTTTTAATGAAAATTATGGCTTTATGTCAAAATAGCGCGAACCGTATCCCCACACTTATTTTTAACAACGCCCAAAACTCGTTTTCGCCATATTCCATTTCAACGAATCAATTCGCCAAAAATTTATTAGCCGTTCAAAACCTCCCCCCCTATTTTTAGCATAATCCCATTCTTTCGCCTCTCAAACCAAATCAAAATAATCACACCAATGAAACCAACCCGAGCCACCCGCACCCTCGCAATTACTTAAAAACAAATCTGCAATTTGAACTAAACACTTCAGATACGGACCTGCAGATTCTAAACAAACTCAAAAACCAAACAGATTTAACCAGATAAGCAAACCCCTACCGACTCGATTAAACTTGACAAGGACCAGACTGACCTAAACTTACATACCCGAGCACAAGAAAGACTCGACTCAAAAATACTTCAACCGGACCTCAGACAAGGACATACTTCTGACTCGACATCAGTCACCAACGACTCGACACTAATTGGACTGACTAAACAGACTCGACCCAACTGACAACTGACTCGACACACACAAAGCCCTGACCCGATACACATCAGACTAAAACAGACTAAGAACACCCACTTACTGACTCTAAAACAGACTCATAATCTGCAGACACCAACATTGACTCAAAATAAACTAAGACGCGACACTCTAAGCTACCACGACTAAACTCAACATCAACACCACAAGACTGATTCGAACCGGACTTGACTCAACACTGAAGAACAAATCAGACTCACCGGACTGACTCGACTGATTTAAATCAAATAAGCAAGGATTTAAGCAGAACATACCTGGATCGATGAATTTTGCAAGAAACAGATGAAAGTTTTCGTGATATGTAGGTCCCGATTTCGAACAATCCAGCGAATATCCGGTTGAAACGTATGGTGGGGTGTGTTCGGGGTCGAATTCCGAGCACGGGGGTGTTTGTATGGTGGCGGACGGTGGTATTCAGCGGTGAAGATTGGTAGTGGGATGTGTTGGTTTCGGCTGTGTAGAGGAGATATGGTGGTTATCGGTGAGTGGAGGTGGGTGGATGGGATATGAGGGGTTACGGTGGTGGAGGGGTAAAGGAAGGGAGTGGTCGGTAAAGGGAATCGGCGGTGTAGAGTGATAAAGGGTGAGGTGGGTGGCGGCTATGGAGATTAACTGTGAAGGAAAAGAAGGGTTGAAGAGTTTGTATCGTTGATGGGGTTTATGGGTAAAGGAAGAGGGTATCGGCTGTTAGAGGGGAGGAAGGTTTAGGTGGAAAGTAACTTTGGGGTTTTAAATTAATTTGGGCTGCAGGTGAGAGTTCTGGCGGGGCGCCACCAGATGAATAGGTGGGTGGCGGCCCGCCACCACGTTAAAGATTTCCGAAAACAATTGGCTTTCGTGCTGGCCCGGGCGAGAAGAATCTTAAGCAGGTAGGTGGCGGCCAGCCACCACGTTTTTTACTAAAATTTTTGCTTCTTGCTTGGCACCTTATTTCTCTCGCAAATTCCTGCAAATCCTCGGTGATGCACCTGCAAAATGACTCAAAACACAAAACAAGAACCGAAAACAATACGAAAACTAACGAAATTACAAACGGTACAAACTCTACAAATGAGTAACAACTTCTCACATACTTATGGGGGACCATAGAGGTGCAGCTCACCTCCAAACACACAGTCACGGGTTGTAGCACCATTATACTTATTGCCCGCTTCATCCCAAACACCCTTATCTCTCTCATAACTTCTCAACTCCTCATCTGGCGATTTGAATCTAGTCTCGTCATATCGAAATCTCTCCCCACACTGAGGTTTGCTCAGTGTCTCTAACCTAGATTCTAAACTCATCACTCTCTCCTCTAATTCTACCAATTTCCTATCTGGTGGGTCCCCACACTTGATTTCTATCCTCTTCTCTAGACCCGGAGCACTCACATCCTTCTCCTCATCTCTCTCTTCATTCTCACACTCCCCCACTAATGAAACCGAATGCACTCTATCACTAGGCCCTCTCGAATCCATAACATTAAAAACTACCGATTCCTCTCCCGCTCTAAGTGTGATGGTGCCTAAAGAGACATCTATGAGAGCTTTAGCGGTGTTTAAGAATGGCCGTCCTAAAATCAGTGGTATGTTTTCATCGGCTTCCATGTCTAGAATAACGAAATCGGCCGGAAAAACAAACTTATCTACCTTGACAAGCAAATTCTCAACTATCCCCCTCGGGTGTTTCACGGACCTATCAGCTAACGACAATGTCATTCGGGTAGGTGAAAGCTCGCCTAAGTCTAGCTTCTCGTAAAGCGAAAAGGGCATCAAATTAATGCTAGCACCTAGGTCGGCTAAAGCTCTAGTGTTTGTGTTACTACCGAATAGACAAGGAATAGTGAACACACCGGGGTCGGTAAGCTTTTCAGGAAGCTTATTTGAAACAATAGCTGAACACCCTCCATGCAACGGGACATTCGACAACTCTCCTAACTTCTCCTTATTCCTAAGAAGGTCCTTCAAAAATTTTGCATACTTAGGCATGGACTGGAGTGCCTCTATAAATGGAAGATTAATCTTCAATTGCTTAAAGATATCTAGAAACTGCCCGTATTCCTTCGAGTATTTCTGATTCTTAAGGCGTGAAGGAAATGGAACATACTCATGATTCACATAGGGCGAAGGTCTAACATCTATGGGCTTTCTCTCACTTTTCTTCTCACCCTGAGACTCGCCGGGCTGTGCGGTACTTGCTGGGACTAGCCACTTTTGCACTTTGCCGGGAGCCTCCATCTCTATCACTTCATCTATCACATCACCATCCTCATCAACCTCTCTCTCCTCTACAACTCTCGGGTCTCCTACGGTCCTGCCACTACGAGTGGTAATGGCATTAGCTTGAGCATTAGGGTTCTGTTGGGTGTTACCCGCAAATTTACCAGGTAATCTCTCCTCTAACTTCCTAGAAATATCACCTACAACCCTAGAAAGGTCTTGGACCGCAGCTTGGTGATTCCTAAGCATGAGATCATGTTCACTAAGTTTCTTTTGAGTATTTTGATCCCTCGCAACTAGCTGGCTCATCATAGCCTCCATTCTCTCCATGCTACCCCCTAAATCGAAACTTGAACTTTGACCCGTTTGACCTTGGTCATTCGACCCTCCATCCTTAACCTGCCCATTCGAACTCCCATTAAACAGTGAACCTAGACCCCTATTTGGATTTTGAGCTATTTGAAAACCAGGAGGTCCACTTGAGCGAAAGTTACTATTATTATTAAAGTTATTATTACTATTTCGCCAACCCGAGCCTACATTATTATTACCCCCAAACCCACTAGACTGACTCCTACCAAAACCTCCTCCTACAAAACCAACTTGCTCCTCACCGACTAGCAAAGGACAGGCACTCGTATCATGACCCCCTCGACAAAACTCACACTTATCAATCTTCGCTCTAATCTCCTTAAGCTGCCTATCCATATTTTCCAAAACAGAGGCCAAACTAGCATCCATAGTGACATGGTTCACCCCATGGGCGGGTGCGCTAGTAATGGTAGTAGAATTACCACTTTGGGACCTCTGATCGGATCGTGATTGTGATTGAGACTGTGCAAATGCCTCAAAACGCTCTAGACACTCAGGAACTGTAAGAATACCCATCATATGCCCCCCTGCATTCGTATCAAACCTATCTCTAGTCTCCTGGGTAAGTCCATTGTAAAATTTCTCACATAAGGCCCAATCGGAAAGACCATGTTGGGAGCAACGAGCACAAAGGGTTTGAAACCTCTCCCAAGCAAGGTAGTAGGGCTCGTCGGGCCCCATGCGGAAAGAATGGATCTCGTCTCTAAGCCGTGAAGCCTTGGCGGGCGGGAAATACTTGTTCAGAAAGGCTTGACGAAGCCCCGCCCAAGTGGTAAAAGTACCGGTTGGTTGAGAGTCCAACCAAGTAGCAGCACGGCCGGCTAAGGAGAACGGGAAAAGCTGTAGGTAGGTAGCATCGTTGGGAGCACCGCTAAGGCTAAAGGTAGCTAGCATCCTAGAGAAACGGTTGATGTGGGCCGGGGCGTCCTCATCGTCTCGGCCATGGAATTGTATGCTATTGGTAATGGCCTGCATGGCATACGAGGGAATTTGCCATGAATGTTCACTAACTATGGGTGGAACGGTGATGGGTGAAGCAAGGCCGGTGAAATTCTGAGTAGCCTGCTGATGGACGGTTTGCCTAGGGTTAGCCATATGTTCTAAGTTTTCTAGGTTACTAGAAGTGCTAGAAGTAGGGCTATTGGGTGGTGTAACCTTAGGTGAATGGTTAGGCGAAGGTGGTGGTGTGGGCGGTGGGGTGGTTAACGGGGTGAAATCGAACTTAGGGAAACAAGATGAAGATGTAGAAGTAACCTGTGGGCCTTCGCCCGATTGAGATGATGACTGCTTGACTGGTGGTGGTGGTCCGTGCGAGCGTAGATGTGGCATCCACCGCTAACAAAAACCTGAACACAAGAAAAACAAACTACTAGTTACTATGACTCAAGATGAAAAGTAAAAGACACAAAAACAAAGTAAACACGTAGCACGTATTTGTCAATTAAGTCTATCAAAGCTAATGAACGCAATTACCAAGAGTCCCCGGCAACGGCGCCAAAAACTTGATGTGTGCTAAACAGACTATTAAAAACTAACTAAATTAGACTCTCTAAGCTAGACACTAAAAAGCTTTAATTCTAGACTCAACCTAAACCACACAATCGGCAAGTGTACCGATCAATGTAGTATAACCTAGGAAGTCCGGATATCGAACCACAGGACTCTATGTATTACGTAAACTAGACTCTGACTAGACACTGACAGACACGACTAAGACTTGTTTAATTGTTTGTGGGGGGGGGGGGGGGGGTTACTGAAAAACTAGGAAATCTATATTAGACTACTAAATTAAACTAAAACTAGACTAAAAACGAACGAAGACTGTGAACTTTTCTTATGTGAGAACGAGACCACCTAGACAAGAATCCTGGATTGTTTTTAAGAGATTACCAATTAAGTTAAATGCACGAGTTATGGAACCGGGATCATATGATACTAAACCTATTAAGAACCATCGAGGCCCCTCGACCCTTCTCAAGGAGAAACCTGTGACACTACCTAGGCCGTTAATCCTACCGGTTATTAGATTTCTTCCCAGTCCTCTAATTATTGTGTAAGTACCCTAATGTTGACCTATTCATTCCCAATCCTAGATCTAGGGTAGTTTGAAGTAATAGATTTGACTTGATAGACTAATAAGACCGACAGGTAAACCAAGACATAACCTTTCCCAAGGCCTATCTAAAGCAATTCGCCGGGTAAGACCTACCAATAGCCCCTCACTTCCCAGTTATTAGGACTAGTAGAACACTAAGACTTAGCAAATTATTACCACTTACTTCTAGGGGTTATCGGCCGATTCTCCCTAAAGAGTGAAGGTTTTCTTATGTGATATAGACACTCACCGAAACCCTAAACCCTAATATGACTCTATGTTGTGATATAGACCGTCACTAAGAATCATATGAAGCAACTAACAATAATAAACCGAATCAAAGCACGCATACACATCAAATCATTAAATCAAACCTTTTACTAAACACCATCAATCCATAAACAACGTGCAAATAACGAAAAAGGTAAAATCTTTATATCAATCCATTCATCATAGTCTAGGTGGTTTAAATATTTAGCCAAGCATCTCAATAATTAAACACAAAACAAAGATGTCTAACAAAGAATTCATTGTAACAAAGTTTCAAGAAAGTAATCGACAAAATAAGGGATTAGAAAACCCGATTAAATCTTCGATTCTTCACTCTTGACTCGTACCAATGATTCCCGTGCCTTGAAATCTCCGATTGCCTTCAAAGAATGCTCCAAGATAGCTCCCAACTCTCACAAATTCGTCCGATGTTAATATCGTACAGCCGTCTGATAATATTTCTTTGATTATGGCTGCCCTCAAAATAAACCAACCACACTAATATTACGGCCCAAAATCCCCCAGAATTATTAATTCGTAAAACTCATCTGCTAATGGTGTACTGGGCCATATCAACGAAAAAGGGTGTAATGGGCCTCAATTTCATACGTTTAAAGATGGCCCAACAATAAATAATAAGCAGTCAAACTTGATTATTTCGGTCAACAGTCAACACCCAAGTGGTAAACATCTCTACGAATCTCAAAACCACAACAATAAGATGCTTTCTTTTCATCTTATCATGGAATGAATTAATTCCAACTTCCAACCCCTTGGCATTAATAGTCCCCCATCTTTGGTAAACTATTTTTAAATAGCTTTCAACCTTTTACACTTTAGACCTATGAGTTTATAAAATAAAGATACTGGACTCGGCCCACTCAAGGAAAATGACTGCAATTTTTATTCGGTCCCTGGCGGTCTACTCTACCCAACTGGCTGGTTATTTATTTATTACTCATTTTCGCTCCATTTGCACCAGGACCTGGACCAACACAAAATAATATAATAAAGCACTAAACTAAATAAAAAATAAATAAAACCTACACAAAAATTATACAATTTACACGGGACAAATATGTGTATTTTACCTCACATCAGAGGGCCTTCGGGAAGAGAATTAAAAAGAAACAATAAAGTAAACTTATCTAAATCGTATTATATTTGAAACTGAACTAATATTCGCATGTTTTTAAATGTGCAGAAAAAATCATTTAGTTTTATGTGTTTTGAAAATGTTAAACATAAAACTCACAAGTGAAACCAACTCGATTTTACGTTTTATAAAGTGAGATTACACGACATGTTATGCCTAAAAATATCACTAATTTGAATCACATATTTATATATATATGGGTGTATAAACGTATTTTATCAAACTACACCACTTTTGGTTTGTTTTGTTTATTTTGTAACAATTATCGTCGTATTGTGCTTTATTGATATATAACTGATGACTTTATATTATAACTAGGTTAGAACCCCGTGTATTACACGGGTTGAATAAATGTAATTTTATATATTAAATAATAAAAAGTTATATCTTTATGAACCATGCATATTGTACTGGTTAAGTAATGTAATTTTATATATCAAATAATAAAAAAGTTATATCTTTAAAAACCATGTGTATTACACAGATTAAATAAATGTATTTTTGTATACTAAATACTAAAAACGTCGTATCTTTAAAAAACCCGTGTATAATCGGGTTGAATAAATCTACCAAATAATAATTTAATATTAATTTATTATTTATATATTTAATATAAGATAAGTAGATAAGAGATGTATTTGTTTTAAAAATATATTAAATTAACAATTTAGATTTGAGGATAATCTATACTATATAATAAAAGAAAACTGTTTTGGGACACTTGTCATTCTCTCATTTAATTGATTAAAATTTAATCCTAAATTCAAATAATAATAATAATATCAAATATTATTACTATTATTTATCTGTTTAAAAACATATAAAAGCAAATACCCGGCCTGAATATCGTAGAAGAAGAAGAATAAGGCAGTTGAACTGTTTCAAAAGTTTGGGACTTTGTCAGGAATAGTCCCTGTGGTTTTAAGTAAATTTAAAACAGACATAAAACTTCACGAAGACTTGTAAGAACAAGTTTGTTAATGTGAGTAGTAGTAGTATTATTATTATTATTATTATTATTATTATTATTATTATTATTATTTATCTGTTTAAAAACATATAAAATCAATCAAATATACGATTATAGATTAACTAATAAGTGATACACGTATTAGTAATTAAAAATTATATTAAAATAAAATATCTAATTTTCTATTTTCCAAAGGAAAAATTAAAAACAACTTATCTTAAATTAACAATTTTAAATTTGAAGATAATATTTTGTTAGAAAATGAAAGGCTTCTATTTCACATTCAAAGTAGCATAAGATTTAATATTAATTTATTATTTAATTAATATAAGATAAGTATAAAAAAGAGACCGGAATACAGAAAATTAGATAGTTCCTATGAATGACACATGTCACACATTGGTTTACTTATCTCTTTAGTTTCATAGTTAATCCTAAATTAAAAAAAATTAAAAATAAAAAATAATCCTGAAATCTCAGTAACAACTTTCCAAATCTTCAAATAATACATTTTATGTTAGATATTTTTTTGAAACATTGAGTGTCTTTGTAATTTACATCTTTTCTAACTTTTTATTAATCATTAAATTTAAAAGTAATGTAATACGTAAATACAATAATACGTATTATATAATCTATTTATTTTTTTATTATTTTCAGTGACAGTTTGATTACATGCTTCTCTGATAAATTTTATAATATTATCATACATCATCTTTATATTAATTTATTTATGTCAATTTGGTATATAAATGTCTCGCTCTTTGGTTTGCATTTACAAAAAATATTTATTAAATAGTTTAAATTTTTCAACCCGGGTAACACACGGCGGGTTGAATAAATGTAATATTGTTTACCAAATAATAAAAAAAAGTTACGTTTTTAAAAACCCCCGTATATTACATGAGTTGAATAAATATGATTTTATTATTTGGTATATAAAATTCATTTATTCAACCCGTGTAATACACGGGGTTATAACCTAGTATTTTATTAAAGTATGATAAAATTTAATATTAATTTATTATTTATTTATTTAGATAAATATGGATTTTAAAGATATCTTCAATGAATGATACGTGTCCAACTATATTGTACAGGTTAAATAAATGTAATTTTATATATCAAATAATAAAAAAGTTATATCTTTAAAAACCATGTGTGTTACACAGATTAAATAAATGTATTTTTGTATACTAAATACTAAAAACGCCGTATCTTTAAAAAACCCGTGTATAATCGGGTTGAATAAATCTACCAAACAATAATTTAATATTAATTTATTTAATATAAGATAAGTAGATAAGAGAGATATTTGTTTTAAAAATATATTTAATTAACAATTTAGATTTGAGGATAATATTTTATTAAAGTATGATAAAATTTAATATTAATTTATTATTTATTTATTTAGATAAATATAGATTTTAAAGATAACTTCAATGAATGATACGTGTCAAACTATATTGTACGGGTTAAATAAATGTAATTTTATATATCAAATAATAAAAAAAAGTTATATCTTTAAAAACCATGTATATTACACAGATTAAATAAATGTAATTTTGTATACTAAATATTAAAAACGTCGTATCTTTAAAAAACCCGTGTATAATCGGGTTGAATAAATCTATCAAATAATAAAAAATTACATCATTAAAAACCTCGTATATTACACGTGTTGAATAGATTTAAAAAGGTGTTATATCTTTAAAAACCATGTGTATTACACAGATTAAATAAATGTAATTTTTTATATTAAATACTAAAAACGTCGTATCTTAAAAAAACCTGTGTATAGCCGGGTTGAAAAATCTACCAAATAAAAAAAAAATTATATCCTAAATAAATGTATTTTTGTATATTAAATACTAAAAACGTCGTATATTTAAAAAACCCGTGTATAGTCGGGTTGAAAAATCTACCAAATAATAAAAAAAATGATATCCTTAAAAACCCCGCGTTTTACACGAGTTGAATAAACATAATTTTGTATACCAAATAAAAAAAAAGTTCTATTTTTAATAAATTAGGATAACATTTAATATTAATTTATTATTTATATATTTAATATAAGATAAGTAGATAAGAGAGGTATTTGTTTTAAAAATATATTAAATTAACAATTTAGATTTGAGGATAATATTTTATTAACGTATGATAATATTTAATATTGATTTATTATTTATTTATTTAGATAAATATAGATTTGAGCATACCTTCAATGAATGACACGTGTCCAAAAATTGGTTTATTTTATTATAATAGTTAGATAAGTAGGCCCATTTTTTTTTGTTTCGCCCGAGGCCCAATTTTTTTTTATCATTCTCAGAGAAAACACTACTCATAAACAACTCAATTTAGTGGCACCACTACCCTAAACTATCATGTACTTTTATTTTTTTATTTAAAAATAAATCAAACATTTTAATCTAAAATATATAAAACATTTTAAATAATAAAAAAATAAACATTAGCCATAGAGCCATCTAGGGCTGTAAACGAACCAAACGTTCGGCGAACAGTTCGTGAACCGTTCGGCGGGAAGTTCGTTTGTGTTCGTTCGTTTATTAAACAAACGAACACGAACAAGAAATTTTGTTCGTTTAGTTAAATGAACAAACATAAACAGAGGTTGCGTTCGTTCGTTTATGTTCGTGAACGTTCGGTAACGTGTTCGCTTGTGTTCGATAGTTCATTTGTGTTTTTAGTTTTTATATTTATTTAAATATATCAAAATTCTGACAAATTAAATATCTAATAATTGTTAGTGTATTGTATATTCTGTTCATTAACGATTGTTTGTGTTCGTTTGTTTCCATTTATGTTCATGAACATTAGTTTGTGCTCATTTGTGTCCGTCAACGTTCGTTGCCTAAAATTAACAAACAAACACAAAAACAAACGAACACGAACAAGTTCATTTCCTTAACAAACGAACACAAACATAAAATCTCGTTCGATAAGTGTTCGTGAACGGTTCGCGAACACATATATTTTTTTACAAACGAACACGAACAAGGTCTTGTTCGTGTTCGTTCGGTTCGTTTACAGCCCTAGAGCCATCACCTCACAAACTTGAACAGACTCGAGTCGATATTTGTTGCAGTATACAAGGTCTATATTCTAGTTAGTTACTAAAAATAAAACAAATTAATTAATTAAACATGCGATAAAATCAATGTTTTAGAAACCGGTTTTTTAATCATACCAGGTTAGGTTTTAAAATGGTTTAACTAGTTAAACCGGGTTGCTTGATTAACCCATAATTCTATAAAATACAAATTTCTCTAAAAAAATAAGCTAATCTCAATTAGGACTTAGGTAACTCATCATAATTTATCTAAAAAACAAATATTTTCTTGTAAAATATTAATCATTATTATTACTTATAAACAATTTTGGATTGGACGAGGTGAGTAATAGTTTCAACAACGATGGAATATTGGAATAGAAGACATTGTTAATTACCGGAGATATGAAAGACCAATATTATATGGTTAAGACAAGTTTTAAAATCAAGTTTTAAGATAATGCAAACCGGTTCAACTATTTGAACCGATAAAAGTAGATTTACCGCCGACACATAAGACATATCATATTCAAATTTTATCATACCAGACCCGTATTTGATATCCGATTTAACCGGTATAACCAGCCGGTTCATAACGGTATTTAAAACAATTGAGATTATATAATTTTTCGAAACAAAAGAAGCACAAATAAAAATCTAACTTTACTTGCTCAATATTTTATTTAACATTTATCTTTCTCGATCTTGCCCTCCACGCTTATAAGTTATCAAAATCCCCAAATTGTTCTTCCCCTTCACGAACCCTAGCTGCCGCAAATCGTCAAATTACGTTGCTCATCTTCCTCGATCCGATCAATCAATCTCACACAGCGATTCACACACTCAAATAACATGGACGATACGTGTGCTGTGTGTGCCGATAGCCTCGAATGGGTTGCGTACGGTAGTTGTGGACACAAAGATGTTTGTTCAACATGTGTTGCTCGTTTGCGATTCATTTGTAGTGATCGCCGCTGCTGCATCTGTAAATCGGAGTCATCGATCATCTTCGTCACTAAGGTTTTGTTTCTATGCTGTTGTTGATTGATGTTTTAGGTTTTAACTAGATATGAATATGTTAATCGGTGGATTTTGATGAGTTTGCAATGAATAGGTTAAATTAAGCTGATGTTAGTTGAATTAGGGATGAGAAATTTCGTATCGAATACTACGGTAGCTGTATCGGCCGAACATATGCCGTACGGTGAATTTAGGTCAATTTTGGTATTGAATAGTGCGGTACGTACCGGTTAGAGACTTATAGGTTTTGGTTTTAGCTTAGTTTTAGTATTTACCGCATAGTTGAGTTGTTGATTAGTTAGGGCAGCTGTTGATTGAGTGATTGTCTTATATAGTTGAGCTGTTTTTGCAGGCTCTAGTGAGTATGCAATGCGTAATTTGAATTTAGTTGATTGATGTCAGTTATTGATTGATGTTCTAAGTTGTATTGTTATAAGTAGTCATGGATTTGTTAATTAGTGGATTGCAATGAGTATGCACTGAGTAATTTGAGTTAAGTTGTCGGTTATCGACTGACGTTTTAAGTTCTAACTAGATATGAATCTGTTAATTGGTGGATTTTATTTAGTATGCAATGAGTAATTCGAATTAAGTTGTTGTCAGTTATCTATTGATGTTTTAAGTTCTAACTACACATGAATCTGTTAATAAGTGTATTTTAATGAGTATGCAATGAGTAATACGAATTAAGTTGATGGCTGTTTTGGTTGATGTTTTAACTTCTAACTACACATGAATCTGTTAATTGATGGTTTTTAATGAGTATGCAACTAGTAATTCAAATTATGTTGATGTCAGTTTCGATGGTTGTTTTAAGTTCTAACTACACATGAATTTGTTAGTCTGTGGTTTTTAGGGCAACTGTTGATTGAGGGATTTTCTTATATGTTGAGCTGTTTTTGCAGGCTTTAGGGGACTACACTAAGACAATTAGTGATTTCTCAGTGTTTCCTTTGGAAAACAAAGAAGGTCGATCTGGGTCGTATTGGTATCATGAAGACACACAGTCTTACTTTGATGATTTCGAGCAATACAAAATGATAAAAGCCATGTGTAGGCTTTCGTGTAGTGTTTGTGATAAGATGGAGGATAATTCGAGTAATAAGTCTAAGAGGAAAGCTAGGTTTCGTGACATTTTTCAGCTCAAGGGTCATTTGTTTCACCAGCATAGTTTGTTCATGTGCAGCTTGTGCCTAGAAGGAAGAAAGGTTGATTTTAAATCTTTATTTTGTTTTTATCTGCTTTATATATGAAAATAAGTTATAACACATTGGTGAAAGTATTATAAATATCCTCAAGTTATCTTATTATATATACACTCTCGTAATTCTTGCTGATATCAACTTGAATCTCTTGTGAAGGAAGGTATATATAAATACGAACATTATCGTAATTCTTGCTGATATTAACATATTTCTTGATTCCTTATTTTGTAAAGTTACTTTATCCGTTATAATCATAGTTTTCTGACATGATTTCATTGTCTGCATTACACATCAGGTATTTATATGTGAACAAAAGCTTTATTCAAAAGCACAATTAAAGCAGCATATAAACACAGGTGACTCTGAAGTTGACGGAACTGAAAGTGAAAGGGGTGGTTTCCAAGGGCATCCTTTATGTGAATTCTGCAGGTCACCGTTTTACGGGGATAACGAACTTTACACACATATGAATACTGAACATTTCAAATGTCACATATGCCAAAGGTAACATAGCATTGTGTTCCCCTTTAAAGACATCCTTCTATGTGCAAACTAATAGTCTAATACAAGTATTTAAAATTACCACTTTTTGAACCGTGCAGACAAAATCCTGGTAAATACGAGTATTACAAGAATTATGATGACTTGGAGGCAAGTTGTTACTTTTAAATTGTAACGTCTGTCAGTCATAACGAGCGCTATAGCGAATAGCGTTGCACTCATGTGTCACTGTTTGATTTTGGTGTCTCCATAGCGGGCAAATAGTGGGATTTTAGATTTTTTTTGTTTTTTTTTCTGCTTTAATATAAATAGTGGGAATTTATAGGTATAAAATTGCAGGATTTTAGGGTTTTTGTTAAGCATACATATAAAACAGCTTATTTGGATATAATATACATATAAAATATTTCTAAAATTTTCTTCTAGTGCGTCACTAATCATAAAATTATGCCCGCTATTTCATCGCTATCGCTGCATAGCGTATAGGTAGCTTGTCACTATCTTCCGCTATTCATTATTAATAACTATGATCCACCATATTATAAAACTTATACCCCTAGTGATTTCTAGTTACAAACCAAAGATCCTGTTATGTCATGGTTGATTTCCTTTTTTCCTTATTTTCTCCAAATAATCATTCAAGTTACCATTTTGCAGATTCATTTCCGACAAGAACATTTTTTGTGTGAAGACGAGGCTTGCCTAATTAAGAAGTTCATTGTTTTTCCGTCTGAAGCTGAAATGAAGGTAAGCCTATGTAGAAAAATAATTGAAAAAAGTATGTCTTTATATAGAACAAAACAGAATAACTGAAGATGTAATCATCGTGTCCAATTGGAGACATGTTACTCAATTAATTACTCATGAATTGACCTTCAATCTCCATCAGTTGGAAACAAGTTGAATTAGATAATGTCATCTTTGTAATTTTACCTTGATTGAATTAATTACATATGTATATTCACTTTTCATTTAATCTTCATCAACATCTATTTAATTCATACATGTGATAGTTTTAACAGCTTACGTCTTAAATTTTTTTAATACGTCCAAAGTAACCCAATATTGAAATCTTAGCTGTCTTCACAATAATATATAATTCACAAAATAAACATATTTTAATATAGGATCTACTTAACAATGTAGTTTCTATATACCTTATTTCTGATTCAGAAATGTTGACTGAACACCATGCCTAAATTACATAATGACACTAACATGTTACTAAAATAGTAAAATATATTACTTTTTTTCAAGCTGATATTTATTTCTCAATTCTCATTTGCGTGTATGCTAATTCAGGTTTGTTGTTTATTAAGTTAACATTTTGATTCCGGTTGTCCATGTAGTAATAAATGAGTGATAAACTGGTAGTAGTAATAATAACATTATAGTAACAAAAACGGGGCGATATTGGGTTTTTAGGTTTTAAAAATGTAACTCATGTTTTTTGTCTTTAAATCTCAGAGGCACAATGCTCAAGAGCACGGGGGTCGTATGTCAAGATCAAAGCGCAATGCAGCTCTTCAGGTATGACTTGTTATATTCTCACATGGGTCGGTAACAGATCAACACGAGTTCAATTAAAACAAGTCACAATTAGTACGGGTCAAACTATTTGGATTGGGTTGACCCACAAACACTTTTTTATTCTTAATGTTAAAGACTTCTATAGAAAAAATATATATATTATGTATTTTTTTAAATTCCAGCCACGGTTTCATGTATTTTTGTTCTTTTTTATATTAAAGGCATTTTTTTGGCTGATTTGTTCTTTTTCTAATTTTGGGTATTTAGTTACCAACTAGCTTCACATATCGACGGCACAACGAACAAGATAATCGTCACGGAAGACGAAACACATTTCAACGTGATATATCCGAATCCGAATTATCTCGAGCAATCGAAGCCAGCCTCCAAACATCCAGTTCAAATTCCAGAGTTCCAGAACCTTCATCCTCAACTGGAACCGAACGTGCTAACAATTCAAACGATGATGACCCGTTAATTCAACCATTCGAATCACTAGCTACAGATTCCGATCCACCTTCAAGGTATCTTATGGCTGTTTCACACAGACCTAGAAACACTCCACTTCAGGAATCCGCTTTCCCGCCACTCTCCACCGCCCCTGCCGCCAGCTCCCAAGTTCCTAACGGGCCACCGAAGAACACTATGGCGGAAAAGCTCCGCCGACAAAATCAAGGAAAAGTCAACGTTGTCAACACTGGTCATGCTTGGCCTGCACCCTCATCAAGTTCAGCTTCTAGAACCGTAAACACTGCAAACACAGCATCAATGCCTGTATCTGGTCAATGGAAGTCAACTTACAACCCGGTTTTGGCCCCACCGTCTACCAGAATAACCCATTCTACGTCAGCTCCGAATCTAGTCGATACGGGTTCGGTATCCGACTTTCCTCCAGTTTCCACATTGCATACGCGTAACGTTCCTGAAAACGGGCCGCCTACAAAAAGCGTAGAGGAGGTATATGCTGCAAACAAGTCCATGGTAGAAAAAATACGCGCGGGTTTGGGTGATGATCACGAAAAGTATTCTAATTTTAAAGAAGTGTCGGCGCAATATCGGCAAGGGGGTATTGATGCGGAGACTTATTTGGTTTACGTTGATCAATTTGGATTATCACATCTTGTTCTTGATTTGGCCCGGCTTTTACCCGATCCTCATAAAGAACGGGAACTAATTGCGATCTACAATGCAAATCGGACCATGAGTGGCGGCTCGAAAGGAAATGATCGGAAAAACAAAGGGAAGTCGGTTGTTAATAGCAACAACAATTCAACAAATAAGTTTGCGGATAGCATTTTAAGTTCGGTTCGGGAACTACAATCGAACTACCGTGTGCAAGATGAGGAAGTGGAGACACTGTCGAAAGACGGGTATCGGGTGGCTGGTAAAGGGAAATCGAAAGTGGAGATTGATGATCGGACATCTCCAGGCAGTGTACTTGTTATAAAGCCGCCAAAGAATGATAGCGACGGTGGCGATGGAGAAGGAAAAAGTAAACAGAAGAAGAAAACGTCGAAGTTTCTTAGAGCTCGGTTAGGTAACGGGTCGTTGGCTTCACTTGATCTTAATGGTGGGTCCGATGCGACAGAGGCAGAGGGTGGTTCAGACGGGAACAACAACGAGAGTAACGATGGGGTACCGGTTCGTGGCGTGTGGCGTAACGGTGGCGGTCATAGGCTAATTGGGAAAGACCCAAAAAGACCGTAGAGTGATACTTAATATTTTGGCATGATGGAAGTGTGAAATCAGTGTTTGATTAATGGGTTTTTGAGCATATAAAATTAATGTTGTGTTCATAGGACAACAGCAAACAACTGTTGATAGACCAAGTTGGTTTTTAATTTCATTTTTGTTTTTCTGTTATGAAAAGGGGAATTGCATAGGGTGGACTATAAAGTTTTTTCTTGGTGTATGCTCAATAAAAGTTATATTACTATATCAAAATGTTTTGCAGAAAATTATACAGTTAACCGTCACATGACTTAGGGGTGGGGGTGTTCCTCTTTCCATTACTTACCACACCCAATCATATTTCGCCACGTCATTGAACTTGGTTCCATCACTAATGATAGATTTTAGTGGGGGTGCGCATCGCTACTAAAAAACATAAGTAAATTAATAAAGCATAACGAGTGATGAGGTTCACGCGTGATGGGCAAGGGTGGCGGCGGTGTTCCACGGTAAACAACACGTGGTCACCGCGTGAGAAGAGGGAAAAACTATTGGATTTGTTATGTTTGGTTGGTTATGGTATTGGTATGATATCGGCACTTGATGTAGTAACCAGATAGAAAAATAGAAAACTAAAGAAGTCTGTTTGTTATGTTACTGAAAGAGAAAACTGCAAAAAAAATAAATAAAGTCAAAATATGACAAAGTGTTGGCATTTTGATGTTTATTGTAACTTTTTCTTAAAATAATTTGATTTCTACTTTATTCAAAAACTATATAATATACCAGAGTTTTGAAACTATAATCTAAATGACAGTTTTGTGAAAATTAAAAATTTTGTTATACATTAATTATAAATATTCTAATTATTACCATGTGTATTATTGAACAAGTTATTATACATATTAAATATATGAAAAGTATTAGTAAATTTCAAGTTAAATATGAAAGTGGTCATTTTATATCTCTACTCTTCTTAAAATAATAATTTATTTCTTCTTAAAATAGTTATATATGTATATTTCTTCTTAAAATAGTTATATATGTATTAGATAATCTTCGTAGATGTGTTAGCTTCTTCATTTATATGTTATTTTTCTTCTGATTTTCTTATCTTAGCAAATATACAAATTCTTCTGATTTTCTTATCTTAGCAAATACACAAAGAAATGGTGAAGAAATCCTTAAACAATATGGTCAAAAAGAACCTACAAAGTCTCACCCATGCCCTGTAAACTTGGGTCCCATTCTAGAAAACTATTTCAACTTCATTTATGCATGTAGTCAAACATTGAGAAAATGAATGCAATTGTCACTTGTACACCAAACATAAAAAGTAGTAAATCTTCAATAGGAAAAAGATGAGTGTAACCAAGTAATAGATTAAGAAAATTGGATTTTAATAATTTCAACTTTGACATTGATTGGGATTATTCTCAACTCAGAAAATGCATACCGACAGTCCTAACTTTAAATATATTTTCTTTAAGCGATCACATAATAACTGAAAGTTACTCCAATTAGTTTTTGCCGACATGGAGTGCGACATAAGCAGTCCACCTGCCACATAAACACTACACGTCATCAAAACTTTGACTTATTTGCACATAAGCAGCCACTTCATCAAAACTTTGACTTATTTGCCACATAAGCAGCCACTTCATCAAAACTTTGATTTTTGTGCCACATAATCAGTCCATGTTAGCAAAAACTAACAGGGTTAACTTTCAGTTAGTACGAGCGCTGATGGAAAAAATGTTCAAAGTTGGGCGCTAGTGCCTTTTTCGTGGTTTAGGAGGTCGACTAGGTGAGAGAGGGGATTCGTCTAGTTTATTTCAAGGTGGAGGGAACGTTGCCGGAGGGCTGGCAAGTTACTTGAGAGCTTGCATGTTATCAGAGTTCAGTTTTAGTGGCCGGCGATCTATCCTTTAAATACTATAACTTATCGGAGTTTAAATGTGATATGCATAGAACCTCAATTGAGAGGTGGGGTTCCAAGCATCACTGGAACAGATGATGTTGACCGGAGAAGGTGCTCCGGCGTCGGACGTTTTGGCCGGAGAAGAAAGGGCGCTGGGTGGAGTTTAACTTCATTATCATCATTGATTATACTCAGTAAATCCCATCAAAAGCAAACAACCTTATTATAGGGTCCAATTGAATTATTAAATAAAATATATTAGTTACGACTTAAAGACTAAAAATATAAAATATAAAATGAAATTTCAAATTTTAAATCAAGAAGGTATAATAAATATTTGTAAATATGATAACTAAACCTATAGTTTCCAAAATCAATTAGAATTAGAATCGTTATATTTGAAATTTCCAAAATCCATTAGAATCTTATTATTAGATTTTTTACGTAAATCTGGCAGAACAAAATTGAAATTAACCATTTGGTCCGGATATAATACAAAATATTAGTTACAATTTAAAGATAATAAAATAATAAAACTAAATTCAAATTTTAAATAAAGACGTTATAATAAATACAACATATAGTTTCCATATTACACTACAATCTCTTTCTCATATTTTCGTGTTGTTAAGATCTTTAAACTTAGCCAACAAGGATCAAACTCCGATCTATCTATCTATATATATATATATAACCACAATCACCCATAATGTACACACATTCTACATATACGAAAAAATTAACAAAACTATGAATACTCTTCTGTCCCTTAATGTTCATCCTACATTCGCCGCACCATCATCGTTCTCGTTCTATGATCATCGTGAGGACGCGTTAGCAGCCGACAAAGTTATAATCAAGAAACGAAAATCATGTTTGTTGTTGGAGAATGACAGTAACAAGAAAAAGATAAGGAAGATGTCAAAGAATATGAAGTGTGGGCCGGTTGTGAACGACGACTCAATAGTGCGGTTGAAGCGGTTCATCACGGGTGAGATGTATGGTTTAGACATGAAGCTTGTGATCCAGAAGGTTTTGTATGAAAGTGATATGAAAAAAGACCAAAACAGATTAAACATGCCGATAAAGCAACTGGCGACGAAACCTCACGAGTTCTTGACGGATGATGAGATACGAATGGTTGATAAAGATGGTATTGAGGTTAGAGTTGTGGGTTCGATGATGCAAATGTACGCGAAGCCGCTGAGGTTGAAGAAGTGGCCTATGAAAAAGAGTGACAACTATGTGTTGAAGACAAACTGGAACAACTTTGTGGCTGATAATGAGGGTTTGAAGAAAGATAAGATGATTCAAGTGTGGGCGTTTCGTAAAGACCGACAGTTATGCTTTGCGATTGTGCCTGTGGAGAGAAGCGATGCTGTGGACGACGCTGCTTGATGAGTTAACAAGTTGTTGTGTTCAATTCTCGTTGAAGTAGATAGTTTCTTGTGTTAGATTTCGTTAACTAGCTAATTGGATGATGGATGATATTGATTTTGTATAGATTTGATTAATTTGAATATATGGATGATGATTTTTGCTGGTATCTATTTTTCAAGTATAACATAATATTTGTGATTTCGACTGTAGTGTAGCTTACATTTGTTTCAGTTATTTCTATAAGCAAAAGGTTTACATTCGTGTGGGAACTGGGAAGTACACGCTATATTGTTTTAGACTGAGATAACTGAGCTTTAGACAGCGGACCTGTTTGTCTTCGGTTGGGCTAGGGGGAAACATGCTTGTGTGGACCTCACGGGGGTTTCCCCTTTGGTTGGTTTAAGGGAAAACAGGTTTGTAGAAAGTGGATAAGCACACTAAAGTTTGCGCAGAGAACCAGCATGTCTTTGTCGCTTTTGCCTTTGATACATTTGGGTCCCTAGCGCCGGTCACCGAAAGCTATCTACTTTTTGACCAGGGTTTAAAGGGTCATCCACAGTAATTGTTCAGCCCCAAGGGGATAGAGGTTTGTATTTGGAAGGTTAGGGTTTGCAATTCAGAAAAGGTTGGCGGCATAGCTTGTTGCCTGTTTACCTTCTGTTTTGATGTAACTTGACAAGCTTGTTATATGTTATATGAACATTAAATTTAAAAAAAAAAATTGACCTCAAAAGTAAACATGTACTAGTGACTATCGTAATGGAAGAGGTTATAAGAAGAAAAAAGAGCCAACAGTCGATGGTAAATATATGATATTTTTTTATGAATGAGCTCGGTAAGTAAATTATTATTTCTAGTAATTTTATTGTGTGTTTTCTAATAGTCATGTATTATTAATTATGTATGATATCGTATTTTATTTCTTGACCCGACCCAGCCCTAAAACTCTAAGGTTTAATTGTGAAAAGTCTAACCATAAAAAAAGGCAAACCTCATAGGAATAAAATCATGAGTAAACTGCCATTTTGGTCTCTGTGGTTTGGCCAGTTTTGCCACTTTAGTCCAAATCTCAAACTTATTACATCTGGGTCCCTGTGGTTTGCATTTTGTTGCCATTTTAGTCCAAAATCCAAAAAACCCCCTTTTTGACTGTTGAGAGCTGCCTATTTTGTCCTTTAGTGCAGGGGCATTTTGGTCATTTTGCTTTTCATTTATAAATCATCATCATCATATTTTCATCTTCCCCAAATCATCATCATCTTCCCCAGATCAACTCACTCTCTCTTCTCTCTCTCTATAGCACCACCACCACCGCCACCTCCTCCCTCTCCCTCTCTTCTCTCTCTCTAGCACCACCACCACCGCCACCTCCTCCCCCTTCTCACCACCATCACAAAACCAGCATCAGCTTCGCCGTTCTCCATCACCAAACACAATCCTCTATCTTCTATCTTCACTCTAAATCAACAACCCTAATAACACCATCAACTTCGATTTCAGGCCTAGACACACGTCTGTTCAGGAGATCAGAGAGAGGAGAGAGAAAGGAACTCCGATGACGGATCTGAGATTTGGGGAAGAAAGATGTGTGGATCTGAGATTATTCTTAGAGAGTGTGAGATAGTTTAGAGAGCGGCGGCGCTAGATCATCAATCATCATAGTCCAAAATCACCTTCACCGTCAAACCCACTGTCGCTGTTGCTGTTCGGACCTCCACCAGAACCATCTTGCACTGAATCAGAGGTGAAAACCACAAAATTCCATCACTAACGCCGCCGTGAGCGGCGGCGCCGTCTCCCGCTGTCACTGTGCACCACCGGCGGGGTTAATATTTATGTTTGAAGATGAATGATTTTCTGTTAATATTTATGTGCACCACCGCTGTCACTGTGCACCACCGGCGGGGTTTGTATTTTTGTTAGATGATTTGTGTTGCAGACAATTGGTGGTGGTTAATATTTATGTTTGAAGATGAACGATTTTCTGCATCTGGGTCGAGGATGAAAGAGAGAGAGAGAGGAGAGAGACAAATCACATTATTTATGTTTGAAGATGAACGATTTTCTGGGTTTTGATGATTTTCTGGGTTTTGATGATGAACGATGTCTGCCAGTTTTGATGATGTGCTTGATCTAGGTTTTATTGCAAAAAAAAAAATGAAATTTAAAAAATGACCAAAATGCCCCTGCACTAAAGGACAAAATAGGCAGCTCTCAACAGTCAAAAAGGAGGTTTTTTGGATTTTGGACTAAAATGGCAACAAAATGCAAACTACAGGGACCCAGATATAATAAGTTTGAGATTTGGACTAAAGTGGCAAAACTGGCCAAACCACATGGACCAAAATGGCAGTTTACTCTAAAATCATTTATCTTTATCTGCCACTGAAAATTGGTGGTGGCAGCAAACAACGGTTATCAATAATGCTAGCCCGCCACTTAGGTTATAGCCCCAAGAGAAATTATCTATTGTAGGGAGACCAAGATTCAATCCTTGGGAGATATAAGTATTTAAGGGGAAAAATTAGCCGTTAAAAAAAAATAATAATAATGCTAGCCCATTTGGGCCCATTTTAAGATAGCAAATTTTATAATAAACGTGTCCAATTTTAGCTTTTTATATAGTTTAAGATGATATAGATTTACCCGTTCCCTAAATCAACCCATTTCTTGGAGAAGGGGCAATGGTTGCTAGGCTTGTATCATATATAGTGGTGCAAACAAGTCGAGCAGCTCGCGAGCTACTCGAGATCGGCTCGATAAAAAGCTCGAACGAGCCAAGCCTTATCGAGCTTGAGCCCGAGCCGAGCTTGAACTTAGGATCGATTAGATATCGAGCCCGAGCTCGAGCTTAGTATACATTAGGGTTTAAACTATGTATTACTTTTTGGATGATCTAGATTTTCTTTTTTAATTGTGTTCTCAAACTATCGAGTCGAGCTCGAGCCGAGACTTGGCTCATTAACAGCCAAAAACGAGCTCGATTCGAGCTTTAGCTTGTCTTAACTCGCGCCATAGATGCTTAGATCGAGCTTTCGAGCCGAGCTCGAGCCCAAAATCCAAGGCTGGAATCGAGCCGACCTAGAGCTCGAGCTTCAGAAAGTTGTCTGGAATCGAGCCGAGCTCGAGCTCGAGCTTCAGAAAGTTGTAACGAGCTTATCTCGATTAAGGTAAGGCTCGGGCTCGGGCTCGGCTCGGCTCGTATGCACCCTGATCATATACATATATGATGTATAACTGATGTGGTTATTTAACAAAAGGCCTCAATATCAGTTAGGGTTTTTAGCATGCAGCAAATAGAGGTTGAGCAAGGAATATACCGGTTCAATACGTCATCGTTTATTAAAATAGAAAAATTTATAGTAGAATGGCAAGTAAACGAGCAACAAAAAATACTGATGGGTATAAAAAAGGAATCTGCTTATAAAAATCACCGAACTTTGAGGTTCCAAACCGGTTTCTTCGGCCCACAAAACCAACCCCACCATAAGCCCACAACTTTGTTTAAACAAAAACACGAATCCAAACCCGTTTAAATGAAAAAAAAACAGGTTGATTTACATAAATAAGTATTAGAACATCTCAAATCTGAGTTTATTAATGACATAATTATTACTCTTTTTGAATTCGTTTATCAATTAGTAAAGATTTAAATATTATATATCAATTAAACCATAATCCAAGGGAACGAAATATACCAAATACGTAAAGAGAATATCAGTTGATCATTTTAATTACATTTTAACAAGAGTGTACATCAAGAAGATGCAGATAATCCGTTCATGTTGCCAAAGGTTTTCTCACTGCTATAGCACATGTATAAGAACCCGTCTTCATCCTTAAACGATTCATAAACCGACTCGATCAAGCTAGCTGCACACACAATTAAATCGTCATTATAATTATTAGTTAGATTTATCACTAATACATGTATGTAAATGAAACCGTACATGTTTGAGGTAAGGTGTTCTGCACGAATATGAATAGAGCCTTTCCGGGAGACAGATGAAGCCTGCTACTAAGTATGTGAATAAACTGCCCAATCGACATGTCTCTTGGTACCAAGTATCTGTCGCCAAACAAAATAAAAAAGATTATATTATATAAGTAATCAAGTTACATTTGGTGTGTTATTTATATGAATCTATGTTGCACTTAGTAGTTTCACCTATTTAGCACATTCTCATAAGTTTAAGTTACTCGATATAAGCTTAAATGAGCTCGACCGATCCTCATATACCGAGTTTAACTGGGCTCGAGAACCCAAACAAGCCGGTTATTCATATAAATATGATAAACACTATTGTATATATAATTATGAATGAGGGGGGCAAAAAAACGGTTAATTAACCAGAACCGGTTATTAACTGGTAGAACATTAACCTGTTAGTGGTTACCGGTGATAGATATTTAGCATAGGAACTGGTTATTAACCGGTAGACCGTAGGGGTGTTCATCGAATCGAATATCGAATTTTCAAATTATTCGAATAATTTTTATTTTTCCTTGAATTCGTATTCGATTCGAATTCGATTAAAACCTACCGAATTCGATTCGAATTCGTATTCGAATAAAAACCCCAATTCGTATTCGATTAAAAATTCGAATTCGAATCGAATTCGAATAAATTCGATTTAATTCAGATTCTTTAAAAACATGTAAAAAACTTTCAATATGAAACATAAATTTTAAAGCAGCCATAAAGCACGATATCACATTAAAAAGTTCCAAATAAAGTATCACAAGTCTAAAATTCAAAACGAGAAGTCGGGAATAACCACTCCACATTACAAGTTAAGATTTTTACGCATAGAAATCTATTGATAGATTTGTTACTTAGGTTTTAGTTATGAGTCATGTAGTGGGTTTGGTAATGGGTAATTTTAATACTTAGAAAAAAAATTTGAAAATAATTTATAGTATAGCCTAATAAAAGTTATATATGTATTATATAGAAAAATAATAAATAAAAATGTATAATTTTTATTCGAATTTCGAATCGAAACGAATTTGAAATTATAAATTCGTATTCGATTTACTTGATTCGAATTGAATCGAATTCGAATTCTTATAATCGAAACGAATTCTTGATAATTGAATCGAATTTAAACGAATTTCGAATTTTTCGAATTCGAAACGAATTTTGCACACCCCTAGTAGACCGGTTAACCGAAAAAAAAAAACAAAAAATTCAAAAAAAAAAAGACAAAAAGACCAACTAATTAACCGGTTATTAACCGAACCGATTAAAGTGATTAAGCGGACCAGTTAAAGCAATAACCGGTTAAAGCATTAACTGGTTAAAGTAAAAAAGTAAAATTAACCGCCATAACCAGTTAACCGAACCGGCAATGAAAATTAACCGATTTGCGCACCTCTAAATTTATGATAAAAGAACTAACTAATATATTGTTATACACACAAACACACATATATACAAATAAAATAATTAAACAACAGACGAGCTGAACCCGGATCGAAAAATTACTCACAAGCCGAGCTCGAGCTTTAGACATAATGCTCGAAACGGATTGAGCTCGAGCTTTTAAGTCCTAGATAACAGGTTTTTGGTGAGTGCATATAGCGAAACTCGTTCTTATTATTTAGGTGCCAAATAATTAGTTAAGAGTAGTCACAACAAAACTAATTATTTAGGGGTCTTTACATGTGATTCATCAAAAAATCAATGATTTTCACACCTAAACTACTTATAACCACAATTTTAACATGAACTCATATTGTAACACCTGACCTCTCATGTCCATCAATATTGTCTGTTCTACCTATCGCACGTTCTAAACTGTTTATTACTCAGACTAAAACACGTTTAATTGTGGAGTTATCACTTATCAGAAAGCGCCTGTAATACAATTAATCACCATGTATAGATAACAGGCCAAACACCTTTAAACATTAGAAACTTGTAAAGCAGATACAGTAAAAACTAAAAAGATTAAAGCAAAGACACATACTTCTTCTTCTCCATCTCAGGAAGGTCCGTTTTAGTGTACCTTTCCACTACGACCTACACAAAACAGTATCAGATCGTAACAATTCACATCAAACGAGATGAAAACTTCATCACTTAATAAGATTCTTCAACACCGATTCAAACAATTTTCAACCAAAAGTTAAAACAGAATCACAAACAACGAGATAAATCAATCATAACAAAACGATATGAATCCGAGAGTTGATTAGCATGTATGTTGTAACCTAACTCGATTTGTGAATTCATACAATACTGAAACAATTAAGATAAAACTATACGATATCAAGAGCTAATTAACCTAATTCGATTTGTGAATTCATACAAATTAATATACTGAAACAATTAAGACAAAACTATACGACATCAAGAGTTAATTAACCTAATTCGATTTGTAAATTCATACAAAACCGAATCAACGAAGACAAAAAATATGAAATCGAGAGTTGATTAATACGTAGTAACCAAATTCAATATGTTAATTCATAAAAAAAAATCAATTAAAACAAAATGATACAAAATATAGAGTAAATTTGTGTGTATATTGTAACCTAATTCGAATCGTAAACTCATAAAAAGCTGAATCAATTAAAACAAAACGATACGAAACAGAGAGTTGATTAGTATGTATGTTGTTACCTAACTCTATTTATAGATTCATAAAAAAACTGAATCATTGTAACCTAATTCGATTTGTAAACTCATATAAAAACTGAATCACTGTAACCTAATTCGAATCGTAAACTCATAAATAACTGAATCAATTAACACAAAACGATACAAAATCATAAGTTAATCAGTGTGTATGTTGTAACCTAATTCGATTTGTAAACTCATAAAAAACTGAATCACTGTAACCTAATTCGAATCGTAAACTCATAAATAAGTAAATAACTGAATCAATTAACACAAAACGATACGAAATCATAAGTTAATCAGTGTGTATGTTGTAACCTAATTCGAGCCGTAAATTCATACAAAAACTAAATCAATTGAAATAAACGATACGAAATCGAGAGATGAATCGTTACAGGAAGACGATCGGGATATTTGGCGATAATATCTTGTGATTCCTGGCATCGTTCCTCTGCAATTTGCATAATTACGAACAGATTAAGCGATCAGATAAGAATAATTAGATAATTGAATGGAGAGAAATAGAGAGGAAAGTAACCGAAAGTGAAAGTGTCCTTGAACGCCGTTGATTTCCCCATTCGATTCCGATTGTGATTCCGGTATGGATTCTTTCTGATTGTGGTAGCTATCAAGTGAAGGAATTTTGGATAAACACGACACGTTAACCATCTTCCTCTATTTATTCTTATGAAAAAAAAAATGAAAAAAAGAACTGGGAAACTTCGGCCTGGGCAACAACTTATTGGGCCTGGTTTCGGAACAAGTACTTATTGGGCTTTTACGTGTTATACGTCACTAGTTTTATGCTCCGCTAGGCTGAATATTTCTCAACCAATTAAAAAAAAATACTATCATAGTTTTGCTAGCAGAAAAAACTAAGATGATGATAAGACTGTAATTTTGAGTTGGGGGCAAAACTGTAATTTGTTAGGACCAATGAGCGAGTGTTAAAAATTAAACCGAGTCAACTGATTAAAACAAAAACACTTTCATAGTTTTGCTTAAAAAATCTGAAATGATGGTAAGATTGTAATTTTGAACTGGAGGTAAAATTGTAATTTTGAAATCGGGGTAGAATCAAAATCTGTCAAAAGCTAAAACGATGGCTATACTGTAATTTTAAACCGAAGGCAAAATCGTAATTTTGAACCGGTGGTAAAATTGTAATTTTAAATAGGGGCAAATTCGTAGTTTTGAATTGAGGGTAAAATCGTAATTTGTCCGGGCTAATGGGGAAGTGTCAGACAGGAGTCTGCCCCTGCATACCTTTTGTAATATAGAGTATAGACCACAAACTTATAGGGCTTTCAAATTCTTTTAGTAATTTTCTATAGTTTTGATAGAGAAATAACAACGATTCTTGCTTTTAGGGTTTAACTCTACTTTACTCCCCAAAACAAATTGTTTTTACAAAATGTATTTTTCTTTATTGTCTTTTTTTTTTATAAAGATGATAGATCGTTTTAGTATGATGATTTAAAAATTCAATAATTCATATAATAACATATTCTACTTTCTTTTTCTAAAAACATCAATATAATATACCAAAATCAGTGGCGGATCTAGAAAATCTTTATAGGGGCAACGTTTCATATAAAAAGGGGTCACGAAATCGAAAAAATGTCAAGTTTTTCCAAAATTCACACTACCACCGGAGTGTAAAGGGGTAGCGGGGGCAACCCCTAGTAACATGCTAGGTCCGCCCCCTGCCAGAATACAAGCTTAAACTTAATCTAAACACACACAAACTTATAAATTAAAATCTGAATATACTTCACCACATTGTTATATAACACAACTACACAAGTATATTCTTCAGTCTTTACAACGATATAATGTTATACACCACGTTGAGCCTCATTGTTATGTAACACAACTACACAAGTATATTCTTCAGTCTTCACAACAATATAACGTTATACAAAATATTAAATTATCTTTAACAATGCGGTTTATAATAATGTATGCATCATCAATACGGGCTCGACTTGAATGTATCATTTTATGACGTAAAATTTTGAAACTAACACAATAATTTTGTTAAATTTCTAACGAAACACATTAATATATGGAAAATTAATAAACTTCCACGACAATATCATTAAACATAGTAACAACTAACAATACGTTATTAATAAATTAGTTATTCAATTAAGTGTTAGATGTAATGATAACATCAAAGTCGCTTAGAGTCCATTCAGCCTCTTCATCTCTGTCGCTAACAAATATTTCAGTTCCAACATCTAGTGATGTCCATATCCTTTTTGCAGCTTTAGTCCCTGGATCCTGTTTTTATAACAATTCATAAAATCAGATAGTCACAATTTCAATCCATTTATTTAAAGATTGGTCGATCAAAAATTTATCTTAAATATCAAACGCGTAAAAATAAAATGTGTTAAACGGGTAAAAAAATACTTAAACTGATTTTTAGTGTATAAAACCTCGTATATCTCTATTATAACATCACTAACACACTATTCAGACACCACTGTACATGTCATACGTGCAGTATGATGTCAATGGGGTGTAAACGAGCCGGGCTGAGCCGAGCCCGACTAGGCTCGAGCTCGGCTCGGTTCGGTTCGAGCCTACTTCTTTGAGCTCGAGCTCGGCTCGCGAGTAAAACCCAAAGCTCAAGCACGGCTCAAGCTATTTCGAGAACAACCTTTAATGAGCTAAAAGCTTGGCTCGAGCTCGCTTCAACATCACTTAAGCGAGCCCAATGCTTGGCTCGAACCCGACTCACCAATGTTATCATTATTATTATTATTATATTATTTATATAAAAAATATTTTGTTTGGGCTCGTTCAAGCTCGCAAGCCTAAACGAGCTTTGTATTTCAGGCTTGAGCTCGGGCTCGATAACTAAACGAGCTCTATATTAGGCTCGAGCTCAGGCTCATAAAGGCTTGGCTCGTTTGAGCAATTAACCGAGCCGATCACGAGTAGCTCTCGAGCCTTTGGGCTTGTTTACACCATGTATGTCATATAGGTCGTATAACATGCAAAAATTGGTCCTATGAGGCTAGTATAAGGTGGTGTTCATCAAATCGTACAACATGTGTGATGTGTTTTAATGACACAAAAATGACTAATGTGATCGTATGACCATTTTCGTCATGTCACTTGGGCCGTGTGGTGATGTCACCTGGTGTCTCATAAAACATTTTATTCAAAAAAGCAAGTTATTACTATAATAATTGTTTTGGGCCAACCTAACCCATGATGCCAAAAGTCATCCGTTTTAACTTGAACCTGTTCTGACCCGATAAATGCTAGCAGTAAAACATACCTGATAGAAGTAAAGTCTACTAGACAGTCCGCCAACATCAAGCTCCCAAGTCCGGGCATCCCCGACCCACCCATCTCCTTGCTTTGTGGGAAACCCGTATTCGGCCCATATGGGGTGAGGCAACAACTGCACAAGTTCTTGGGCCTGCGGGTTGCTATACGGGTCACACGTGCTGTACGGCTTCTCCAAATGGGCTGCATTCCCTGGACCACAGTAATAGTGGTACGCCCCATATGGGAACCTCGCAGTGTCATTTCTGTAAATCTTTGTGTTGTTGGGGGTAATATGGTACGGCGGGCAGTTTGAGAGGGCCGACGGGGCACACCATGCTGCAACCTCGGGATTGATGATCATCTCGCTGTATCGGGTAATGTCGGTCAACACGTCGCCGTCACAAGGTTGACCATTGTTTTTCCAACAACTGCCCATGTCAATAAGGTAGAATTGACTCTTGGATCCACCCCCCTTTTTGACATCTAGGCTTAACTTTACTTTGAAATTTGGTGATTCTGGAAGCTGTTTAATGTTTACATCACACATTAAGATTACATAAATTGTTTATTTCACTAACAAATAACACATACCATTAATTTTTACTAATATATAATCAAACTCTAAAAATTGCTTATTGTTGTATCGAAATATAACCGTTATGTATCGCAAAACTAATAAGCAAACTTGAAAAAAATGTTGCTTCATGTGAATCCGGGTGGTTGTGATGTATTTATCCTAGAAAATTTAAGAACTATTGTTATAAAAAGGTGATTTATCTAATAAATGAAAATGAAAAACAAAAAAAATAATTATTAAAAAGCGACAAAATATTAAATGTAAATACCTAGACAAAGGAATTTGGGTTTGAAAGGTGGATAATAACTTTCAACACAAGACAAGCTTTCTATGGGCTAGTAGTTGGTTTCTACGGGTGCAAACAAGCCGAGCAGCTCATGAGTTACTTTAGATCGGCTCGAGAAAAAGCTCGAAACGAGCTGAGCTTGAGCTTAAAATAAAGCTCGTTTATTTATCAAGGCCGAGCTCGAGCCTAGCATGAGAAGCTCGTCAGGCTCATCGAGCCTTAGTGTAAACGAGTTGATCCGAGCCGAGCTTATTTAAACTTGTTTACGAGCTGAGCTTGAACCTAAAAATAAGTTTGTTAAGTAAACGAGCCTGAGCCTGAGCTTGAGCCCGAGCTTTATTATTGATATTATTTCTATTTAATATATCAATTAATAGATAATAAACGAGCCGAACCCGAGCTTAAGAAACTACCAACGAGCCGAGCTTGAGCTCGAGCTCTCATAAGTTAATCGAGCTCGAGCTTGGGCTCGGCTCGGCTCGTTTGCACCACTTCCATAACTCCTATGTTTCACATAAAGTCTAAAACAAACGAACAAACAAACAAACTTCAAACTATCTATTTCATGAAAATTGCTTCTTGTTGTATCAAAGCGCAATGCGCGTTATACATAACACTTCATTAACAAATTCGAAAAATGTTTGTTCATGTAATCAAACAGCTATAAAAAGCGTATAATTCTAGACAATGGAATTTGGGTCTGAAAGGCTGGATAACAACGTTCGGCAAACACAAATTTTACAAGCATGACTCCTCGCGAGCACTATGAATGACTCTATTGTTCCATGAAAAATTCACTAACTCATATCATTTGAAACAAAATTCAGATTGTTTAAAAGGTAACATGTCAACCTGTTCATAGTAGGGATGTGGGGGCAATGGTCCTGACCAAATGCATGTTATGCTCACTGATTAATGGGATGAAAAGTGTAAAGAACATGTTCTTCTTCAATTATTTGGTGAGTGACCCACTAACCACCAACACCACATAACCTCTCATAAGTTAAAAGGGGAAATGTGCTACAACTTATGTTAGATTTGATCATAGATGGACCATATCCATTAACTATTGGATTAGAGGTAAGAATGGGGCAAGCGGTAGGGTCGTTCCTGAGAATTCGTGTACCCTGTTCGAACTCGAAAAAACGTGCCCTTACGCCTTACCAAAACTGGGTATTGAGGTCACTAAAGTTCTAAACCTAATGTCAATGGACTAATAACTAATCTAAACTATAAGAATAGTTTTGTAAGTGAGCCTATGTTGATGTTTGTATGAGTATACCCTATTAAGAGGTTGGCTAACGTGTCAAAAGAGGTTCAGTATAAAACTGATATTTTTAAAGCACGCTTGAGTTTACGGAAACAAGTTTTGGACCAATTTTTTTTCATCGGAAAATGATATATTTTCTTAGCAAATCTTAACACTTCTTATTTTCATTAATGGAAAAAAACTATATAATAGCAATCAAGTTTAAAGATTTTTCTAAGTAAACTAACTCATATTTTTTTAGTAGTAAAAGCCCAAGTTTTAATATTGTTACATTGTTGTAAATTCTTTTGTAACTTTTTGAAGTGAATAATAAATAGAATAATTATGAAAACGAGATATCATTTAATGAATTAGATTTTCACAATCGCCTCTGCTTTCATATTAAACTTGAAAACAACAATCATTAAATTGTAATAAAAGTTTAATATTTGTTTTATTTGAATCACTAAATTTTCACATTTGTAAAAAAATTACTACAATGAAACAATATTGAAATATATGTTGAATTTTACCTTCAAAAACTTTGAATGACTTTAGTAAAACTATAATTATCATCGAAAAAAAATTATAAAAAAACAATATTGAAAGATAAGTTGAATTTTACCTTCAACAACTTTGAATGACTTTATATTAACTATAAAGAACTTAGTAAGTATTCAATTATCGTCTAATTTTTTTTTTTTTGAGAAAAAATACTATTAATATTAGATTAAATGATTTAGAATACTTTACGCATCAAAACACCTTAATAAAATGGAATAATGGAATTTAATAATCCCAACTTTCACCAGTTGGCCGGCAACGGACCCAACTTTAAAAATAGCCACTGGCGGTCCCAACTTTTGACATTTTGTAAAACATTGGACCCCGTGTATTAGAAACCGACTATTTTACCCTAAAATTATCTATAAGAGATAGCTGTCGGGTCAGGTCGGATCATGTAAAACCAGTAAACATAAAATTATAGATAATTTTAGGGTAAAATAGTCGGTTTCTAATACACGGGGTCCAATGTTTTACAAAATGTCAAAAGTTGGGACCGCCAGTGGCTATTTTTAAAGTTGGGTCCGTTGCCGGCCAACTGGTGAAAGTTGGGATTATTAAATTCCATTATTCCTAATAAAATCAATATCACATTATCCTTTTTCCTAACCCAAAGTTGTAACATTTAAGTTTTAACCAAAAGTAACAAATAAGAGTTAACTGTCATTTTCGTCCCTGTGTTTTGGTGGAAAATGTCACTTCAGTCTAATTTTTTTTTTTTTGCGCCAGTTCCGTCATCAACATTTTTGAAAAGTGTCACTGCAGTCCAAAAAGATAACGACTCGCGTCAGTTCCGTCCTCAACATTTTTAACGGCGCGTATCCTTTTGGACTGAATGGCACGTTTCAAAAATGTTGAGGACGAAACTGACGCAATTTTTTTTTGGACTAAAGTATTTTCTACCAAACCAGAGGGACGAAAACAACAGTTAACTCAATAAATAAAGACTTTAAAACAAGAAACATATAAAAAAATAAAACATACCGTTTTAAGCATGCCTCTAGTGTCATAATGATAACCACCAGAAAACCCTTTGGTAGCATCAGCCCTCAAATACAACATCAACCAAGGATACAACTTTGATGTTTTTAGTTTATGGTTAAACTCCCAACCACCAACGCCAATCTTCTTCTGCCACGTCACTTCAAAATACGAATCAATACCCCCACTTAACTCATAAGTACCATTAAACCCACCTTTCATAACCGGACCCGAAACCGAACCCGAATTATAATCAATAACCGTCGGTTGATGGTCCAAAACCGGTTGGTTCATACACCCGTCTCCGAAACAGGGGAACCGTCCCGGTGGGAACGGTTGGGATTTTTTACCGTTTTCCGGACATAGGCCGGATGTGGTGTCGTAGTTGCCGTTTTTAAGCATGATCATCCAAAATTGCCATGGGGTTGTGTTGGTGACTACTTGGCATAGGTTGCCTAGATATATCTCTTTTTCGGCTGCGTAGAGGTCCGGGTCGTGTAGCGCTTTCGGATTTAGTCCCGGAAATGAGTCGCCGACGCTGAGATGGTTGTCGTGTTCGGTTACTTTGTGGTTTAGGTGGTAATCGGCTTTACCTGCGAACAAATTCGACAATGATTAGAAGTCGGAACAAGTAGCTGCAAATGAACCAAACGTTTGGCGAACCATTCGTGAACCGTTCGGTGGGAAGTTCGTTTGTGTTCGTCCGTTTGTTAAACAAACGCACAAAAACAAGAAATTTCATTCGTTTAGATAAATGAACGAACATGAACAGAGGCCGCGTTCGTTCATTTTTATTCGTGAATGTTTGGCAACATGTTTGTGTTCGATAGTTGATTAGTGTTTTTAGTTACTATATTTTATTTAAATACTTCAAATTTCCAACAAATAAGTGTCAGTGTATTATATATTCTGTTCAATGTTTTTAAAATCGGACCCGACCTGTTGAACCGGTCTACTTAATAAATAATTTAATAATTAAAAATAGAGGAAAAAAACATTTAAATACAAAACAACAAACATTAAAGATGTAATTTAAGCACGAGATTTAAATTGTTGAAACTGTTTATAAACAGTTCGTGAACACATATATTTCTGAACAAACGAAACAGTTACAGAACAAAAACCAAGAAAACATACCGGCGGAAACAACGTCGAAACAATCGGCAGCTCGCGGACTCCCCATCGACGGCGCTTCGGTTCCAACTTCATTACAAAAATTCCAAGCCTCGAACGCCACTCGCAGCCCATCTCGCTTCATTCCGGGGTCACCAACCGCAGAAAACACCGGTTCCGATGTTACTTTCGAATACACAGGTTCAAAACCGGTTATTGCAAGGGCGAAGGTGGTTATTAGAAGGTGCATGTTAGCCATTAGCGATGACGTCATCATCAGATATGTTGTTAAGTTAAGTATCATCGGAAAAGGTGATGGTTAAGGCTGCCGGAATTTATTTTTCCGGCGAAGCTGGTTTGCTCTTTTGTTTCTTAGTTTTTGTTTCTTCTTGTTTTATAGAATGCGCCAAACTAAAAATAAGTTCAAATTAATATTTCCACTTTTCCAATTAAATTTAAAAATAGAATGCGCCAAACTAAAAATAAGTTCAAATTAATATTCCACTTTTCCAATCTTATTTAAAAAAAAAGTTAAATCTCATTTTATTTCATGTGATTTGTGTAATTTTGCTAGTTTAGTTCAAATGTTTCATTTTTCGTCTCTGGATTCAAAAAATGTTTCACCGTTACCATTTTAGTATACTGGGTTAACTTTATCTATTATTTCTGTTAACGAGAAGGGCAATTCGGTCACTTTATATGGCTGAATTGTCATTCTAGTTAACAGAATTACATATAAAATGACCGAATTGCCCTTCTCGTTAACAGAAAAAATGGATGAAGTTAACCCAGTGGACTAAAATGGCAACAGTGAATCCTTTTTGGATCCACGAGCAAAAAATGAAACATTTGGACTAAATTGACAAAATGGCTCAAACTACAAGGATTAAAATGACATTTAACTAAAAAAAATAGTAACCCTTTTTCCTCTTTTGTGATTTTAGAATTTATTACTATTTTTTTTTTATTTATTGTAGAATATTTACATAAATAACACATTAATTTAGTGTATCTAGTATTTTGATTCGGAATTAATAACTTCACATGTTTTTTTTTTCTTCTGGTTACGCGTTTCTTTTATTTTTAACAGTAAATTTGTATTACTGACGGACCACTTTAGTATTATTGTGTCATCAGCGAAATCACCTGATCATATTCATCTCCACTAGGCTATAATGCTATACGCAAATTCAGGAGAAACACAATAAATCCGAAAAAAAATATATTTGTGGAAATCGAACCCGTGACCTAGTGTAGTTAAACCATTTGTAACCAATTTGTTTTCAACGCTTCAAAAACCACTTTTTTTTTTCGAACGGCGACTTCATTAAAACGACAACTAGCAAGCGGCTAATAATAAAAATAGGCTACAACGCATAAACAAGGAAACAACTTGATGTTATTGGTTAGGAAGGTTGGGGTCCTATGAGTTTTATTGCAACAAGTTTTCACTATAAAAGATAATAATAATAACGAAGTTAGTTGAAAAATCATTTCAATCGAGTGAGAGGTTATGTAAATTTATATATAAAATAATAATAATACATATGGGTATAATGTGATACACCCTTTTAGTAGTTTTCGTTTTGGCATCTCACATCCTAAATTAGTATTTATGTTAATATAATAGTTTTAACTTTTAAGATTAAATTGTTTGTTTCTTTACTTTAAATTTTAAGCAACAAAAATCATGTAACTTTTTAGATAGCTTGACGTATCATTTTTTGTTGTTGGACGAAAAGTACAAGTGTACAATCTGAAATTGTAGTACAAGCTTAAATTAAATACGAAAATTCATAAAAAAAACAATTATTTAGTTTTTTTTCCATGAAAGTTCTAAAATGTTTTGAGTTAATTTTCATACCGAAAGGACGATCTAGTCTATCTCATGGTTATGACTATAGTGTTATAATTATATCTCATGGTTGTCAGCTTAGGTTTATAGATTTTATATCTAGTTGATTCACATTAGGGTTTGAATTTAGTGGTTCGTGTTTTTAATCAAAAGTAGGTTTTGCTATGTGTGTTGTTTCTTTTCATTAATTTTTTTCTGGAATTTCATGTGTTGTAACATCTAAAATTTTTGTGTAGTGTATTGGGAGTATTTGCTTTTTATAAAAAAAAATGATGAAATTTCATTTATGATTTTTAGACATATGTTTTGTTATTATGAAAATTAAACTAAAACTAGGATTGCGACCCGCCGCAATGCGGCAGGGATTCTTTAGTTATAACTAAGTCAATATAGGACCCGCACGTTATGTTAAACCTGTCAAACAGGGAAAAAATAGACGATGTAAAAACGTTCACCCACACACGCACGTTGCGTCGTGTTAACTCGCAAAATTTAGAATGAAACGTAAAAACCTTAAACCAAAGACGCACGTTGCGATTTGTTAAGTCACAAAATTTAGAACCAAGCATAAAGAGAAAAATTTGCGGAAAATAAAAACTATAAAGGACCAAAGTTGAAAGTAAACAAAGTTATGCGGATAGATTGCAAAAGAGAAGAAGTTTTGGGTTAAAAGTAAAAAAACAAATAGTTTTGTGTTAAAAGTAATTTATGAAATACTTTTGGGTTAAAAATAGAAAATTAACTTTTTTTTTTTTGAAAATCACCCAAAGCATAATTTACAAGTGACAATGCACAAATATGTTGCAAACTTATATATGGGATAATGCCATAAGTTATCAAACTTGAAGCCGGAAGTGTAAATATTAGATTCAAGTGTTCAAAGTCCAAACAAATGAACTTGAGGGGGACCGTGTCTTTTTTTTTGTTTATTTTTATATCCCAACTTTTATCAATAGCGCCCCTCACACCATACCATGGGCGCTATTGAGAGGGGGGGGGGGGGTATTGAAGGTTAGCCATTGCATTAACGATCATTCACAAGGTGTTGTGTGTGTGAGTTATTAAATGTAGGGGCCACCATTGGTGAGAGTATGAAAAGAGGGGAGCTCATCTCATACCATGCTAGCTATTGAGAATAGGCAATAAAGACCTCTCGTTTATGTGGCGCATACGTGTCACAATGAAGCCTCTAGGAGGCTTCAACCATACTCTCCAGCCTAAGTGAAAACCTAGGAAGCCTGAGTGTGTACTAGGTAAGTTTAAGAAGGAAAATCCAAAATGATTGTTACATGTATTCTTTAAGTTATAGCTTTATCTAGATTAAACCACTTAAGGGTTTCATTTTAGTGTTCAACTAGTCTAAGATCCCGCGAATTTCGCGGGTGGACTAACACACAAATATATAACTTAAAATTGTTGAAATAATCTTTTGAAAGAAATAAACGTTCAAGTAACGAAATCCATCCCTCTACCCGCAGGTACGTAATGTATCAAGCGAAGTTACAAAACCAACGCAGTTAGTTTTTTTTTACCGGCCAAAGCATGTTTTTATCCACTTAAAGAAGAAAACAAACATGCAGACTTAGCAAGCAGCTAATGCCTACATAGTACAAAACCCAAAGGGGGCCAAAACCAACAAAACCAAACAAAGAAGGATTATAGACATGGCTGGTCAATTATTTGCAAATGATGCAATGAAAGTACCTTTTGACCGGTCAATTATATCTTTCCCGCCACGTGTCGCCCAGATGCTACCGTCACATATTTTGATCTTGATGCCCATAGGTTGCCATCCAGGATAAGCAACTCCTTTGTCTACATGGTTGCTATATGTTCATATGAGCACAAAGTATTAATACAGTTACCATTAAAAATAAGTCGATAAAATTAAAACTAATATTATCACCGAGTAAAAATAATATTGTCAAGTATTAGACCAACTATACTCTAAAAGTATTAGTTAAGTTAGTGCCTGTGTGTTACACATATTACTTAAAGTAAAGAGGTCATGCCTTAGCTGACGAAGGTGATGTCCATACTTTTCGGCGAGTCGCCAATCTCCGCATTGACGTAGTACCTGTTGTGTTTGTTTAGGTTAGATAAACTAATTTTCCTTCACTTAATCCTTTTCAAATTTGAAGCATCATCAAGGTTCTGTCATAGTCAACATAGTTTTCAGTTAACCCGTTACACCATAAACATGATATATAAGAAGAAACCACATAATTTTACAGCATTAAAATGCAGCAAAATATACACTTTTTAACAACATTACTTTTGCAACAAAGGGCTCTTCTAATAGAATTAAAATGCAGCTAAAATTGCACTTTTTGACAGCACTAAAATGCAATAGAAACCTTGTTTTGACAATAATAAAAGGCAACAAAAACTGCACTTTTTTACGGCTTTTAAATGATATAAAAACGTTGTTTTGGCAGGAATAAAATGCAACTAAAACTGCACTTTTTGACAACGTTTAAACGAAATAAAAATGTTGTTTTGACAACAATAAAATGCAGCTGAAACTGCATTTTCTGAAAGCGAGTAAATAAAATAAAAATGTTGTTGACAACAATAAAATGCAGGTAATACTGCACTTTTTACAGCAATAAAATGCAGCTAAAACTGCACCTTTTAACATCATTAAAAAAGTATTCAAGTACCTGTGTGTTCCTCGCTGATAACTTAAATACTCATTTGATCCATCGCATTCGGCTAAATACATGATTTATTATAGAAGTGTTAGTACAGTTCTTAGAATAACATTTTTTATTATCTGATACTTTCAAATTCTATTTCCCATATCTCCAAATATTATAACACGCTGCAATGACTCTTGTCCTGGATACAGGGAGGATTTGAACGAATTTGATTTACTCCAAGCAATTGATCCATTTTTCAGCATATGCCCCATTCTGTATTCGTTACTGGACAAATGTTTTATATATTAATAGATGGACATGTCTAATATTAGATAGTTAAAAGTGACACCACATTGCTATTTAAATAAGTCTTCACTTACATTCAGGATCAGGATTTACGGAGAAAACCGATCTAGTATTCGAGGTACAACGTTTGCTCAAGCAACCCCACCAACATCATCAATGTCAGTTACTTCACGCTGCGTATGATCTACAAACAAACAATAGTAATGGTAACAATATATATAAAACTAATCTGGTTATAGAAGACGACAACTAATGATATTGATCAAGAATATATGTTGAATTCAACCAGTTAAGTTTTCTAACTATATCCGTTCAATCCCTCTCGTTTAAGTGATTAAAAATCTTGGCCTGTGTCATCTCATATGTGTATGGTTTATGCAATTTCGCTCTCTTGTATTAGCGGTGACCAAGGAGCCTCTAGGTTGTGCTACCTAAAAACACCTTAAAGGGATACACAATGCTAAGACAGTTATTTAAACAGACAAAATACATAATACCTGAATATATTAGTTAAAACTCTGGTATGGATCCGAATCCTAGTCATATAAGGTTTCCATTTTAAGATTAAATAACCTAATCACATGTAAATTATAGCAACAGTTTGTCTTCATCGAGTAAAGTCGATAATCCATTAACAAAATCTCTTTTAAAATTGAATAAACGCAAATATAAACTTTGTGCTTGTAATTTCTTCAAGAAAAAAGGTTGTGAGTTGTGACCAAGGTGATCTGGTTTGATCTCTTCAAGCATCTTTAGAACTTCTAACATGTTTGGTCATTTAGATAAATATGTATCTAGGCACATTAAGGCTAAAATAAATGCATGATTAATCTCATACAACCTTATACACGCTAATGTGTTATCAACATAATGTTCTTTATATCTTGAACAATTGTTTTCACTTGTAGTTGCATAACAATTAAAATTACTTCATGGTCATCACTGATGAATAGAAAAAAAAAGGTCAAAACTGACTTTGAAAGACTTACCCGTGTTACAAGCATTGTTCCCTCCTCGGCAAATGCTTCATCTCATAGTTTACTGCCCTCAAGAGCTGAAGTAAAATTACACCAAAACTATATACTGTCCCCTTCTGTTGTTGCTCTTCCCACCTAGAAAAAAAACAAATACATCTTTAAATAAAGGGAATTCAACCAATGTTCTTTGTCGAAATACTACACGTTTTTCTATGTAACTGATACATTCATACAAAATACCAAAAAACAAAAAAAAAGGAAAAGAAAGAAAAAAAAACAGAAACAAAGCTAATCTAAATTATTAGTTTTTCAATAATGTTACTGAAGTCTTTATATATGAGATCCGAAGGAGCTGTAACCAGGGTAAGTATACTACAGTATACATTTAAAGAAGAAAAAAAGATCAAACACATTTGGCGATTCATAAACAGACATTATAAATTTAATTATGAAAGAAACAATTTGAATATAGGCTAACAATGAATTGCAAATGATACGATGATACACCACCTTTGTTAACCCATAAATTTTGGGCTGCAACTTGAATTTTGGGCCTCAATTCACTTTTAACAGTGGTAAGAAGCACAAAAGGAGGGCTCACCACCTCTGCAAAAATATAGGGCCATTGAATGTTCGATTGCTTGTCTTCATTCCACCTAAAGTTGAAGCTAATTCAGAGCTCTGCAAAACAAAGTTAGAATCCAGTTACCAAACGAAACAATCTCAATTCTAGAGAAACTTTGATAAACAATGACTTACATTCCATCTGCTTCGCCTCCCACCATTTGATGTCCTGTTCGGAATGCTATAACATCCAATTAAACAAACAATACAGAATCAAAATTAAGCAAATTCAACATAAATTTAAAGGCACTCATTTCAATTAACTTAAAAACAAACCTCCCACGCTTGCTATCCAACGAAGACGAAACACGCGAATTCAACCCTAAATTCTCCGCAGTGAGTAAAAGATATGGAGAACAGAACGAAACGATGAAAACACCCATTTCGAATCACCTTTCTTCCAATATTGAACCCGCTCCTCCTCTTTCTCATCATCATCATCATCATCCACCTTGGGTAATGTTAGTTTATTCAAGCAATAGTATGGATACATGACAGAAAATTACAGAGATGAAGAAGCAATAGATGAAACAAACGACCCAGAGGATTGATTGAGAGATGAATTGACAAGGATTGATTGCCCAGTTCATTCTCCTTGAATAATAAACATTATTATAGGGTTTATAAAAAATAAAAACTGAACCTCCGTGCCTCTCGCATACAAATCGGTAATCCAGTAACCCACCATTGGATCAACTAATACACAAGAACATATAAAGTTAGGGTTTTTGATCTTAGCAATAAACCCAAAATTGAGACAATCGTACAAAAACATGAAAATAGATGAAATCTAAGTAAAACTTATAAAAATCAAAGATTAACATACACAATCACAGAATGAATTAGACAAATAGATTGATTCAGAAACAAAAAATACCGATGGAAGAAAAATCACTCCAGCAAAACGCAGTAGGCGAATGCGATTAGGGTTTGTGAATGCAAAATAAGATACAAAGGAAAGGTTCTCTTCATTATGGAAAGTCCGATTAGATTGAAGGTTAATTGAGAAGCGGTGAAGAAAAAGAGCGTGTATTCAATTTGCCGCTCAAAGAGAGAATTGGACAAACAATTAGATGCCACGTGTCAAGTACATGTGTAAGAATAGGACAAATGGCATAAGTTTGTTTTGTTTTATTATAAGGTATAGATAATCGGTTTCACACCGATTAAACCTGAAACCAAACCAAACAAAACCGGCTTAAAACTTAGTTGAATTACATATTCGGCCGGTTCAAAAAACATGAATCCGGCTCAAACTGAATAACAAATAATAGGTTCTAAGTTTTGCCACTTAGCCAATCCACTTACATTGGTAACCCATTTTTATTTATCTGAACTCAATCCAATAACGAATAATGGTTATTATGTATTTTTTTTCACTCGAAACCAAAAACCGAACCGGATTCTAATTCGATTTTGGTTCCTCAAAAGTTGTTGTAGTGTGAGTGGTGACAATGACTATTTTGTCATGTTGAACATGAAGGCAATGGTGGTGGTGACTGGTTAGTATCAGTCATCTTTCATCAAAGTTTGTCAAGAATAAGAAAATAAATAGATTTGGTAACTTTCTAAGATTGGTTGTTAGAAGTGTAGTGAACATGTTGTGGTCGGAGGTTGTTAGGCCTTATGAAGACGATGGCCCTATCTTTTTATATATACTTTAAAAGATATTTAGAATTTCATATTAAACAAAGCACAAATTATATAATAACAATTCAGTTTCATTATATTTTTAAAGAACAACAAAAACATTAAACTTTAAAAAAATGACTATAATAATTATAAGTTTTTAAGACTAAAGTATCAGGGTAATTTATTTATTTAACGATTAACAACGAAAAATAATGACTTTAGTATCGATCGTTTGTGAAGGTTGCGCTGAATCACCGAGCATGTGGGTCATTCACTAGTATACTGCACTTTTGCGAATTGGGTATGTGAACAAACAAATAAATTCATGGCGCAGGTCGCCGTTCATGGCTAGGAGCCCGGTTGTGGGAGGTATTAGGCTTTTCAAAGACGTTATAAGAAGTTAATACATGCGATTTAAAAAAAAAAAACTTTTGTGGTTTATTTGGAAATTATATAATGCTAAAGTTTTCAACAACAAAAATCTTGAGTGGGATAAATAAGTAGAGGATATAAACACGAAAACATTCCTATGTGTAAAAAAATATGGTTAAATTACAATTCTTAAAGGGTCTACATATTCACACACCCAACTCCCTATTTCCACACCCTTCAAGACGCCTCGTATTAGACCTATACGAGGCGTATTACATTTTTCAATTTCCAAGAGAATCTTTGATTATGTCATATTTTGTCTTATTTGCCTCGTATATGCCTCGTATAGGCCTATACTGGGTCGTCTAGGCGAAAAAAGACCATTTAACCCCTGATTTAGGCCTATACTGGGGGTAAATTGGTCTTTTTTGCCTCTCTTATATGCCTAGTATAGGCCTATACTAGGCGTATATAAGGGTTTTTTTTTAACAAACATTTTATACAATATTAATCGTTTTAGCAAACTTTTATACAAAAACAAGTTTTTTATTTTAAATAATTAATATTAGGACCCCTCGTTGGTGTTTTTTTGAGTTGAAAAATGGATGTTTTGGTGTCACACCCCGACTTTCCACGTGTCACCGGTGGCCCGGTAGGGGAGTATCGTGACGTGGTTGGCAACATCATAGTCAAACATTAGTGTTCTAGGCTAAAATAAATCAAGAACAAGGATCAATACATAAAGGAGCACTTACAATCACTGAGTGAATGATCAAAGAACACCAGAAAGATCCAAGATGGTTGTGCAAATCGGATTGGAACATGTTTGAGTGTTTGAAGTTGCAAAAATGTTGCAACTAATGAAGAGGACATGAATCTATAGGATCCTTGGAACGAATTAGATGTTGCCAGGTGTTAAACCACTTATAAAATTCTATGGGCTGCCCCTAGTATCGATTATGTGAGCTGGAAACCCGTTTGGACATGAAAACAGCAAGTAACAGGCTGTTTCCAGCCATTTCTGCGTTCTGTGCAGGCCTCGCGGCCCGCGTGAGATGTCTGTGTGGCCTACGCGGCCCGCCTGACAGTCCAGGTCTGCACAGCAGTTTCAAAAACGACAGGATTGGTCCCTGTCAGCTCATGAAGTCATTTTAGGCACGTTCAAGGCCCGTTAACCTCATATAAAGGCCCCACTATGATGTTTAAACTTAGGAGACATGAAACATGTTCAAAAACATGCCGGATGTCGGTTCGTTTGGCCGTACGGTCACGTTATGCGTCGAATTACGACGAAACACGGACGGAAGCTAAAAACGAACCAAACGACGCGACGAAAGGAATTTTATCAAGGCGATCACTAAAATAAAATATTTTAGTGCTTACATAAATTTTTGGGTGTCCGAAGATATACAGAATGTGAGATATGCGCGAAAATGCAAACTTGTGCACTTTTTGACACTTTTAGTCCCTGTATGACATAAAAGTTTATTTTTGCGCACCGAACACCTTTAAGCCCATATCTAAGCTATAAAAAGGATATTTAGGGCATGTTTAACTTAGGGTCATCTTCCGGAAGGTCCGTTACCCTACGAATCGACATACTTTTGCAGTTTGACGCAATTAGTCCTTTAATTGCGCATTGTAGCGCGAAATGCCATTTAATGTTATCCAAGCCTTCCATGGCCCATATTTATCCTTCCCAAGTATATACTTAAATATTAATACGCTCTCGTTCGCCTAGATGGCCACCGAAAGGCGTAGATTCAAAAGTTGACGCTTTAGGCCCCTCTATTGTGCAAACTTGCGCATCTCATCATCTAATAGCATTGAAGCCTCATCTAATCCATATTAGACATTCTTGAAAGTATTATTAAACATCACGATGCTTCGGATTCGCTAAAAGGTCATTCAGAGGTATAATTAAACATATTGACACTTTTAGCCCCTCTAACTTGCAAAGTTACGCGTAACTTTTCTTATAGGCATAAAAACCTTAGATGGCCATTATTTGGCATTCCCGAGAGTATAATTAAATATTATTAAGCTCCCGGTTTGTTAGAAGATCACTCAGAGGTAAGAATTAACATGTTGACGCTTTTAACCCTCTATTGCGCAAACTTTCAATTAATTACGCAAACGGCTACACTTATTCATCAAGTGGCACATTTGTGAAAATAAACATCATAAGAAACTTATTTTTAGGCATGTTAACACTTCCAGTCCTTTCATAATCAAATTTTTCGATTTTTCGAAAAATTAGTCCCTCAAATTTACTATTTGACTTCATTAGGGTTTATTACACGTGTCAATACATCATTGGACGTGATTTTACGAGGTGTTACATCCTCACCCTCTTAAAAAAAATCTCGACCTCGAGATTTGCTAAAAATTGCTGGAAGTTCTTATTGTCGTATAACGGACTTAGCTGCTATAGCATATCTGGAGTCTTTTAAAGTTCCTAGGCGGACCTCTATTATAGGTACATGTATCCTTTTGGAGTTTCTTAACCTGTCGATCCTTAATCGATACAGGTTGCTCCTTATTTCATAAACCTGTATATCATTATGTGATAGTGCGTCTCGATTTATTGGTGAAACACATCCTTAAATCATTAGTGTGTAATGCATTGCGAGTTCCGCCAAGTTCCTTAAATAGGTTTTGGCTTATAAGCTATTTGATCTTGATACATTTGATTTCCTTCGAATGATTCTTTATATTCAGAGTTTAACTAGTCTGATAATCAAATTGGCATACCTTTCCAGGGTGATATTCTTTGTTGAACCTTATTCTTTTCCCAAGAACTTAAGAGGGTTGATACTATCATTAATCCTTGAATTTTCTGCCGAATATTGGCAATTTACAGATGTTTATGGATTTGTTTGATCTTATTCGTTGTCTCCAAGGCAACTTTCAGATTCTGATAATTGGACTTACCAATCTTCTGTCTACTAATAGATGTTTTAACATTCCATCTATACAAGGTCTCTAAAGGAGCAGCCTTGATACTTAACAATTATTATAGAAAAGCTTATTTTAAGGTGAGATGGTTATTTCAACCGTTGCTCAAAACTAATCTTAAGGAATAGCTAATCCTTGCCGCTAGTCGAACAATTCGACGATCCTGGGCAGCTGATGGCGATCCTTAATTGTTGCCTAAGTAGGGTTGCGGTAATCAATGCATAAGCAAAATGAACTGTCTTTCTTAATTAACTAAACCGAATTCTCAGGATATTCAGTTAGGCTATAAGAATTACTTAATCAAGGTTTCGATTCTTCCAATGATGGTACTAGACGTCTTGGAGATTTCATAATAATACAGCCCTAAATGGGATGTTAATCTTAACTCTACTAGCCTCTCTGAAGGTAAGCAGGGTACTCTTTAGAGAAGATGATTAAGATATAAAGAGGTTACAGAGATTTTCCATATCTCAGGCTCTAGTTCATCCCTCATTGCTTGTGTCAAATACGTGACACATTTATGTTATAAATCCACGAATTCCATTCTGGATATCTTATTTGAATACTACTAGTCGACTTTAGTACAATATAACCATTGGGATATCTCAGGGGTTCCATGCATTAAACCTCCATACTGATCAGGCATGGAAGCAATCTATGGGACACACTAAGATACGCCAATCCTCATATGGCACTTTTATCAAACATAGTTTGGCATTCGCAGGCGATAGAAAACAATGAGAAAATAAAATAAAATAATAATATATATTATCGTACTCTTTTTGGGGAAGAGTACTCCAGATTCTTATGAAAGGATTATCTTCGAGGATGGGAGAGATGGTCATTATAGATTCCATTGGTAAGTTATACCTTACAGTTAATATTTGGAGTTCTTATGAATGAAATCAAGAGTTTGCTAAGCTTATGGTTTGCTAAAAGTTTATTATCCCTTGCATTAATATAAAAATACTTAGCAGACACTATCAATGCTAAAAGGTAAGGGACATACCTAATGCTATTATCGATGTGCACTGTCTCTGGCATTCAACCGGTAGTCCAGGCGTTTCCTTTCTTATCCTTCCCAGACTTAGCTGCTCCTCTCTTGGCAGCCTTAGGGCAATTAGTACTGATGTGCCCCTTTTCGCCACAACTGAAACAGTTTGCATCTATTATGTCCCTACATTCGTGGGACTGGTGGCCAGCTCTTTTACAGATGCCACATTGCTTTATCTTTTGGTTTAATCGACACTGTCTCCAATGTCTTCTTTTGCAGGTTTTGCATGTAGGCTTTTTGTTGGAATCCTGTTGGTTATTGTTGAACTCGGATTTGCTCTTCTTAGGATTCTGAGAGTTATCCTCCTCCCTTTGTCTTTTGTCATTAGTTTCATTCTTGAACGACTTTTGTCTCACTATATCTAGAGTGAGAGACAAGGATAGATCTACAGCTGATCTGTAGTTGATTGGCCTTGAAGCCTTAACATTCCCTTTTATTTCTGGTGCCAAACCACCGATGAAACGCGCAATGCGTTTTGGTTCCGGGGTAATTAAATAGGGTACCAGTCTAGATAGGGAGTTGAAGTCGGTAACATATTGCTGACAATTTAGGTTTTTCATTGTGAGAGTCAGAAAATCTGTCTCCACCTTTTCCACTTCGTGTTGTGGACAGTAGTTCTCTTTGATAAGGTCCACAAACTTGGACCATCCCATAAGGTATAGGGGAATTTTCCCCGTGGACTGCATCATGGCCCTCCACCATACAAGAGCCTCTCCCTTAAAAGATTGTGAAACAAATTTTACTACGTCCTTATCAGCACAATTGCTGATGTCCACAACCGTTTCCATTTCCTCAAGCCATTCCATAGCATCAATTGCTCCTTTTTCGCCATTGAAATCTCTGGGTTTGCATGAGGCGAAATAATTGTAGGTGCACCCGCCTTCAGTTGAACGGGGCTTATCATAGAGTACTAACTCCTGAGGTTCGCTCTTTTCATCTGAAGAGTGAACGGAGCTCTCCTTATGAGCTGATGTATGTGTTTCCGTATGGACCTTTGAGTGAGTGACACTCGGTTCCTTTTTGTTCTCAAGGATCTTATCCACAACTTCACTAATTGCTGCGCTAAACAAGGCCTGAAGAGTAGTGCCATTAACATTTATATTTATATTTGCATCCTTGTTTTTAGCCGCAGTACTGCTGTGTGCTTCGTCGGAAACCTCCATTCTGGAGCTTTGGTACTAAACACCAAAAATAACATATGCTTAGATACAAACTAGTATGGAATCATCGTACTGGATGATTTATAAACCGTGGTATTTTTAAATCATAATGGCTGTTAGGTTTATAACTCACTTATAGTTTGCTACTAGAAAGTATGTCAATTATATTTAGCCTAGGTAAAAAAAAAACCATCAATTGTGTTTAAGGTTTGGACCAAGTCCATTACCTTTTGACAGGGAATCTCAATGTCACAATTGTCTTTGTCACAACGACAATCTTTAGATATTTGGAAGGCTTGTCACGAAGGACATTAATAATCATAGGCACGAAGGCCTTGTCACAAAGGACTTATAAGAATATGGCACTTAAGGCATTAATATTTAAGCCGCAATTTTATCAGATTAGAGATCTTAAGGTTCGAACATAGTTCTTTACCTTTGGACAGAGAGTCAAAGACTACAGCCGTCATTTCTTTGGAAGGTAATTTATTTTGCCACAAAGGCTAGTCAATGGACATAATTCTGATTAACCGGATAATGGTGAGCTTCAGAGGAGTCAACCATGGTGAAGCTTTGAAGGCTACAACCTAAGTAATAATAATTGATTTAATTATATGGTGAATTGTCGAGTTTGTTGATTAAATAGCTATGGTGTAAATAAACCATATAGGCCAAAAGATAGTATTTAAGTTAATTGATTATGTTCTGCCTAGGTTTTTAAGTAAACCATCCTTGGCATGTAAACAGAATCTAATCCTTCATATTTATTAGACAGGGGACATAAATCACGACTGTCAATGTCGTACTGACATTTTATATAGCACAAGAGCTTGTTCCCAAGGACTCGTGATGGCACAGGGCCTTGTCACTAGGGAAAAATCTAAAACATAATCAATGATTCCTTTGTATCGAAAAATTTCATAGTTCATTGTCTTGACAAGAATTTATGAAATAAAAACTATCTTTTCATGTATACGCCTTTTCCCGTAGGTATACATCCCAAATGGATGTTTTGATGCGTACATCATTTTCGACGTTTACCAGCCATGATTCCTATTGATCATTTACGCTAAATATGGGATTTGGAAAATTCCAATATAAGGATGACAAGTGTGATTTTATCGCATCACGGTTGTCGGGAGTGTTAACACATTTTCAGATGTTAACAAGGATCTGAATCTCTTTTTAAACTGGTTTTACCATCTTAGCTAGGTCTTCAATGACATTCAAGCTAGGTCAAACCTTTTAAGATTCTCTTTTAATATCTATATTGGCAGGAAAGGAATGATATTTATTTTTTTCAGGATTTTTATCATGAATCCTAATTTATAAGTTAGTAATAGCACAAATGGCCTAGTCGCGTAGACAAGTTTAATTTATAAGCCATGATTTCAGAGAATCAAAACATGAAGGTATACTGGCACAACAGGGCTAGTCACAAGGACATTTATAAATTATAAGCTATGATTTCAGAGAATCAAAGCATGAAGGTATACTGGCACAACAGGCCTAGTCACAAGAACATTTATAAATTATAAGCTATGATTTCAGAGAATCAAAGCATGAAGGTTTGAACCTAGTTCATTACCTTTATCTGACAGGGAGTCATCGCTACCACTGTCTTTTGGTTCATATGGAAATGAGCAGGGCCTGTAGGCGCTATATTACCACGTATGGTCAAAATATGATCATCTCAAGTGATGATCTAAACCCATGATTCAGAGATCATTACATTGGGTTAGGAATCTTTTGAAGAATCCAATAATAAGAATGACGTGTGTGATTTTAATGAATCACGTCTGCCAGGAGTGTTAACATATTTTCAGATGTTAACTGGGATTTGAATCCTTGAATAGGTCCTACCATCTTGGCCTCGTCATATAGGCTAGGTTTACCTTTAAGATTCATTTTTAATAATAAACGCAGAACAATCCTAACTCAAGATGTTAATAAGGATCTGAATCTAGTTGAGGAACTACCATCTTGGCCCTGCTTCAAAATAAAGCGTGGCTAGGTCTTGTTCTTTTTAGATTTTGCCATTTTATATAAAGGTAGATCATATAAAAGGAATGTTATTTCCCATTTATTTCATATTTCATGTTTAGAATGAAAACTTAAATTTAATCAATCCACTATATGTAAATAACAGTACAGAGTTGCCCTAAGCGGGACTTGAAAGGAATAATGTTGTCCTAGAAGGGACTGAAAAATAAATATGTCCTTAGAAGGACTATTAAGGAAACGATCTTTAGCTAAAGGAGTTTCTTCTTCATCTTATTTCTGAATGCTTTCTCCTTGGTTGCATGTTTCGTCCTAGCCGCTGTACGAAGGTCAGAAATTTAAGGCTCCGGGTGTGGAGAATTCCTATTACGGCTTCTTCGCTTGGCGACGTATCCGATATATAAAAATTGGAAGCAAAATTTCCAAATGAGGATTGAGAATATTCCTATGTTAAGTCTAGACTCAGAAGGTCAAGGAATGTGCTAATGTGTCATTGAGATTAAACACAAAAAGATAGTGTTTAATTCACTCAATGTTGGCTCTGATACCAACCTGTCACACCCCGACTTTCCACGTGTCACCGGTGGGCCCGGTAGGGGAGTATCGTGACGTGGTTGGCAACATCATAGTCAAACATTAGTGTTCTAGGCTAAAATAAATCAAGAACAAGGATCAATACATAAAGGAGCACTTACAATCACTGAGTGAATGATCAAAGAACACCAGAAAGATCCAAGATGGTTGTGCAAATCGGATAGGAACATGTTTGAGTGTTTGAAGTTGCAAAAATGTTGCAACTAATGAAGAGGACATGAATCTATAGGATCCTTGGAACGAATTAGATGTTGCCAGGTGTTAAACCACTTATAAAATTCTATGGGTTGCCCCTAGTATCGATTATGTGAGCTGGAAACCCGTTTGGACATGAAAACAGCAAGTAACAGGCTGTTTCCAGCCATTTCTGCGTTCTGTGCAGGCCTCGCGGCCCGCGTGAGATGTCTGTGTGGCCTACGCGGCCCGCCTGACAGTCCAGGTCTGCACAGCAGTTTCAAAAACGACAGGATTGGTCCCTGTCAGCTCATGAAGTCATTTTAGGCACGTTCAAGGCCCGTTAACCTCATATAAAGGCCCCACTATGATGTTTAAACTTAGGAGACATGAAACATGTTCAAAAACATGCCGGATGTCGGTTCGTTTGGCCGTACGGTCACGTTATGCGTCGAATTACGACGAAACACGGACGGACGCTAAAAACGAACCAAACGACGCGACGAAAGGAATTTTATCAAGGCGATCACTAAAATAAAATATTTTAGTGCTTACATAAATTTTTGGGTGTCCGAAGATATACAGAATGTGAGATATGCGCGAAAATGCAAACTTGTGCACTTTTTGACACTTTTAGTCCCTGTATGACATAAAAGTTTATTTTTGCGCACCGAACACCTTTAAGCCCATATCTAAGCTATAAAAAAGATATTTAGGGCATGTTTAACTTAGGGTCATCTTCCGGAAGGTCCGTTACCCTACGAATCGACATACTTTTGCAGTTTGACGCAATTAGTCCTTTAATTGCGCATTGTAGCGCGAAATGCCATTTAATGTTATCCAAGCCTTCCATGGCCCATATTTATCCTTCCCAAGTATATACTTAAATATTAATACGCTCTCGTTCGCCTAGATGGCCACCAAAAGGCGTAGATTCAAAAGTTGACGCTTTAGGCCCCTCTATTGTGCAAACTTGCGCATCTCATCATCTAATAGCATTGAAGCCTCATCTAATCCATATTAGACATTATTGAAAGTATTATTAAACATCACGATGCTTCGGATTCGCTAAAAGGTCATTCAGAGGTATAATTAAACATATTGACACTTTTAGCCCCTCTAACTTGCAAAGTTGCGCGTAACTTTGCTTATAGGCATAAAAACCTTAGATGGCCATTATTTGGCATTCCCGAGAGTATAATTAAATATTATTAAGCTCCCGGTTTGTTAGAAGGTCACTCAGAGGTAAGAATTAACATGTTGACGCTTTTAACCCTTTATTGCGCAAACTTTCAATTAATTACGCAAACGGCTACACTTATTAATCAAGTGGCACATTTGTGAAAATAAACATCATAAGAAACTTATTTTTAGGCATGTTAACACTTCCAGTCCTTTCATAATCAAATTTTTCGATTTTTCGAAAAATTAGTCCCTCAAATTTACTATTTGACTTCATTAGGGTTTATTACACGTGTCAATACATCATTGGACGTGATTTTACGAGGTGTTACATTTGGTAGGGTAATTTAATTGTTTTTTGAGGGTGATGTTTTTTTGAGTAAAAAAATGAGTGTTTTGGTGGGGTAATTTGAGTTGTTTTTTAAGAAAAGTTTTATTTTTTTATAAAAATATTTTACCGTTTTCAAGATCGGCCTTTAAAAATATTCGATCGTAGAAATATTACATTGTTTTTAACATATAGTGTAGTATAGGTCTCGTATAGGTCCCTTATAGGTCTTGTATAGGCCTATCGACGTATACGGGCGTTGTATCATATCCTATAGTATCGTATCGTATTGTATTGTATCGTATAGTGTAGTATAAGTCTCGTATAGGTCTCGTATAGACCTATATGGGACCTATACGAGACTTATACTATACAATACAATATACGATACCATACTATACGATACAATACAATACGATACAATACGATACTATCGTATCATATAGTGTAGTATAGGCCCCTTATAGGTCTTGTATAGGCCTATCGACGTATACGGGTGTTGTATCATATCCTATAGTTTCGTATCGTATCGTATAGTGTATAGTATAAGTCTAGTATAGGTCCCCTATAGGTCTTGTATAAGCCTATAGGCCTAAACGGGACCTAAACCACACGTATACGGGTGTTGTATCATATCCTATAGTTTCGTATCGTATCGTATAGTGTAGTATAAGTCTCGTATAGGTCTTGTATAAGCCTATCGTGTTGTATCGTATCGTATAGTATAGTATAAGTCTCGTATAGGCATCGTATAATTAATATTAGTGTTATTATAATTAATATGAGTTTTTTATAATTAATATTAGTGTTATTGATATTAATATGAGTTTTTTATAGTTAATATTAGTGTTATTGATATTTAAAAAGAGAAAAAAAAAATAGACGCCTAGTATAGGGCTATACTGGGCGTCTATGTGGATCAAAAGACCATTAAACCCCTGAATTAGGCCTATACTGGGGGCAAAACAGGGTTATAATGGTCTTTTGGACCCCTCGTATAGCCCTATACTGGGCGTCTATTTTTATTTTTTTTGTTTTCTCTTTTTAAATAATAAAAAAATAAAACAAAAAAAAAATAAAAATAGACGCCCAGTATAGGGCTATACTGGGCGTCTATGTGGACCAAAAGACCATTATACCCCTGAATTATGCCTATACTGGGAGCAAAACATGGCTATAATGGTCTTTTGGACCCCTCGTATAGCCCCAGTATAGCCCTATACTGGGCGTCTATTTTTATTTTTTTGTTTTCTCTTTTTAAATATTAAAAAAAGAAAACAAAAAAAAAAATAAAAATAGACGCCCAGTATAGGGCTATACTGGGGCTATACGAGGGGTCCAAAAGACCATTATAGCCCTGTTTTGCCCCCAGTATAGGCATAATTCAGGGGTTTAATGGTCTTTTGGTCCACATAGACGCCCAGTATAGCCCTATACTAGGCGTCTATTTTTATTTTTTTTGTTTTCTCTTTTTATATATCAATAACACTAATATTAACTATAAAAAACTCATATTAATATCAATAACACTAATATTAATTATAAAAAACTCATATTAATTATAATAACACTAATATTAATTATACGATGCCTATACGAGACCTATACGAGATTATACTATACTATACGATACGATACAACACGATAGGCTTATACAAGACCTATACGAGACTTATACTACACTATACGATACGAAACTGTAGGATATGATACAACACCCGTATACGTGTGGTTTAGGTCCCGTTTAGGCCTATAGGCTTATACAAGACCTATATGGGACCTATACTAGACTTATACTATACACTATACGATACGATACGACACCCGTATACGTCGATAGGCCTATACAAGACCTATAAGGGACCTATACTACACTATATGATACGATAGTATCGTATTGTATCGTATAGTATGGTATCGTATATTGTATAGTATAAGTCTCGTATAGGTCCCATATAGGTCTATACGAGACCTATATGAGACTTATGCTACACTATACGATACAATACAATACGATACCATGCTATAGGATATGATACAACGCCCGTATACGTCGATAGGCCTATACAAGACCTATAAGGGACCTATACGAGACCTATACTACACTATATGTTAAAAACAATGTAATATTTCTACGATCGAATATTTTTAAAGGCCGATCTTGAAAACGGTAAAATATTTTTATAAAAAAATAAAACTTTTCTTAAAAAACAACTCAAATTACCCCACGAAAACACCCATTTTTTTACTCAAAAAAACATCACCCTCAAAAAACAATCAAATTACCCTACCAAAAATCCATTTTTCAACTCAAAAAAACACCAACGAGGGGTCCTAATATTAATTATTTAAAATAAAAAACTTGTTTTTGTATAAAAGTTTGCTAAAACGATTAATATTGTATAAAATGTTTGTTTAAAAAAAAACCCTTAAATACGCCTAGTATAGGCCTATACGAGGCATATAAGGGGCAAAGGGTCACATATGAGACCTATACGAGGGGCCCTATACGCCAAGTATAGGCCTATACGAGGCATATTGAAGCAGTCAAATCAGAAGTGACATGAGTCAGACACTGACTTTGATGTAACCCTATACGCCTCGTATAGGCCTATACGAGGCGTCTAGGGCTTAAAGGTGTCCAAATAGGCAAGCAGGGTGTCCAAATAGGCAAGCCCTTCTTAAATTGAAATTCTTAGTGTATATTCAATCTCTAAAGTATTCGGGTTGGGTGCTTATATCTAGCATCTTGCTAGCTTAAGATTAATAAAATTTTGAGTTAATTGTCCGGATGGTCCCTGTAGTTTTACGTTTTTTCACGTTTAGTCCCCACATTTTGAAAATAACATGTGTGCTCCCTATGGTTTGTTATTTTGTTACTCGGATAGTCCTTTGAGTAGATGTCAGTTAGTTTGGAAATAGCAGGTATGCTCCCTATGGTTTGTCATTTTGTTACTCGGATAGTCCCCTGAGTAAATGTCAGGGGACTATCCAGTAACAAAATGATAAATCATAGGGAGCATACCTGCTATTTCCAAAAGATGGGGACTAAACGTGAAAAACGTGAAACCACAGGGACCATCTGGGCAATTAACTCTAAAATTTTATCCACCGATCAAAAAGAAAAACTAAACACTTTCGCAAGTTATTTTGAGTTGGGGTTCGGTTCACCTAACATTTGTACTTATCAAGGCCAGATAACATGTATATTAAATAAGAAAATTCAAGAATATTATAAAGGCATTCTACGTTGGAAAACGAACCAAACATTCACTAAAATGTTTTACGGGAATTGAAATTTTATTATTTTTATTTTTTTAAAAACCTTAACTTATACACTCATCTAATCTACACACTACACTTCACAGCGGAACTCAAATTCTCGACCTCTATGGAATGGAATCATTTGACACTAAAAATCCAAGATATCATTAGACTAAATGCACAAATGTAACAATATTAATTAACTATAAAGATGACACAAATTACACAAGTTTGACTCACGTGTCAATTATTCATCCAATGACTTATATATAATAATACTATACCATAATTTGTGCCGTTCAAAAAAAGGCAGATTGGAAAATAATAATCCCATCTTTCTGAAATTGGCCGATAATAATCCCAAGTCAGTTATTAGCCAATGATAATCCGATCTCGTCTATTTTTTTTTTTTTGTAAAATAGTCGCCGTTAAATTAGCTTAACGGAGTTAACTTTTTTTTTTTCCGAATTACAAACCGATGTTTTTGGGCTTTTGATCAGAACGAGGATACGAGTCGATTGATGTAAAACTTACCTCAAAATACTGCCCCCAACCTACGAAAACGGTGCTTCAATTCGGGTGTTTAACTTCCAATTAACAAAATTCAAGCAATTTCGAACACAATTTCGAGGTAAGTTTTACATCAATCGACTCGTATACTCGTTCTGATCAAAAGCCCTAAAACATTAGTTTGTAATTCGGAAAAAAAAAACTTAACTCCGTTAAGCTTATTTTAACGGCGGTGTATTTTACAAAAAAAATTGGACGAGGTCGGATATTATTGACTAATAACTGACTTTTGATTATTATCGACCAATTTCAGAAAGATGAAATTATTATTTTCCAATTTTCCTTAAAAAAAAAAAACTATACCATAATTTGTTTACAACCATTATTTATATATTTTGGTCATCAGTTGAAATAATTGAATTAAATGTTGCGACCATGAAAGAGACGGCGTAGGGTTATCTTTCCAGAATTGCTTCTATCAGCCTTGTTGAATTCATTGCATATTTGCCATCTATATATAAGCATCAAATGAAAAATTTGTGTTGTGTTAAGCCATTTTAGTGTATCGAGAGTACTTAAGACAAAGAAATAAGAATAAATTTTTTTAAAAGCAAAAACTTTCAATAATAGCGAGGAGCAGTGACGGATCCAGGGTCGGATTCCACTGGGTTCCTTTCACTAATTTTCATTATTTTTTCCCAAATCATACAAGGTTTACACTAATTTTTTCCATTTTCTTCGAATCGAATGGGTTCCTAGGAATCCATGGAACCATGCTAAATCCGCCCCCGGCTAAGAGGTGTGGAGTACACGCTTATTCATAACTAAAAAACCATTTTTGTTGTATGTTCTTTAATTTTTCTTTTAATCTTTGTGATTTTTGTTTCTAATCAAGTGCGTCTTTAATAGTAACTTTGTTACAAGTTAAATGGAAGGGTGCAACCACTATTTTACTTTAGATACATGTTAATTGTTATAAGAGTAAAATGTTCCATGAGTTTAAGTCATTTTTGTCACTTCAGTCTAAAAAAGAAACTAATTAGAGTATGCTGAACATTTGCTATTATTTACTAATCTCACAAAGCTCGTGACTTGCAGTTCGGATTGTAGCTCGTTCGAAAGAAGCTCGAGTAAAAACTAGCTAAAAAACTCAATTTGAGATAACATGAGCCGAGTTGGCTCAATTTGTAACTGGGCCAAGCTCGACTCGTTCTTAGGCTTGTTTAACTTCGAGCTAGAGCTCAAACCGAGCTGAGTTGTCTCAATTAATTTCGAGCTTGAGCTCAAACCCACCCTAACCGAACTCGTTTACAGGCTATCCTCAAACCCGACGGCCTAAATAATAGAACACCAATATAGCTTGCAAGGGAACTGGAAAAAAGGAAAACCTCTTTCTATATATACGAAATTATATTTTGGAGAAAATTTGTCCCCACATTTACTAAACCTCACACTAAATAAGGTAATGTTAGTGTAAAAAAGATATTTCGTACAAAGTGTAAGAGGTCTATGCAAACATGCTGTTTAAAATTTTAGGTATAGTGTTTTAAGTAAATAAATTGGCGATTTTGTTGGCCGTTCAAAAAAAAAAAAATGTTCACTTTGTTTATAATAGATCTATTGTAAAGGATATGACTACACTAAAGGATATGACTGCGTAGAGAGAAAGAGAAGCCATTTGCACATGATTATTATTCATGTGTATAAAAGGTACTAATGGATGCTTTTTTCTTGGTAATTATAGGTATTTATATTTTTTATTAATACTTCTATGTATTTAAATAAATTTTAACACTTTTCAGTGGATGGGGTGGTGAGTGAGAAGATGAGTCGGAGGGTTCATTTATCGATAACCATCTTCTTTGGCACAACATTTTACATCCAATCTCGAATCAGCAATTACAACAAACATAATGTAATTCAAAGCAGACTTAAGACAAAACACATTAATACTGTAAAACTATAGATATCATTGAACTTTTAATCAAATCCATCACTAAATACATCTATGCCATGTTAGATAAAGACGGAAAACCTACCGATAAAACAACAAATGGTGTATAAAGAAATATTTAACGATTTGTGAGTTTTTTATATTCATTTACTTCAGTTCAGTGTAATAAAATATTTATGTTAGCACTTGAATGTTTCTTTAGTTAAAAGGTTAAGGTCAACACCATTACATAATATATTTTATTGTGAGACCACCCGTGTAACACACGGGTACTTAGACTAGTGGTATAATATAGAAAAACATCAAACACAACAATTTATAACACACTAATTTAATTCTTCGCATGGTGTTTTAGATTTCATGCCTAGATTACATTTAATTATGTTTTAAATTATTATGTTTTGTCTTTTCCTATATAATACCATGCCAAATATAAAACATTATACCTAAAATTTAAAAATAGGACCACTTTTAAAAACCGGATGACGTCACAAATAATTCAAAATTTAAAAATATTTTTGTAACTAATTTAAAAGAAAATGTGAAAGTAATTTATCTTTTGGTGTGTATTTTCAATGTTAAATAAATATTGAGCATGTAAATTAATAAGAGATTGTTAAGAAAAACATAAATAGATAAAAATTTAAAAAGTAAATTAATAAGAGACTGTCAAGAAAAACATAAATAGATAAATTAATAAGAGACTGTCAAGAAAAACATAAATAGATAAAAATTTAAAATCAATGGGGTGGTGGTACAATGGCAAATGACAAAGGCAAAACCTGGGTTCAAGTCTCACAAAGGAAATAAAAGAAATTTGCCTTTAAAAAAAATTAAAAAATCAAGTACCCCCAGTTATCAAGTTAATATGCTAGTTAAACTAGTCCACACTTCAAGGGTACTTAACCGAACTGACTGTGTTGACAATATATTATCTGACCTGAAAGCACCACACATAAATCATCGTCTTAGATTTCAAAAAAAAAAAAAACCCATATTGATTGATACACATTAGCTTTTATTTTCCATTAATATTTAACACTCGTTCACTTTTTATAATACAAAACACCAAACAAACTCATTGACATGCATATGTACTATCTAACCTTAAATAACAGAAGGGAAGAAATGGTAACTAATTTGAAGAGCTATGAAGTGCAACTAAAGATGCATAGTATCCATCCTTGATATTGATCAGCTTTTCATGTTTTCCTTTCTCAACGATTACTCCATTTTTTACAACTGCGATGACATCTGCACCCCTAATGGTCGATAACCGATGAGCCACGACCACTGTGGTCCGGTTAATCATAACCTTGTCCAATGCATCTTGAACCACTCTTTCTGACTCGGCATCTAGTGCACTTGTGGCCTCATCTAGCAGTAGTACCTTGGGACTTTTTACAATGGCTCTAGCAATCGCTACTCTTTGTTTTTGGCCACCCGACATTTGTACACCTCTTTCTCCTACCATTGTGTTATAACCCTGCAAATGCGCACGTTATTTGGTTCGTTATTACTTATTACCAGTATTTGAATCTTTTCTAGTAGAGATGACAGTTGATCCATTAACTTATAAATGAGCTGAATTGAGTTATATTTATATTAAACATACGTAAATCAAAACATTATAGCTAGAAGTAAACACGATTGAAAGTAACATACATACAAACTTTTAGAAGTCACTTTATTTTTCATTTATTTAAATAATTATTGTAACCTTTTGTTTTTGTTTTCATACTCATACTCAATACACTAATTATTAGTAAGAAATTTTCAAATGTGACAATAAGAATTTGCGGGTCAACCTAACCAGATTCGAATCTCTTGACATGTATTAAAAATGACATGTTTCACCTCAAAATAATAATAATAATAATAATAATAATAATAATAATAATAATAATAATAATAATAATAATAAAAAGAAGAAGAAGAATAATAAATAACAAAGCTGAAAATTATACAAAGTCTACTTTTAATGAATCACTTCCTAAACAGCACTCATTAAATATTTGAATTAATATTCTAACTATTGTACTGTTTTGTAATCATTATAAATCTTTAACTTAATAAATAACTAACTGGTTGCGTCGTATATAACTTTTTGCTACATATTTTTTTTTTTACTTTTGTAGATCTCCTTAATCATTAGTATAACATATGACATATTAGAAAAAAACAATTAATTGGTTGAAAGGAGTTTTCACGATTTGCACAACTTAATGGAGTTTCAAGGTATCTCGTGTGTGTGTATGTATATATAAGACATATGAGTGAGGTTCAGCTACAAAGTCTATTTTCCTACAAAGTGTACAAAGTCATAAAACACCACAATTTCAGCCATAAAACACACTCAAAACCCACAAATAACAGAGTGAAGATCACTAAAACACAATATCCAAACCCTATCAGTCCATACAAACTTCAAACACACCATCGTAGAACTATGAATATAAACACAACATGATAATCAACATAAAACACACTAATGTTATTCATTCGATAATCAAAGCCTTATCATCTAAAACACAACACAAAACCCACAAATATGACATTTTAGTATTCTTCACTTTGTTATTTGTGGGTTTTGAGTGTGTTTTATGGTTGACATTATGGTGTTTCATAACTTTTTACACATTGTAGGAAAAATGGACTTTGTAACCAACTCCCACCCTAAGACATATATAGTTTTAAATCATAATGTGAAATAAACTAACCTCTTGCAACCCGCTAATGAAGTTGTGGGCATTGGCCAACTCGGAAGCAGCTAATATTTCGGCCTCGGTAGCTTCACCATCCTTTCCATAAGCAATATTAGCACGAATGGTTCCATTGAATAACACGGGTTCTTGGCTAACTAGACCCATCTGTAACCTTAGCCACTTGAGTTGAAAATTGTGTAACTCGGTTCCATCTAATGTGATACAACCCGAATCCGGATTGTAAAATCTTTGTAAGAGTTGGATAACCGTTGATTTCCCGCTTCCGCTCTCACCGACCAATGCCACTGTCTGAAAGAAGAGTGAATAGATTTATGAATCTGGCAAGTGAAATTTTAACTTATTAAAAGACCATATGTGAAAGTTAGTCTAAGAACTTAATGTTAGAAAAAAAAATTACCTTGCCACTATGGATGGTTAAGCATAGATCACGAAATATCTCAACATCGGGTCGGGTAGGATATCTAAAACTAACATGACGAATATCTATTTCCCCTTTGACCGTTTCCAAAGTCAAACCTGATTCATCACTCGAGTCGATTTCTGACTCTCGGTCAAGAATCGCAAAAACCGAGTTCGCAGAGCTTTTAGCTTTAGTTGTATCGGGTCCAAATGCGCTTGATTGAGACACTGCTAACGCCGCCAGCATTAGAGCAAAGAAAACCCGAAAAACATCTTCGAAATTTGTTATTCCAGATTTAACAAATCGGGCTCCTATGTAAAAACTAGCCGCAAACACACAATAGAGTAAAAAGTACGAAGCCCCGAACCCGATCCCTGTGATTAAACCCTGTTTAATCCCAGTCTGTTTTGGGCCCTCACATTTATTTCTATACAGTTGCATAACTTTCTCTTCTGCGCAAAAAGACGCTACTGTCCTTATACTCCCGACAGCATCATTCGCCACCTGACTTGCTTCCTCGTACATTAGTTTAGAATCAGAGCTTAACCCTTTCATGGCTTGCATTTGAACATACCCATTGGCACTCATTAACGGAATCAGGGCAAGAATTATGAGGGCTAACTGCCAACAAGCTGCAAACGCAATTACTAAACCAGTGGCAACAGACGCGAGGTCTTGAACAATTTGAGCAAGGGCATCACCGACCAACCCACGAACACTGGCTGCATCCGCGGACAGCCGTGCACCGATGGCACCGCTAGAGTTTTCCGGCTTGTCGAACCAACCCACCTCCATGTTCACCACTTTCTCAAAACATAATGATCTAATCCTTTTTATAAGTTTAGATCCGGCGACAGCGAACAGATAAGATCTCCCTGGATATGCTACAAATGCCACTAGTCCAAGGATTAGGAACACTACAGACCAGTATTTCGAGTCGGATCTCAGTTTATGCGGCGGTTCGTAAAATGTTTTGATCATTCTGGAAAGTAGTAGGCTAAACATCGGGTATATTGTACCGTTGATAATAGCCGCTATTGAACCCATTATGAGAACTGGTATTTCTGGTTTGTTGAGATATGCAAGTCGTCGGAGTGGAACTTGTGGCCGGTCTTGTGAGGGTTCGTCGAAGTCCCTTTCCATGGATTCTGGAGGCGGGTCATGGACTTGTCGCGATGGTGACAAACGAAATGACTGAGACTTTGAGTGGCGGCGACTGCTAGATGACCGCCGATGAGATGTCTTACCTGATGGACTTGTGAGTTCATTATCGGTTTGTTGGTCCTCTGATTCTGAATCACTATCAACTTCCTGTAATTTTATAAGTTGAGAGTATGCTCCTTCAGGATCCTGTACTAGCTCTGAATGTGATCCTGATCAAATTCTCAAAATTTATGATGTTTTGATTTGAAGAGGAACTTTAAAAAAAATATATATACCGAAAACTGAAACTGAAACATTTGAAACGTGTATTCAAGTTTATGAATACTCATAAATTTGTTAACGGGCTTAGGACGGGTATCGTATAAAGTGATACCTGCGAGATTGCCTGAAACCATTCCCTTACGTGTTTACTTACATCAAAACCGACTATATTATTACAATATAATTTTTAAAAATATAATGAGTAATAGTTTGAAGCTGTTATAACTTGAAATTAAAAAATATAGAAATTTTAGAAGTGTACATAACTACTTGATCAATACAGGTTTCAAGTAATAAAAGTCCGAATGGGTATTTTTCATTACTTAACCACATAAGATCATAAACGTGTATACCTAATACCTGCTTTAATACAATATATAAATTTTAAAATATAATGAATAATACTTTTAGCCTGTTATAAACATGAAATTACTAAAATATACAAATGTTAGAAGTGTATTTAAGTACTCGATGTTTAAGACGGTTTTTGGATTGGTTTAAGATCGGGTTTCAAGTAATGAAAATCTGAATGAGTGATCTTTAACCACATATTATAAAAGTGTATACCAGATACACGTGAGCCCAACAGGTATAGGAATGAGATTATCTACCTTGCTCAATCATCTTTCCTCTGTGAATAACTGCAATCAAGTCCGCATTTCTGACTGTGCTTAAACGATGTGCAACAATGACGGTTGTTCTATTGACCATGATCCTGTCCAAAGCCTCCTTCACAACCCTCTCAGATTCTGCATCGAGAGCACTTGTTGCTTCATCCAGAAGAAGGATTCTGGGATCTTTAAGAATGGCTCTGGCTATAGCAACTCTTTGCTTTTGTCCGCCAGAGAGTTGTATTCCATGCTCACCAACCATGGTGTCCAATCCCTAAATGTTTAGAAACCAACCGAAAGTTTGATATAAGTGAAAGCGGGTACTTTAAAGTAGTTTTAATACATGGGTGACATAAATCTTTAGGGGAGTTTGAGACTGCTCATTTAGTTTTTTATCTGTCTATTGACTTTTGAAATCAAAAGTTTGGAATTTTGGAATAAGCCGTTTTAAGTTGCTTATTCCAAACAGTTAATTTCACTTGCAAATAATCAGATAAACTATTCACGTAATCAATCCTAAACACACTCTAAACAACTTGTGTTACTTCAAAAAATACAATAAGGAAATAAGACGTTTTAATAAGCTAAAAACCTGAGGTAGTTTATCAATGAACTTAGCAGCGTTTGCGAGCTCGATCGCAACTCTAATTTCGTCCAAAGATGCGCCATCTTTGCCGTACAAAATATTATCCTTAATGCTTGATGTAAACAGAACCGGTTCTTGGCTAACAAGACCAATTTTCTCTCTAATCCATTTTAGTTGAAATTCTTTTAAATTTATGTTATCAATAAGAACTTCACCTTGTTGAGGATCGTAAAATCTCTCTAAAAGGCTAATCACCGTTGACTTTCCGCTTCCACTTTCACCAACCAAAGCTGCAGTCGTCCCACTGGAGATGCAGAGTGAAAATCCGCTAAATATTTCTTCATCTGGTCTTGCTGGATAGCTAAAATATACATCTTTTAATTCTATGTCACCACGAATATCGTCTAATATTTTCCCCTTTGTGTCATACGCGTCTATTTCAGGCTTTCGGTTTATAGTTTCGAACATCTTGAATGCTGCGGCCTGACCCGCAGCAAATGCACTCAAACAGGGAGATGCCTGACCAAGTGACCTGGAAAACACGGTTTATGAATAAAAATTACAATGTTTAAAGTCAACGGTAGATGTGACAAAATTTTGCTTACATGGATCCAGTCAGCACAGCAAAAACTACAGTAAGCACATCCCCACCAGTGTACCCCCTTTCTAGTATCATCTTTGCACCGAACCAGACAGCCAATGCGTAACTACAGAACATAATGAAAACCCCTGTTCCAAGACCGAAGCCAGCAATCAGGCCTTCATGAACACTAGAATTGTAAGCATCAACAAGTGATTTATTGTAATTTGCAACCGCTTTTTTCTCCCCCGTGAAAGATGCAACCTAGAGGAAAAAGAAAATGGTGACCCTTAAATAATCTTAATCATTCATGGTTTAGATGCATTTTCATACATATCATACTATAAGTTTAACATTGTTTTCCTATTTGTCTATTGAGTGAAATAGAATGTTGAGTAGTGGAATGGGTTAAAATAATTTTTGAGTGTTTAAAAAATATTAATTAATATTTTAAAATTTAGAATTTAAGTCATATTTACCATTTCAAAATAATAAACATATCATATTTGCCAGTATCATGTTACTTCTGTTTCACTGAATAAATGAAGAGAACATTATGTGCTGATATGATTCAGCATTTATTCAATAAAACAGACAATTATACATTTATACGTAACTGAATTTATTTTATCTATAATAGAATAGATATGTATTAACTTTTGGACTAGTAGGCATTAAATTTTTGAACTTTTAAAAAGTACATATATTTAACTTATTACCGTTCGGATTGAGCCGATTGTCTGTTCTACTACAGTGGCTGCTTTAGCATAAGCGGTTTGGCCACGCGTTGCCATCTTGGCTACCATTATCGCCATAACCGAAAAAGAAATTACCAATGGAGGAATCGAGGTTAACATGACAAGTGTAAGAAGCCAACCCTTGACCAATGCTACTACGAAACCTCCCACAAATGTTGAAAATAGTTGTATGAATTTTCCAACCTGGAATATATAATAACTTATGAGTTTTCTGCAAATATTTTTATAAATTTTGAAAATAAGAAATTAAAATACAAACCTTCTCCCCCATGGCATCTTGTATGAGTACAGTGTCACCTGACATCCTGCCAACAACTTCCCCCGTGTTTGTTTCTTTGTCAAAGAAGGATATATCTTGTCGTAAAATGGTTTTTAGATACAAACTCCTTATTCTTGCAGCCTGTCTTTCTCCTGTTATCATCCATGATGCAACCTCTACAAAAACACTTAAAACACTTTTTAGAACAATCAGAGGGTGGTATATTGGTATTTGGTAAATAGAGGCTGTTTGTAACCACCCAAAACAAAGCATGTTGACTTGTTTTAGATTTAGACTGTTTGGTTTACATGGTGATCCACTTGTGAAAGAGAAAAAAAAAAGGCAAAAGACTTTTTCTTCAAAACAATTTCTTGTGCAGGTATAATTAAACAGACAAATGGTAAGCATTTTCAAATCAAACCCCAAGTTTTAATTAGAATTAGTGCTTGAATCTTTTGTTTTAAAAAAAATGTTAATAACCTTAAACTTATTGCTTAGATCTTAATGATCTACTAAAATATTGGATCAACTTTATGAATAATGATTAGTTAATTAATATAATTAGTTTTCTTTGATTAAAGTACTGTGTCATGTTATTTTATCGTTATTTGCGATTTTCTTTGACCGGACCAAATTTTTGATCCGACCTTAAATTTCTCCCCATACCCGACCCAGTTTGCCCCCCTAGAAAAGAGTTCCTGGATCCGCCAATATAGATGACCCATAGAATCCGGATGGTTATAGGTTGTTGTTTCCGGACCCGTAGTTAGTGGAATAGACATACTCATATATGTAATTAGCTGTAAGGAAACGTGATGATCATGTAATCAACTTTTCCTTTGTCAGTTTCACAACACAACACAATGCTAAAAATAACTAAGAAGATTAGCTTAGGTAACATTTGTACTTACGGAGGAATGATGCAACACCACATCCAATACCCAGGTAAAAATATTTCAGCGCTACCTGTATGTATAGCCCAATCGGTTGAATCATCAATAAGACTTTGTAGATGACAAATAATTATAGTAACGATATATGTTATGTAGAGACAAGGGGGCATGGAACTGGTGGCCACTTAAGCTTAGTGGCAGGGCGTGGAACACCACCGCCTGGGGCGTGAGGGGGGGGGGGGGGACTCACGGGCGTTGGGGCTTTGGGGAGATTCTTTTCATCCAATTTTAATTTACTCGACTGACACATGAGCGCCACTTGTCCAATTCTTTATTAATTTAACATTTAACACACGTTAGTGGTGTTAAACAACCACTCCTATAGTCCTACCTATGTGACAGTGATGTGGCAACACATTTTTTTCCATGCTCACATGACCATAGCACATAGTCTAAATATATTAACTTGCAGGTGATATATAATATACGTACATACCTTGGAAACAGCGTCGACGACATTATTATTCTGGTTGTGACCAAAAGAATTAATAAGGTCGCCCAATAGAACAGTCATTAGAGGCAGGCATATTCCATTACCGATAGCACTAACAGTACCCGTAATCATTAGTATGCAATCAGTAAGATCAGCAAAAGCAAATAGCTTATAAAACGGCACCGTATCAGTGCTCTCCTTTTCCTTTGCTTTCCCCAATTCAGAGTCTTCAACACCATCACCGGTCCCAGAGGTGGATGCATCCGGATGCACTTCACCACCTGCGGTCATCTTATCGGCTTATGGAGTGATTAACTTATTACAGAATTTGTAGATTTGCACCTGAATAATTAAAATCAGTAAATCAGATTCCAAAATCTCAGATGTTCATGTTGTTTTTGTTTTTTAACTTCAATCGGTCGAATCATATGAGAAAAAAAAATTGAATATGTAATCGGCAGCGAATCATGAATATGTAACAAACAAAAATTGACAAGATTAGATGATATTTATATTTTTTTACATGGTCGTCTAGTTGATTCCAAATTTCTAATACATCTAAATAGAAGGCAAACCACAGCCTCAGTGCAACTGTGCAAGGAAACAAAAGTATCATATTTAAATGGTATAAACACGTGTTGGTTGTCAAGGCATGCTTTCTCGTGTTTGGTTTAGTTGTTTAGAAGTTGTGTTACTTGCATAAACCTAACGAGGATGAGAGGGCTGCAAACGAACCGAACGAACACGAACAAGACCTTGTTCGTGTTCGTGTTCGTTTGTTAAGAAATATATGTATTCATGAACGCTTACCGAACGAGATTTTATGTTCATGTTCGTTTGTTAAGGAAATGAACTTATTCGTGTTCGTTTGTGTTTGTTTGTTAATTTTAGGAACGAACGTTGATGAACACAAATGAGCACAAACTAATGTTCATGAATCATGAACACAAATGGAAACAAACGAACAAAAACAAGCGTTCATGAACAGAATATATAATACACTAACACTTATTAAATATTTTATTAATTTGTCGAAATTTTGAAATATTTAAATAAAATATAAAAACTAAAAACACTAAGAACTATTGAACACAAACGAACACATTACCGAACGTTCACGAACTTAAATGAACGAACGCGATCCTTGTTCATGTCCGTTCATTTAACTATAACTAAACGAACAGAATTTCTTGTTCGAACACAAACAAGGAATAGATTAGATGATTTTAGGGCTCAGATGTTGCGTAAACCCTACGGATCATGAAACGGACTAAGAACTATTTCCAAATTTCGATCAAACAAACAAACACATGCTAATTAACACATAATCAGCTGAAAAAATTCATAAAATGTACTCAACTAACGTAAAGGAATATGAAAGATGATCGTAACAGTAAAATCTATATATAGCATCATCCATGAAAATTGGAAAGAGATACAGAGCTTACTTTGAACAATGGCGGTGTGATTTAATTAATCACAGTGCAGAGCGGATACTCCAGAAATTGAAGTTGAGTGAAAGGAGAAAAATGGATATCAGCAGGCCGTTGGAATAGTGGATGAGAGAGAAATAAAGAGGGATGGAGTAATTTAAACAGGGTGCTAAACGGGTCGTGTTCGCGGCAGTGGCGGAACTAGTCAAAAGGTTAGGGGTATCCTATTTTTTTTTAGGATCAGGGGTATCCTTTATATAACGGAAACGAAATTGAGTTGTATTTTTACACTACGGAAATGGAGTTAAGGGGTATTTTTACGCTACGTAGACGGGGTTGAGGGGTAGCCCGTGCTACCCCTACTAACTCTTTAAGTCCGCCCCTGAACCCGAACCCGAAAATTTTACCCGAACCTGAATCCGACTCGAACCCGAAAATCGTATCATACATAAGAACCCGAACATGACCCGAAGTTTCGTGGGTTGATCCGAACACGCCCCGTTCAACCCGAAAATTTTTTATTTCTTTCAGAAATTAATATATTAAAATTAAAATTTACTTAAAAACACAAATGTATATAATAATATCATATTTAAATTATAATATAGTATAAATGTGTTAAACGGGTAAACCCGCCAACTCGACCAAGTTGACCCGAACCCGACCCGTTAACCTAAACGGGTTCGTGGGTTCAACCTGAAACTGACCCGAACCCGTTTATAGACTAAACCTAAACCCGCAAATTTCATATTAGGTTCGTGTCAGATTTTTGAGTCTTGTCAAAAATTCACACCTCTGAATTTAAATGATTTCATGATGAAGAAGACTGGTTGATGAAATATTCAAATATGCAATTTCAAAGTGGAGATAAAACGATTATAAAGTGAAAATTAAATTTGGCCAATAAAGTTAATGAAATGGTAAAGTAAAAAGGGGCCAACATAACATTTTTTTTGTTAAACATGTACATGTCTAAATTCTAAACATGTCTTTTTTATTAATTTCTTTAGATCCTATTATATTTTTCTCAGTTTTTGTGTTAGCTAAATTCTAGTTGTTTTAGTATGCGGATTCTATTTGGTATCTCCTGATTAACTCTTTTTGGGTTTGTCTATTTTCGTAAAAGGCTAAATGTAACTAATTTTCTTGGTCAACGTGTTGGTTTTTGTGATTTTCCTTATAAGTTAATTAAAACAAATCAAAATTTGATTTTCGGATTTTTATTTGAGTTACAAATACATGATTTTCACGCTAAACAACCCAATAATTTGATATAAAGTTAAATATGTGATACTTGTTTTGTGTGTGTATATAAATATATCACCAATGCCTCACTTCTATCTCTCTAAGACTCGAGTTCGGATCAGAAGTTTGAACCTTAGCCTTGTTAAACTTATCTGTTCACGACTCACTCAGTTTTTCAACTCTAACTTTAACGGCCTACCCTTCTCATTTGCTCACTCACAGCTTCACAACTACCCCAATCCGCTTAGTGCCAACACCCTCTCGACAATATGTGTTATCGAAAAACAAACGTAAAGCCATAGAATTTCACAAGAAATTATACATTTTAAATTGCATCAACAAACAAGATTGAAGGATCATACTAATTTTAAATTTTGAACAAAACATATATTAAAAACACAAAAACAATATCATAATAAAACTTTACAATAAAGCATTCTTTGTTAATTTCACGACAAATTTTACAATAAATTATATTAAAAACACAAAATTATATAAAAAAACACCGAAGAAGAGTTTTTGGGAAGGTCTTCTAACTACAAGAAAATATCCATCTATAAATCCCTTTGTAGATGTTATCAGTGATCTATCATCGTGGTCTTTACCCTTTACACCCGCGCATGGTTTCTCCATGGACCTTCATCAATGGATTAATGACTACATACTTTCACTCAGGGATCACCGATTGAAGCATTTGTCGCTTAGAATCTTCTGATTTAATAGGTATCTGTAATCCTCATGGACTTACCCATGATACTAAATTTGATTAATGACTACATACTTTCACTCAGGGATCGCCGATGGAAGCATTTGTCGCTTAAAATCTTCTGATTTAATAGGTATCTGTCATCCTCATGGACATACCCATGATACTAAATTCGATTAGTTAAGAGTATTTCCAATGCATCCACTTTTAAACGCTCATAAACATGTCTCGTCAACTAACATTTAGATTTCCATACATATTTCATACACACCCGTTTTCTCTCCAATGCTACGTTGCTTTCAAACACTAAAATATATGTGTGTATTTTTATTTAATTATTTATTTTATTTTTTTGAGGGGGGGGGGGGGGGGGGGGGGCACAAAGTTTCATTCCGAACAGCCAAGCAAACGTCACCTTGATGCAACATCTTCGTTCGTTTTCATGCCTTGGAGTTGCTCTAACAACATATGAATATTTATTTAATATAATAAATAGTTGGATGTGTTTGTTTTTGTTGTTTTCGTAGTTGTTAAACAAGAAACTGCCAAAGTACATATAATTAAGCAAAAAAATAAGCCAAGTTGAAGAGGTGAGTCACGAGGGTGATAGTAATACATGTGTTAAAAAAGCAAAAGGAGAAGGTGGTATGAAACTTTGATAAGCATGCAATTTGGCATACCTCCTATTTTATTGTTTGAATCAATTAAGAGGTGGACACAATTGTTTTTTGTTTTTTTTTTTTTCTAAATTATAATTTCTATTGATATTAAATGGTTTTTATTACTTGTTTACAAATTTATATTTGTCTTTTGTTGATGCTAATTGACCATCTTATTCTATACTTGTATCTAGAGGTGTACCAAAAAAAAAGAAAGAAAACGGTTTTAGAAACGAAACCGGAGAAAAAACTGAAACCGGTTTTTTTAAAGACCGGTTTCAACCCGAACTGAACCGGCGGTTTGTATACTGGTTAGTATGCTTGATCTTTGAAATCGATTTTTTTGGCATAAACCGATTTTAAACCGACCCGAACCGGTTGGGCCAGTTATTGTTTTAGGTTTAAAAAACCAGTTAGTAACCGAAACCAGTTATAAAAAAACCTGTTTTTGTTTTTGATGAAAAAAAACCAGCTCGGCTAAAAACTGGACCGGTTAAAAAAACGATTTGTACACCTCTACCTGTATCCTTTTTTTTTCTCATTGTTGTCTTTAACACCTAACCCCTATCTTTCAACCATGCTAGCACCAAATCAACGGCCACCATCACTTGTGACCAATGTTTTTTAATTTGGTTTTTATAACGTACCGGAATTGGCTTAGAAACGGATTAACCGGATGTATCGGACGGTTCAACCGGGTGTACCTGGCGGTTTAACCAGTTCAACTGGTACAACCGACTGATTTGAACCAGTTTTTAAAACATTGCTTGTGACATCCCAAACTTTTTGTAGAAGTGTGTGGTTTTTTAATATCACTTGGACATAGACGGTTTTTTGAACCTTTTGTACAAGTAACTATTTTGCAATTTGGTGCATTGTGACTTTGATTATCACAACATGCATTGTGTTGACTTGAAGCAGTTGAAATTTCGAGTTTACTATTTCGGCCCCTATATAAATATGTGTGTATATAACCTATAGTATATTATAGTATATGTAAAAAGAACAAAAATGTAATTGTACATAACTTTAAGACTTTAACTAGTTATAACTTTTGAAACACATGGTACATTTCATTAAACATATCATTGACATTTAAACAACTAGATCTCCGATTTTAAACACTCATAACTTTTTCATACGTTAATATTTAAAAAATTACACCTTAAAACGAGCATTTGTTCTTTATTCTTTAATTTGAGTATGATATTGTTTTAGTTGTTTGAAATTTAAAAAAAAAATTTAACATGTTATGTGATTACCAGTGGTTGTGTTCTCCGCAGCATCACGCAGACACCCCACTAGTATGTATGTGTGTGTAAAATCTTCAGTGTCGTTCACACGATTAGTCCATATGATTTGTCAGTAGTAATATTTTTAGGTGCTAAGCAGGGGCGGACCTAGTGTAGTCCGAGGCGTAGCCCGGGCTACGGCTCAACTTTTATCCGGTAGTGTAATTTTTTTTTTCGATTTTTATACTAAGGACAACCCTCAACAACAACTAGGACACCCCTAAAAAAATTTTACAAACTGAAATTAAGCCCAAAAAATACTGATTATATTGGCCCAAATAACCATGGAAGGAAAACAAAGAAGAAATATGAAGTTGGTAAAGTTTCTTTGTTAGCGTTAAAGTGAAATAAAAAAAAAGTTGCAGGTTTTGATACAAGGAAGAAAGGTTTCTTGAGGAGTACATCTTGGGAAGATAAGTCTCAAAGTCAAAAGTTAATTTAATTTACCTTTCAATTCCAAAAAATACATGTTAATTATTTCTTTAAAAGAAACAATTTAATATAACCTATTAGGTGGGGTGGGGATGGACTATTAAGGGATTTGTGTTGTGTATAAATATTGAGAAGCAGTTTCATTATATTAAACAATTAGTATGCCTTGTAGCGAAATTCGGTTTACAATCTTCTTGCTCCAACGCACAGTCTTCATTCTTTGCGTAATCGATCGGCCCCTTACGTAAAAATTAAAAATAAATCTAGCCCGGTCTAAAACTTAAAAACTTATTGTCAATATTGATTCATAAAACATAGCTCAAATATGAAATGCTCAATATGGATTCATTAACCTAAATACTAATAACATTAAAAAAACTAGTTTATAAAATTTAATTCTTTAAGGCCTAAGTGTCTTTTTTTTGGCTCGACCAGGGCACTTGATTTTCAAGATTGGCCCTGCCCCGTAATATAGGTAAAAAAAATTTCTCCATTCTATAAATTATATAAGCACACGGTAAAAAAATTGGGATACCCCTGAATATTTCTTCTGGTTCCGCCACTGGTGTTAAGGGTTCAAGTAACAACCTTTTACTTTATTGTTTTTTGTTTTGTCATAATGTTAAATGTTAAGATTAACAGACAGTAAAAACTAATTAAAAATCAAAGGTATTTTCGTCACTATACTCGATAAACCTCTACGGTAACATAATAGTAACACTAGGATGAATGGTTTGAGTCGATTTTTTTTAATAGGATGAACTATTAGTTATAGTATTTAATTAATACTTTATTTAATAGGATGAAATATTTGTTGTAGTAAAAAAAAAAAAATTAATTAATATTATCACAATCAATTGTTTTCTATTCCCTTGTTTTTTTTGTTATTATGTCATAATCATGCTTTTACGCTACCGTAATTATTGTAATTTAATATCATAGCTAGTGTATTTAGTTTTCTATTATTTGTCTATTGGTGCGTCTTGTAGTGTTTTTCAACCTTTATGAAACCCTTTTCTGGTATCTTTTTTGGTTGTTATAATAAAAACAAATAAATTATAGAGTAAACTGCCATTTTAGTCCCTGTGGTTTGGGCACTTTTGTCATTTTAGTCCAAATCTCAAACTTTTTACATCTGGGTCCCTGTGGTTTGCATTTTGTTGCCATTTTAGTCCAAAATCCAAAAACCCTCTATTATGACTGTTGAAAACTGATTATTTTGTCTTTTAGTGCAGGGGTATTTTGGTCCATGTTAATTTATTATAACATTTCAATAATTAATAACATCATCTTCAAGAACATCATCAAAACCCAGAAAATCCAAAAAATCAAGAACATCATCTTCAAGAAAATCAAGAACATCATCTTCAAGAACATCATCAAAACCCAGACCTCGTTCATCTTCAAACATCATCATCAAAACCCAGAAAAATCAAGAACATCTTCAAGAACATCATCAAAACCCAGAGATCGTTCATCTTCAAACATCATCATCAAAACCCATAAAATCAAGAACATCATCTTCAACCACCATCCCGCACCAACAGCCCCGCACCACCACCACACCGGCAGATCTGAACCACCATCTCTCACGGCGCACCACCACGCCAACATATCTGAAACAAGCACCATCCCCCCACCACCATTCTGCACTAGAAAGAGAGAGAGAGAGAGAAACATGAGAGAGAGAGAGAGAGAGAGCCGAACGAGAGAGAAACATGAGAGAGAGAGAGAGAGAGAGGAACGCAGAGATGACGATGGTGGATCTGAGTTTCGGTAGGGACAACGCCGGAGTGGTGCTCAGGTGGGACGACGCCGGATTATGTGGTGCCGGTGGTCACAGTCTGCTCTCTGTGTCAAACCCTAGCTTCATCGCCGCCATCCGTACATCAAAAAACCTCTCCAACAATGGCGGCAACTAACTCCGATCACAATCAAACAGTTGCCGCCGTTAACTGATCGATTTAGGTCTCAGTTGCTGCTTATTTGGGGTTTTATGTTGTTTATTTGGGGATGATGATGATCGATTTAGGTCTCAGTTAACTGATCGATTTAGAGAGAGAAGAGAGAGAGAATGTCTCAGTTATTTGGGGATGATGATGATCGATTTAGGTCTATGTTGTTTATTTGTGTATATGTATGTGTGTATATTAATATATATATATACATACATATATATATATATATATATATATATATATTAATTTTTGAATTAAGAAAATATTAAATGAAAAGCAAAATGACCAAAATGCCCCTGAACTAAAAGACAAAATAGGAGGTTGCAACAGTCAAAAAAATATGGTTTTTGGATTTTGGACTAAAATGGCAACAAAATGCAAACCACAGGGACCCAGATGTAAAAAGTTTGAGATTTGGACTAAAATGGCAAAAGTGCCCAAACCACAGGGACCAAAATGGTAGTTTACTCTAAATTATAAAACCGTTTTCCAGTATTAAGTGCAAACTAAAGGTAACTAACGTTTTCCCTCTCGCACATGGTCGTAGAAACACTCGGAACTATACATATAGAATTTTATATTTAAAAGGAATAGCAAACACCATCACATTATAGCCTATTGACATCTTTAGGTAGGATAAGACTTAGGAACCATAAGGTCTTAGGTTCGATTCCCACAAGGGAAGTTTTTCAAAGATTTATTGGGTTTCCTTCTGAATTGGTGTATAGCATTGAAGAAACAGTGGTTAACCAAGAGGTTAGTCTACGGGTCGAGTCTCGTCAAGTAGAGTTAATTCCTTCTTTCCTCGATCGATGGCTGGCAAAAGGATAAAATTAAGTTGTTGGCAAAAGGATAAAATTAAGTTTCGATTACCTGCGTTGCGCGATAGGGATTAGTGTCTTCGCATAGCGTGGCAAAAGGATAAAATTAAGTTGTTGGTTAACTGCTAGTCATAAATGTTTTAGTTAACGAAAAATTATGAATCGGTGCAATAGGTTATCAAAATCGCCTAAAAATGGCCAGTTTCCTAATCACAGGATGGACAAGAAAATTATTTTGGCGACTATAGTTCATTCTATACCTTGATTAATCTCACTCACGACTAAAAAAAAAAACAGAAATATTTTATACCCACTTCAGTCATCAAAATCCAACATAAAGAACACCCTAACTGGAATGATATGTTTGCTATGACATTAGCTAAGCCACAATCACACAAACTTCTACTTGTGGATTTGATAACCATTTAGACGATGAATCGATTTAAAACACTAAATTGTATCGTGTTAGGATATGCGTATCATTTAATCACTTCCAGAAAATTTAGGGATACACACCCTCCTTTATTTGACAAATACAAAATTTCCATTAAAAGCAAAAATTACATGCTAATTATCACCTTGAATGAAAAAGAAAACAACTTTCTTTTTTATTTTATTTTTATTAACAATACTATGCTCAATTTATAGATATTAGAATTTTCAATTTTCTAGCGTAACTGTTTTTTAGTAATGAACCACATAAAGCCTATAATTTTAAGTTAAAATGAAAGTTGTTACGTCTTTTACACCTTTAATCCCTTATTACTTCCTTAGTAATTACAATAATTGTCTTGTCACCCTTCAATCTTAATAATTACATTGTTTTTGAATGTAAAAGTACATACAAAAGAATTATATTTGAGTCCCAAATGAAAAAAATGGGTTCAACAAATGGGCCAAGGCCTTGTGTCACATCCTGAACTATGCAGCCCGTTAGATGTGTCATTGGACTATACGGTCCGCAAAATTCCAAAACCGGACATCTTTTTAATTGGACTAGTCAAAGTTCACGATGAACCCAAAACAATCAATTTTTTTGGTTAGTCTACAACTTCTAAGCATTACTAGTAGGACTACTCGCGCTTTGCGGCAGGTACTTGGCTGATATAGCATTGATTCGTTACCCGCGCTTTGCGGCAGCTGCCGACACTCGATTTAGCAACCGATACCAGCATCGATGTTATTGATTATGTTTATCATGACACTGGTAAAAATGTCGAGAAAACCAAAAAAACGAAAATCGATATTGGTCACGATGTTGTTCGGATGGTATCGAATCGGTTCGTCATGATAAGAAACAAGATGATAAATTATATTTGACCCGATCGCTTTTGAATAAAACTTTTATCGAGACTCTCAAATAAAAATTAGCACATTGCATTATATTATTACAATACTTATTTCTTGCAACATCATCAAATAAAAAACTACAACTTACCACATGTTTAGCAAGTGTAGTTGACCATGGATTTCAGTTCATGCATTAGATTAGGGCAGAATTTCCCTTTTTTTGAACAAAATGCATCAATTTAAACATTCTTCCTTTCTTCCTCCTTGTGGGTTTCGACACACATAGGGGTGTAAACGAGACGGGTCGAGCCCGAGCTCGCTTGGGCTCAAGCTCGGCTCGTCATGTTTTTTTGAAGCTCGAGCTCGAGCTCGGCTCGGTTCGAGCCTACTTATTTGAGTTCGAGCTCGGCTCGCGAGTAAAACCCAAAGCTCGAGCTCAGCACGACTCGACTCGAGCTATTTTAAGTACAACCTTAGACGAGTTAAAAACTCGGCTCGAGCTCGCTTCAGTATCGCTCAAACGAGCCAAAGCTCGGCTCCCCAATGTTATCATCATTATTATTATATTATATATAAAATAAATAAATTTTGGTTTGGGCTCGTTTAGGCTCGCGAGCCTAAACGAGCTTTGTATTTCAGGCTCGAGCTCGGGCTCGATAACTACACGAGCTCTATTTCAGGCTCGAGCTCGGGCTCGGGCTTGTTAAAGCTCGGCTCGTTCAAGCTTTAAACCGAGCCGATAACGAGTAGCTCTCGAGCCTCTGGGCTTGTTTACACCCCTAGACACACACATAACACACACAAAAATCCTGAACTTTCCTTTTTAATTTAAACTTTAACTCAACTCTCTAAGTTTAGTCCCTCTAGTTTAGTTAATTTTTTTGTTTGGTCACAAACTTCCTTTCATATTATTTAACTTGTATTTTTAACTAAGTTGACTAACTTAGTTACCGCATATCGTACCACGCAAAATAAAACATACCAGTGAATTAACATTTCGGTCTTGGGACATTACAAGTCTACCCCCTTAAAGAAGATTTTATCCCTGAAACCTTTCTCATCTCTACTAGACCAATCATACTTTTACCTTTTTGTTGTACTCATTCAAAGTGCATATTATAACATGAATACATTCGAGGCTGATGCAAAAGGTTTTATTCATGAATAAACATAATCGTACGTCTTGTCCCTACTTTCTTAAATTAAGCAAAATACTTTCATGCACTTATTGATCATAGCAAATCGATTACTTCTACTTTACGCATAAATCATGCCTGATACTTCATTCTTACATTAGTCATACAAGTATTCCTCATGAGCTTACCACAATATTCCATTATTAACATTCCTTTTAATTACTTTCATAGTCACATAAAAAGTCAGATATAATCATATGTATATATAAACATTCAGTTATGGTATCACTACCACAACATAACTACTATTGCATACTCATTTATTCGTACTTAATTCGAGAGTTAAGCTACATTCTACGTTTGCTACCAACATGTACTATGCACACTCTTAGGTTAAATTCTGAATCATTTCATTCATGTCACTCTATGATTAGCTCTCTTCATGCACTACTTATACTACACATGTAAGCATGATGCACAAGTTCATACGAGTATTTAACCAATACCCCAAATTCTCACCCAAGAATTTTGAAATTTCCTGTTAATGACAAAAATTCTGGGTTGAAATTCCTCCCAAGTTGACCTCTAGAAGTCAAACATTTTATACTATACCATAATTATACTACCACTTGTTTATTCGTGGGTATTATTCAATCTACCAATTCTTATTTATCAATCATGAGCTAAACATTTTACTAACCTTGGCTTCATTGCATAAACCAACGATCCGTAAACCAGATCGGTCCGCTTCTTCATGAGTCCATACCATAATAGGATTGATTTCATTCATCCATGTAATGAGCTCCCGCTCGTGAGCATCCCTTCAACAGCTCTACTATTTTCATCACACTAAGAATTCCATCATTCTCATTTATAACATTAACGGTTAGCACATTTCATTTCAGATATTCATTGAACATGGTGTTAATTCACCCATAATACTTTCACAAATTTCCCGCTCATATGCTATACCGTACCATATATTTCATTCGCTAGTTGCATAATTTCTGCAGTTTAACTTTTCAATGTCTAACTGCAATTTCCTTATTTATTATATATTGAAGTGCCCGTTTGTACTTCATTTCGATTTGAGCATACTTACAAAACATTGTTTTAATGTTTCTTTCGAAAATCTTCCTTCTTGTAAATACTTACGTCATTCATCCGGGTCTTAGCCCGTTAGTCATCCTGACTCTCATGAGTCGATTACTATCATGCTAATATGTAAAATTCTTTCAGTAAATTTCCTTTTGCCGAATAGTTTACACTAAAGATTAAATACACATGTTTTGTACTACAAAATACAAATCGTGTAGGTTGCAAAACAATAAGTGTCATTTAATTTAGGGTTTTTTTTTTCACAAATTGCAAATGATCATCAACAAAACTGTGTTGTATAATTCAAAACCATCGATGGAGTACGTCAAGGTGAAAACAAAATCAAATAGTTTTTTATACGAAAATATCTAAGCCGACTTTGATACCTTTAAGAAATATACTAAACAAGTAAGGACAATTGTTGTAAAAATATTACACGTCTATTTTTACTTTTTTTTTAACAACAAATTTGGATCATTGGCGAATTACTGAGGTATCATCGTGACACCAACGGAACTATCAGATCATATCCATCTCCGCTAGACAATAATGTTATACACCAATTCAGAAGGAAACCCAATTAATGTAGGAAAAACTTCCCTTATGGGAATCTAACCTAGGACCTTATGGTTCCTAAGCTTTATCCTACCTCAAGATGTCACTAGGCTATAATGTCATGGTGTTTGCTATTCCTTTTAAATATAAAATTCTGTATGTATAGTTCCGAGTGTTTCTACGACCATTTGCGAGAGGGAAAACGTTAGTTACCTTTAGTTTGCACTTAATAGTGGAAAACGGTTTTGGCTTTTCAAAATAACTAGTAAACTTCACCATGCATTGCGACAGAAATTTAGTCATATTGATATCGGTTTGATTCATTAGGTTAGTTACCTTTAGTTTGCACTTAATAGTAAAACCTACAAGTACCCCACCCAACTAGTAACTACCCGTCTTCATCATAGTATTACAATTTATTTGTTTTTATTATAATAACTAAAAAATACAAGAAAGGGGTTTCATAAAGGTTGAAAAACACTACAAGACGCACCAATAGACCAATAGTGAAAAACTAAATACACTATGATATTAAATTACAATTATTACGGTAGCGTAAAAGCATGATTATGACATAATAACAAAAAAAACAAGGGAATAGAAAACAATTGATTGTGATAGTATTAATTAAATACTACAACTAATATTTCATCCTATTAAAAAAAAATCGACTCAAACCATTCAACCTAGTGTTACTATTATATTATGGTAGAGATTTATTGAGTGTAGTGACAAAAATACCTTTGATTTTTAGTTAGTTTTTAATGCTTGTTAGTCTTAACATCTAACATTGTGACAAAACAAAAAACAATAAAGTAAAAATTTGTTACTTGAAACCCTTAGTACCTAAAAACAGAGTAACAAATGAGCAAACCACTTCAGGGACTGAGAAAACTAAATTCCATCCACTTCAGGGGCTATCTGAGTAACAAACGAGCAAACCACATGGAGCATACATGTAATTTTCAAAAGTTGGGGACTATAGATGTTATTTTACCAAACCACAGCGACTATCCGTGCATTTTACTCCCTAAAAATATTACTATTGACAAACCACATGGACTAATCGTGTAAACGTTACACACACACACACATACTAGTGGGGTGCTTGCGCGATGCTGTGGAGAACACAACCACTAGTAATGACGTAACATGTTAATTTTTTTTTAAAATTTCAAACAACTAAAACAATATCATACTCAAATTAAAGAATAAAGAACAAATGCTCGTTTTTAAGGTGTAATTTGTTAAATGTTAACGTATGAAAAAGTCATGAGCGTTTAAAATTGGAGATCTAGTTGTTTAAATGTCAATGATATGTTTAATGAAATGTAGCATGTGTTTCAAAAGTTATAACTAGTTAAAGTCTTAAAGTTATGTACAATTACATTTTTGTACATCTACTATAATATACTAGTATATGTACACATATTTATCTTGGGGCCGAAATAGTAAACTCGAAATTTCAACTGCTTCAATTCAACACAATGCATGTTTTGATAATCAAAGTCACAATGCACCAAATTGCAAAATAGTTACTTGTTCAAAAGCTTCAAAAAACCGTCTATGTGCAAGTGATATTAAAAAACCACACACTTCTACAAAAAGTTTGGGATGTCACATGCAATGTTTTAAAAACCGGTTCAAAGCGGCCGATACATCCGGATAAACCGTTTCTGAGCCAAATTCGGTACGGTATAAAAACCGGATTTTAAAACATTGGTCACAAGTGACGGTGGCCGTTGATTTGGTGCTAGCATCGTTGAAAGATAGGGGTTAGGTGTTAAAGACAACAATGAGAAAAAAACGAAGGATACAAGTAAAGGTGTACAGATATAAAAAACATGTGTCCACCTCTTAACTAGATGGTCAAAACAGTGGTTACATACGACTAGATGGTCAACAAAAGACAAGTATAAATTTGTAAACAAGTAATATAAAAAATTTAATATCTATAGAAATTATAATTTAGAAAAAAAAAAAAAAAAAACAATTGTGTCCACCTCTTAATTGGTTCAAACAATAGAATATGAGGTATGCCAAATTGTATGCTTATCCAAGTTTCATACCACCTGCTCCTTTAGCTTTTTTAACACATGTATTACTATCACACTCGTCTCAGCTCTTTAACTTGCCTTATTTTTTGCTTAATTATATGTACTTTGGCAGTTTCTTGTTTAACAAGTATGAAAACAACAAAAACAAACAAATCCAACTATTTATTATATTAAATAAATATTCATATATTGTTAGAGCAACACCAAGGCATGAAAACGAACGAAGATGTTGCATCAAGGTGGCGTCCGAGTTTGACGTTTGCTTGGCTGTTCGGAATGCTAAATATGAACAGATGAAACTTTGTGCCCCCCCCCCCCCCCCTCAAAAAAATAAAATAAATAAATAAAATACACACACATATATTTTAGTGTTTGAAAGCGAACGTAGCATTGGAGAGAAAACGAGTGTGTATGAAATATGTCTGGAAATCTAAATGTTAGTTGATGAGACATGTTTATGAGTGTTTAAAAGTGGAAGCATTGGAAATACTCTTAATTAATCGAATTTAGTATCATGGGTAAGTCCATGAGGATGACAGATACCTATTAAATTAGAAGATTTTAAGCGACAAATGCTTCCATCGGTGATCCCTGAGTGAAAGCATGTAGTCATTAATCCATCGGTGAAGGTCCATGGAGAAACTATGCACGGGTAAAGGGTAAAGACCACGCTGATAGATCACTGATAACGTCTACGAAGGGATTTATAGATGGATATTTTCTTGTTGTTAGAAGACCTTCCCAACAACTCTTCTTCAGTGTTTTTTCTTATATAATTTATTGTAAAATTTGTCGTGAAATTAACAAAGAATGCTTTATTGTAAAGTTTTATTATGATATTGTTTTTGTGTTTTTAATATATGTTTTGTTAAAAATTTAAAATTACTATTATCCTTCAATCTTGTTTGTTGATGCAATTTAAAATGTATCATTTCTTGTGAAATTCTTTGGCTTTACGTTTGTTTTTCGAGAACACATATTGTCGAGAGGGTGTGGCACTAAGCGGACTGGGGTAGTTGTGAAGTAGCGAGTGAGTGAATGAGAGGGGTATGCCGTTAAAGTTGGAGTTGAAAAAGTGAGTGAGTCGTGAGCAGATAAGTTTAAGGTTCGAACTTCTGATCCAAACTCGAGTCTTAGAGAGATAGAAAAGTGAAGTATTGGTGATATATTTATATACATACGCAAAACAAGTATCACATATTTGACTTTATATCAGATTATTGGGTTGTTTAGCGTGAAAATCCTGTATTCGTAACTCAAAAAAAATCTGAAAATCAGAATTTGATTTTTATTGTAATTGATTTATAAGGGAAATCAGGAAAATCACCAAAACAGACACATTGACCAAGAAAATTAGTTATATTTAGCCATTAAAAAATAGACAAACCCAAAAAAAGTCAATCACGAGATGGCAAATAGAATCCGCATGCAAAAACAACTAGAATTTAGCTCACACAAAAATCAGGAAAAAAATAACGGGGTCTAAAGAAATCAATAAAAAAGACATATTTAAAGCACATGCCAAAGTCAACCGACAATAGAAAAAGCGCACACTAATTCAATCGACGATTAGAATCAAGGGGTTAAATTCTAGTCGCCAGCTAAATTTAGCTGACGCTTCACATGTTTTGGCTAAATTTTCACATGTTTTAACCTGATAGACTATTACCATTTCAATATCTTCTTGAAGAGATATGGCCCCAAATCAGTGCACATATGGCACGGAGACCACACCACTTTTACAACATGACGTCCACATCATCCAGGTGCTTCCAGAGGGTTCTGGAATCTTCTGGAAGGAATCGCATGGCAACAAAGAAGATGCTCCTGGCGACAAAATGGACAATACGTGGCACCAATGGATGGACGCTAGCCACGAAACCAAGATCTTTGGAGGACAGACCGACAACCAGTACCAGCAGGTGCCCTGCTGGAACGAGTAAGCGCCAGTGTAAGCAACCCCACCAAGTTCAAAGATGTACTTGGCCAATTCTTCAGATCTTACCAAACGGTCAACAAGCTATACAAAGGAAAGCAAAACATATAATAAACATGCAAGAAATAAAACGGGACAAAAAGTGAGAAGAACTTACCAAGGGAACTCCACGAGTCAGGAGCCATTTGCAGTCATTAACCAAATCTTGGGATAACAACTCTAGCGTCTTGTTTTAAGTCTGCTGCTCAGCCCCAGTCTTCTCCAAGTCGGTAATGCGCGCCAATGCCTCTTCATGGCCTTTCTGAGCTGCAAGGGCTTCAGCTTCATTTTCCTTATACAGCGCAGAAATGCGCTCAAACTCCTTGCTTTCAGCATCTCTTTCACCTTTATACTTTAAAGCTTCATCACGAGCAACCTTCAGCTCACGATTAAACCTTTCACATGCTGCCGTCCAATCTCTCTAGCGATCAACATTGAGCTTCTGTTCTTTGGCCAGTTTGTCCTCAGCATCTGACACCCGCCAGTTCAAACATTTCTTCTCAGCATTAAAAGCCTCCCGTTCCAAACTCTCGTTTCGCATTCTCAAACTCCATAGTCTCTTTTCCCATTAACCGCCATTCCCGAACGATTTCTTGAGTGGTAGAAAAAAAATTCACACCAGAGCAAACATGGTCATCTAACAATCGGAACCGATTACGGTTCTTCTGGTATAACCTTTCTGCAGGAGGAAGAGACATAGTGTATAACTCATGTCAGTTGTCTAAATTGTCCATGCGGGAGCCTTGAAAGAAATTCCACCGAGGAATGTGAGGAAGATTATCGCAAGTTGGATTATGGGCCATCCATGATCCACCAGTTACCACCCTCTCAAACTCAGGGCTCCGTTGATCAGAACGACTGCATCCTCCTGAAGTGGAAGGCCCGCGTCGGGTATAACAAGTACCTTGGAGGGGAGTAGCTTCACTGATTCGTAGTCCGTCTCCAACCCCTCAACCCTTTCACCTCCTTCTTGAATTACCAACCCAGGAATAATGGGTGGTGTCACATTTTCAACAACAACCTTCTCAGATGCTTCTTCCAGACCCTTCCCTTTAGGATCTAGATGAGAAGGGGAGGTACTAATGGGTGAATTCCATAAACAACCGGGGGAGACATCGGTGGTGGTATAGAGGAAATATCAGGAGCAACGATCTTGACGCCTCGAGAAACAGACCGTGTAGGCTTTGGAGGAGCTGCAAGAAAAACAGGAACTTATGTTCACTAAAGAGAAAGAAACATAAAAGCAAACACAGACAAGAGTAACTATTTGAAAGTCATACGTTTTTTCAAAGAAGACGCCTCATATATATGTTCAAGAAGGTTTCCAGGTTTTTGGGCAAACACCCCAAGATCCACATCACTGTCAGAAGGCGCAGCAACAAGACCCATCACCTTCAGCTTTTTCTGGGAAAGCTCCAAAGCAGCCTGCTCATCCAACTCTCGCTTCTTATCAGCCGAAATCTTGCGTTTTTTCTCCATCATCTGGGTTAGGGTGGCCTGGTCATCCTCATCAGAAGCAGGTCGCTTGGTCCCTGGGTCTAAGCCGAACAACGAGTCAGACACTACAACATGTTTAAGAATTTCGCATGAGAAGAATGCTTACGAGTCTGCACGCCAGCTGCTTCCTTATCAGACTCCTTCTTCTCGGGCTCCTTCCCAAACTCCTTCTGCTTAAGCTTGGAGGCAGCAGTAAGAGGATCAACAACGGGGGGAGTAGATACAACAACGTCTTCTGGGTCCTGAACAGGTCACTGACGGGGACCTGCATGTCACGGCCCCCGACCCGGTTTGACCCGTTTCAGGAGCCGCGGGACAGAAATCCCGTGGTATTTATTTAATTGAGTTTAACTGCGGAAGTTTATCATCAGGATCTTTTTAAAGCTAAAATTTTCCCGATTATTTTATTTCACAATTCGGGATAAAACCCGGTAGTTTACAATCATATGATTTCACTGAGAAATCTTTATTTTACAAAACATATTTCTTTATTTTATAATAAGCCACTTTCTTAAGCTTGAAATGCTCCACAGCACTTTTCCTGAATTACAACAGATCACCTGAAACATGTTTGAAAAAGGTTTTGTCAGCGGGAAATACTGAGTGAATCATTCTATTTACTAAAACGATCTTGTTTGTTATAATTTACAGTATTAAGGAAGATTACAATGTTTCTGATATCAACCAAATACCCACAGTATTTTGTCACTCGACCCATTGGCCCATTCGTCCAATGGTGTCTGTGACTATGGTCATATCACCCCTTGGCTGCCCCAATGGTGAAGATTATCAAGTAATGTATACAAAACCCCACATACCGGCTGTAAATTGGTGATTACATAAACTTAATGTAACAACTCTCATCAAAAGTCATAACTATTTAATTAAATTGTCCAATTAGAAACCCTAATTGAGAAACCCAAGTAATTCTGCATAATCCGTAAAATTTTCAGAACATTTGGAATCAGGATTAGGGCCCCTAAAACTAAAGGGGGGTAAACCCTAGTTAGAGTTATCTACTGAAAATGCTGTCAAAAATTCGAAACAACACGAAATCGACTCAGCAGGCCTATACTAGTGACAAGGCTACCCTAGGGTAGGTTGGTACCCCAGGCGAGTCGCGACAGAATCCATGACATCTTCTGCGACACGCGGGAGATGTCAATTTCCAGTATAAATACCAAGGTTTGGGACTTGAACTGTTTGCATGTTACGACGATAAAATTCGCTACGTACAATCACTTAGACGCTGTTTACTACAAAAACACACACTGATCACGAAGTGCTGCCGCAATTCAGGGTAATAACTCGATCGCTGATACGATTCAATGTCCGATCGATTAAACTATCCAATGGATGTTTAAGTGCTGCCCACATTAGGGTTTATGCTTTGTCATTCGTCGTTAAATCGATGGATGTTTAAGTATCGCACTTTGTCATTCGTTGTGAAGGTTGTAATCTCGTGAGTTGTCGTAAATGCTGTATTAAGTTACTAACCTAGTTTGTGTGCTTGATTATTTAAACTAGGTTATTAAGGCTAATCAGTAGGCTAAGCTCTGTTCATAAGTAAATCTGCAATGTGAGTCATTCTCTTTTTATCAAATCTGTTTACAAAATCATGTTATTTTCAAGATTATAATTACAGTGATTAAGTATATGTAGTCACCAAATTACAGCCGGTATGTGGGGTATTGTGCACAGTATTTCTGTTTTTATCACTTTAGGTGGGCGAACCTAATTAATGATACTCGTTACTATTGGGTGAATGGACTCAATTGTAATATGACCACAGTCACCGAAACGAGTCGATGACAAGTACTGTGGGTATTTGGTTGAAATAAACATTGTAATCTCTCTTAATACTGTGAATTATAACAAAAGAGTCATCTTAGCAAAATGAATGATTCACTCAGTATTTCCCGCTGACAAAACCTTTTTCAAACATGTTTCAGGTGATCTGTTGTGATCCAGGAAAAGTGCCGCGAAGCACTATCAGCTTAAGGAAGTGGCTCAGTATAAAATAAAGAAACATGTTTTGTAAAATAAGAGATTTCTTCGTGAAATCTCAAGATTGTAAATTACCGGGTTTTATCCCGAGTTGTGAAATAAAATAATCGGGAAATATTTCAGTTTTTAAAATGGTTCTGAAGAAACTTCCACTGTTAAACTCACTTAATTAAATACCACGGGATTTCTGTTCCGCGGCTCCTGAAACGGGTCAAACCGGGTCGGGGGCCGTGACACTTAATCCCTGTAATTATAACTTTGAAAAACATTTAAGAATTCGTAAAGCATTTTGATAAAAAGAGAATGACTCACATTGCAGATTTAACACGGACAGAGTCTAGTATATGGATTAGCCTTGTTAACCTAATTTAAATAACAATGCACACAAAACTGGGTTAGTAATCAATACAACATTTACGATAACTCACGAGATCAACCCCTCACAACGAATGACAAAGTACGATACTTAAGCATCCATCGAATTAACGACTAATGACAAAGTATCACCCTAATGTGGGCAGCACTTAAACATCCATTGGATATATTGATCGATCGGACAATGAATCGTAATAGCGATCGAGTTATTACCCTGTTTTGTGGCAGCAATTCGGGATTCGTGTGTGTTTTGATAGTATACTGAACGTAACTCAGTGTGTAATTCGAATTTGTTCGTCGTTTTAATTCCAAAAATCAAGTCCCACGAACTGCTATTTATACATGAAATTTGACTAGCTTACGGACCGTAAGACTCAACCCTTACGGTCCGTAAGGGTCACAGAATCTTCATAGGGTTGCCACGACTGGGACTAGCCTTGCTGACTTGACTGTTTTGTAAATTCGATTTTTGACAACGAAATTTTAAGATAATCATCACTAGGGTTTACCCCCCTGAGTTTTAGGGGCCCTGATCCTGATTCCGATTGTCTTGAAAATTTTAGGGTTTGTGCAGAATCACTTGGGTGTCTCAATTGGGGTTTCCTATTGGAAAAATTAATTTAATAAATATGAATTTCGATGAGAATTGTTACATTCTCCCCACCTTAATAAAAATCTCGTCCTCGAGATTTACTGGAATAAGTGTGGATACTTTCGCTTCATTTCTGATTCCAGCTCCCAAGTGTATTCAGCTCCTCTCTTTGAATCCCACTTTACTTTAACTAGCACTAGTCGTTTGTGCTTGAGAAACTTCACTTTTCTGTCTTCTATCTAAAGAGGTTTCTCAATAAATTTTAACTTTTCGTTTACCTCTATGTCTTGAAGAGGTACTACCAGAGATTCGTCTGCTAGACATTTCTTGAGATTGGATACATGATATACGTCATGTACTCCAGCTAACTCTTCTGGTAGTTGTAAACGATAAGCAACTGGTCCTATACGTTGGATCACTGGAAATGGTCCTACATACCTTGGACTTAGCTTTCCTTTCTTACCGAATCTAACAACTCCTTTCCAAGGGGAAACTTTCAACAGTACTCTGTCTCCAACTTGGAATTCTAACGGCTTGCATCTATTGTCTGCATAACTCTTCTGGCGATCTCGAGCAGTTTTCAGCCTTTCCTTGATTTGAGTAATCTTATCAGTCGTCTCTTGTACAATCTCTGGACCTGATAATTGATTTTCTCCTATTTCTGCCCAACAAACTGGAGTTCTGCACTTTCTTCCATACAGTGCTTTAAATGGGGCAGTTTCAATACTTGAATGATAACTATTATTATAGGAGAATTCGATCAGAGGTAAATGATCATCCCAATTTCCACCAAAATCTATCACACATGCTCGGAGCATGTCTTCCAGAGTTTGGATTATCCTTTCACTTTGCCCGTCTGTTTGGGGATGATATGCAGTGCTTAAGTTTAGTCGAGTTCCCATTGCTTTCTGGAAACTTGTCCAAAAATGAGAAGTGAACCGACTATCCCTATCCGATACAATGGAGAGTGGAACTCCATGTAAGGATACTACTTCGTCTACATATAATTTGGCTAACCTTTCCATACTAAAGGTTTCCTTCATGGGTAGAAAATGAGCTGATTTGGTTAATCGATCTACAATTACCCAAATCGCATCATTACCTTTTCTGGTTTTGGACAACTTAGTAACAAAATCCATTGTTATAAGTTCCCATTTCCATACCGGCATTTCTAATTATTGTAGTAGACCTGAAGGTTTCTGATGTTCTGCCTTAACTTGTAAACAAGTAAGACATTTAGAAACATATCTAGCTATATCCTTCTTCATGCCTATCCACCAGAAATTCTTTCTTAAATCTTGGTACATCTTATTCTTTCCTAGGTGTATGGTATACCTAGATTTATGAGCTTCCTCCAAGATCTTATTTCTTAATTCTCCCTGTTTTGGTACCCAGATCCTTTTCTTATGGAATCTCCAAATTCCATCCTTTCCTTGCTCTAATTCTTTTATTCGTCCTTTCATTCCTTCAGCAACATCTTCTATTGCTGTCTTTTGAACATTTTTCAATTGCTCTATTAAATCAAATTGTAAATTTAATCTGAGAGCACGAACTCGTCTTTGTTTTTCATGATATTTACGACTTAAGGCATCTGCAACTACATTTGCCTTTCCTTCGTGATATTGAATATCACAATCGTTAACACTTAAGATTTCCATCCATCTCCTTTGCCTCATGTTTAACTCTTTTTGCCCAAAAATATATTTTAAACTTTTGTGGTCTGTATAGACAGTAAACTTACTTCCGTAAAGATAATGTCTCCAAATCTTAAGGGCAAAAATTATGGAGCCTAACTCTAAGTCATGAGTTGTATAATTTTCCTCGTGCTTTTTCAATTGCCATGAAGCATATGCAATTACCTTCTTGCGTTGCATCAGCACGCATCCAAATCCTAGTTTTGAAGCATCACAGTAAATTTCAAAATCTTCAGTCCCCTCTGGTAAAGCTAGGATTGGAGCATTTGTTAATTTCTGCTTCAAGATTCTAAAGGCTTCTTCTTGCTTAGGTCCCCATTCAAACTTAATGGCTTTACAGGTTAGCTTAGTTAATGGTACAGCTATTTTGGAAAAATCCTTAATAAATCGTCTATAATACCCAGCTAAACCTATAAAACTTCTAATTTCCATTGCAGTTTGCGGAACCTTCCAATTGGTAATTGCCTCTATCTTAGCAGGGTCTACATGAATCCCTTCGTGATTCACCATGTGACCTAAAAATTGCACTTCTTGTAGCCAAAATTCACATTTTGAGAATTTGGCATAGAGCTTTTCTTTTCTTAACAAAGTTAAGAGTGCATGCAAGTGCTGACAATGTTCGTCCTGACTTTTTGAATAAATAAGTATATCATCTATGAAGACAATTACAAATTTATCCAAATACGGTTTACAGATCCTATTCATCATATCCATGAATGCTGCAGGTGCATTCGTTAATCCAAAGGGCATGACTGTAAACTCGTAATGACCATACCTAGTTCTGAAAGCAGTTTTAGGTATGTCTTCTTCTTGTACCTTTAATTGATGATATCCGGAACGTAAATCGATCTTAGAAAAATATCTAGCTCCTTGAAGTTGATCAAACAGATCATCAATCCTAGGTAATGGGTATCGATTCTTAATTGTAACCTTATTCAATTCTCTATAATCAATACACATTCTCATTGAACCATCTTTTTTCTTTACAAACAACACTGGCGCTCCCCAAGGGGATGAGCTAGGTTGTATGAATCCTTTACTTAGTAATTCATCTAATTGCTTCTTCAGTTCTAACATTTCGGTAGGAGCTAACCGATAAGGTGCCTTGGCTATCGGTGTAGTTCCAGGAATTAGATGAATCCTGAATTCTACTTCCCTATCTGGTGGTAACCCTGGTAACTCTTCTGGGAATATATCTGAGTATTCTGAGACTACAGGAATTTCCTTAAGTTCTTTACCCTTAGTACTAATGATTACCGAAATCATATATACTATTCCTTGTTTTCGTTCATAACTAGCAACTTTCATTACTGATATGAATTTCATGGGTTTACGCGGTTTATCTCCTGTAATTATGATTATTTCACCAGTAGGTGCCTGAATTTCTATGGAATTCTTATCACAAAGAATTCGAGCATGGTTGGCTATTAACCAATCCATTCCAAACACAACATCGAATTCAGCTAATTTCATAGGTAACAGATTTGCAGAAAATTTATGACCTGAAAGTTCTACTTCTACTTTTTGCAAAACCTGATCTATTTTAACTGAATTCCCATCTGCAGTTTCGACTGTAAAAATCTGCTTAATTTGGGTTAAAGGTACTTTAAGAGCTTGGCAGAATAAAGTATTTATAAAACTTTGGTTTGCACCAGAGTCAAATAATACTTTTGCATATACGTTGTGAACTAAGAACGTACCAGCTATCACATCTGGAATGAGTTCTGCTTCTTGAGTGGTTAGCTGGAATGCTCTGACATTCTTCTTAGTAGCTCCGTCTGTCGCCTTGGTTTTGTTGTCTGCTGGTTTGGCCAATTTAGGACATTCTGTTTTATAATGCCCCGCTTCTCCACAGTTAAAACAGATTATGGTTTTCTTTCTGCAGTTTTCTTCACGATGTCCTACAGCTTTGCAAAGGTTGCAGGTTACATTACATCTTCCATAATGTTTCCTTTTGCAATTCCTACAGAAAGGTGGATTTGAAGATTGCCCTGCTCCTCTTTTCTTGAAGTTATTACTATTACCCACACGAAATCCTTGGGTAATTTTCTGAGCCAGTTCCTTTTTCCTGTTTTCATCTCTTGTGCGTACCAGTTCATCAGTTAGGGTGTTGGCTAGTTCCACTGCATCGTCAATAGTGCGAGGTCTCGCAGCTTTAACGATATTGCGGATTTTGCTAATTAATCCCCAAATATAGCGAGAAATGAGTACCGGTTCTGGCGAAGCCAGCGTTGGTACCACTCTAGCATATTCGAAAAATGTCGAAGTATAACCGCGACAATCTACACCCGTCATCCGATGATTTAGGAATTTATTTGCCATTTGATCTTTTTCATATTCGGGACAGAATTTTCTTTCTACAAGAATCTTAAATTCTTCCCAGTTCATGGCGTAAGCCCTATTTCTTCCTTTAGCTTGTAACACCGTGTTCCACCATTCGAGCGCCCCTTCTTTGAAAAGATTTGACGCGTACATGACTTGATCGTTTTTGTCACATTTACTTATTGCAATTACTGCCTCGGTTTTTTCTAACCAACGCAGTGATGCAGTTGCTCCTTCATTGCCTGCAAATTCAATGGGTTTACAGGCAAGAAATTCTTTGAAAGTGCAACCAGGCATTGCGGCTTTCATTTTCTTAGGGAGCGGAGCTTGCCGTGGTTCATTATTGTGATTAATATGATTATTGCCTCCATTTACGCTATTACTGAAATTATCTTCAGAAATGCGTTTACTAGGAATAATTTGTTGAGGTTCGGCAGGTTTTTGAACAGCAGCAACGATTGCCGGAATAGCATTGGCTATTCCTTGTGCAACGATATCTTCGATATCTTGCCTAGTTAATAATTGTTCTTCCTGAATTTGCTCGGATTGATTTACTTCATTTACTGGTTCATTACTAATGTTTGCCATCTGATAATTAATTTATAGATAAATAATTAGTAAATAAGAAACAATTCAATGTCACAATTAATTGCACATAATCACGTAAACGAATATACAAACAAAATTGTAATTTTCTAGAATTTCATTTATAGATTATATCATGCTTCTATATACAACCGTTTTATTATTTATTTTACATACTGATTTTTCTATTACTATTACACAACCACAGTTTCAAAAACCTCCTATCTTTCATCATTTGTTTTTCTAAAAACGAAGCTCCCTTTCATCATATTTCCAGGCAATTTGTCCCCCTATCTCCCGGATTCTATTTCCCGCATCCATCAGCTCTTCACCAAAATGGCGGAGTTCAGCCATATTCTCGTTACTCATTGGTGGATTGGGTAGAGGTTCTGGATCAAACTGGAGAAGAAAGGAATAAGGATCGTTGACAATGTTTTGGAATTGCCAATCATTCGTCCACCATTCATCCATTCCTAAAGGTTGGGTATGGATTATTGGTTCCGGGATCGCTGGTTCAAAATTCATTGGAATGTGAGTTTCAAGAGGCTGAGTAAAAACATTTCTATTGACAGGCTGAACAGTATCACAGCTTGCCAATATAAAATCTATTTCCTCCTGAAATGTCATTCCCTGGGTTTGTTTGGAGCTCTCTCCAATTTCCATCTGGGTTGGTCTAGAACCTTTTCCAACCTCCATTTCTATTTCCTTAGAATATTCCTCAAACTGTGTTCCCATTTGCCTAGAATCTTCTTTGACTTCAGTCTCCAATTCCTTTTGTTTAGAACTTTCCCTGGTTTCAATTTCTTTTCCTTTTTCTAAGGGATTATTTATTTTAGGAAGTCTCTTAGCTGGCTTTTTCCTACGTATACGACTTCCCCATACGTATCTCCTTTTTTTCTTTGGTTTTGGCTTTTCCAGAGGTGGAGCGTTGAATTCTATCGGTTGTTCCACATCAGGAAAATACCCAGTAAACTCTTTAGAAACTTCTAGGTTTACAGGGTATAGGTTGAGATTTTCTAGGGCTTTCGATAACTCATTCATGCTGTTTAACATACAAATAAAATACACAAAAATGCTAAGTTAAAATTTATAACAAATTTTTAGAAATAACCTTTAAATTTTATTGCATACCCTGTGACTAATTTATAAAAAGGAAAATAGACACTTTAAACATGCTAGGTTTTATTTATTTACTAGATGATATTTCGGGCTTGTAAGTGATAAGGTTGCTATTACGGAGTCATGGTATTTTAAATATTAGCATTTACTGCTACAGTGGCTAGCATATAAAGATCCGCCCACTTTTCATCTAATTTGTCCTCCCAAGGTGTTTTACTGGTTAATTCCTGGGTTTCCTGTTTAACTTTCTTCTCTCGGGCTTTCTTTATTTTCTCCTGACTTTTCTTAAGAATCAAACTTCTTTTATCCGGAGAAAGTGGTTTCTCGTATTGGGCTTTTCGAACAAATATTCCTTCTTCAGGAATTGCAGGGAGTTTTGAGGATTTGGTTTGGGATGAACTTCCCTTCTCATTGGATGACCTATCTAATTTAAGATAGATGTTTGAAAGCTTTTGCTTACCCATACTGTAACTAACAAATAGTTAGTTAATAAAACACATAATCACATAATAGTAATCAGGAAAAAATTAAGTATTTCTAAATACTTAATTAGCTTAATTCAGTGGCTCTGATACCACCTTTTTCTGTCACGGCCCCCGACCCGGTTTGACCCGTTTCAGGAGCCGCGGGACAGAAATCCCGTGGTATTTATTTAATTGAGTTTAACAGCGGAAGTTTATCATCAGGATCTTTTTAAAGCTAAAATTTTCCCGATTATTTTATTTCACAATTCGGGATAAAACCCGGTAGTTTACAATCATATGATTTCACTGAGAAATCTTTATTTTACAAAACATATTTCTTTATTTTATAATAAGCCACTTTCTTAAGCTTGAAATGCTCCACAGCACTTTTCCTGAATTACAACAGATCACCTGAAACATGTTTGAAAAAGGTTTTGTCAGCGGGAAATACTGAGTGAATCATTCTATTTACTAAAACGATCTTGTTTGTTATAATTTACAGTATTAAGGAAGATTACAATGTTTCTGATATCAACCAAATACCCACAATATTTTGTCACTCGACCCATTGGCCCATTCGTCCAATGGTGTCTATGACTATGGTCATATCACCCCTTGGCTGCCCCAATGGTGAAGATTATCAAGTAATGTATACAAAACCCCACATACCGGCTGTAAATTGGTGATTACATAAACTTAATCCCTGTAATTATAACTTTGAAAAACATTTAAGAATTCGTAAAGCATTTTGATAAAAAGAGAATGACTCACATTGCAGATTTAACACGGACAGAGTCTAGTCTATGGATTAGCCTTGTTAACCTAATTTAAATAACAATGCACACAAAACTGGGTTAGTAATCAATACAGCATTTACGATAACTCACGAGATCAACCCCTCACAACGAATGACAAAGTGCGATACTTAAGCATCCATCGAATTAACGACTAATGACAAAGTATCACCCTAATGTGGGCAGCACTTAAACATCCATTGGATATATTGATCGATCGGACAATGAATCGTAATAGCGATCGAGTTATTACCTTGTTTTGTGGCAGCAATTCGGGATTCGTGTGTGTTTTGATAGTATACTGAACGTAACTCAGTGTGTAATTCGAATTTGTTCGTCGTTTTAATTCCAGAAATCAAGTCCCACGATCTGCTATTTATACATGAAATTTGACTAGCTTACGGACCGTAAGACTCAAACCCTTACGGTCCGTAAGGGTCACAGAATCTTCATAGGGTTGCCACGACTGGGACTAGCCTTGCTGACTTGACTGTTTTGTAAATTCGATTTTTGACAACGAAATTTTAAGATAATCGTCACTAGGGTTTACCCCCCTGAGTTTTAGGGGCCCTGATCCTGATTCCGATTGTCTTGAAAATTTTAGGGTTTGTGCATAATCACTTGGGTGTCTCAATTGGGGTTTCCTATTGGACAAATTAATTTAATAAATATGACTTTCGATGAGAGTTGTTACACTGCACGCGTTGAGCGATGAATCAGTCCGTGAGAGGATCTGGTAGACTCCTCACTCGAAAGGAGAATAGTCCCCTCTCGAGTAGGAGACTTAACAACTTCAGTTCTAGCCACAGAAGGTACACCTAGAATAACAGCACCAAAAGCTGCCAAACTCTCAGAAGAAGGATGCAAAAAATTATCCCTGATCCGATCAACCCAGGGTGCCTCCCCGATAGGCAATAGCATACCCGTCTTCTCCCCACCAACCTCCGGATCAAATACTTTCATCAAACTATAACCTACTAAAATAAAAAACCAGTAAGCAATAAAAAAACGAGAACAACAACAACCAAAGAGTACCTTTGCCTTTGTATGCATACACTGGTGCTGCCCTCGAGTCTCTTGGCACCCACATCAAGCTCATCCCTGCAACAACAAGTGCTTTCTCCTCAAGTTGAATAATCGGAGTGGGAACCTTCGAAAGCGTTTTATACCACTCTCTATCAGCATAAGAACCAGCAAGCACAACCTTTGGCATTCCTTCGCGCTCAGCACGATAGTGCATATCAATAGGAATCACACCCCGCCGAATATATAAAAATTTATTTTTCCAGTCATGTAAACTTTTTGGGGGGTCCCTGCTACAGGGAAGAACATTGGCAGTACAGGAGTTGAAGGAATAAAACCCACCAGCGTAAGTAACGTAGTAAAAAAAACGTTGAACATCTCCACCGTCGGCACCAACTTCTGTGCTCGGTAAATGAACTCAAAGTGGGTTATCCAGGGCAGCCACAAAGCATTTACCTGAGAAATATGGATGCCATATTTTGTGAGAACCTCACCAAGAAATTTGGACATGGGTAGACGGAAGTTCCTTTCCCTGAAGAACGCAACATATAAAGTCATATAGCCAGGAGGGGCGTTCAATGCAGTGCTACCGGTGGTAGGGTACTGGGCTCCCATTCAGAAGGAAACCTAAACCGTTGACACAAGTTATGAAACTCTTCCTCCTTCCAGTTGATCACCACACGGTTAGGCCTGGAGGATCTTTAGGCTTTGATTGCTTCTTCTTTGAAGTTCCCGGCTTCGAGGATGTAGACATATTTGCAAAAATAACAAACGAATCTGAAGAAGGAAGGAAGACAGTATGATGAACGAGAGAAGAACTTTGAAAAAGGAGTTGGGAAAAAGTGGAGAAGTTGTTGTGATCGCCAGGTATTTATACCCATCGCATTTAATGCGATGGGGAAGCGAACCGTCAGAAGGTAGGAAGGCATCCAACCGGGAGATGCCACGTCAGGAGAGAGAAACTAAAACGCCGCCTGTTTAGGGCCCGTGGCCTCCACGCGCCTGACACGTACGGAAAAACGTGTCTGACACCTGCAAAAGGAAACTGTTCATTCTCCGACAAGACAGCCACCTCAGACGGAGCATCAATCAAACGTCAACGGTCACATCCCACTAGACATAGAAGAAAACAAGAAAGAACTTCTCTTTGAAGAAATCTTAAAGGAAATTCCCATACGCGTGTGCACCATATGCCACGCGTCGTTTTGGCTCAATTTTGCACGCCATTTTCACGCGCCGTTTTGGCTCAAGTCTGCACGCCATACGCCACGCACCGTTTTGGCAAAGTTTTGTACACCATTTGCACGCGCCGTTTTTGGCTCACTTTTGCACGCCATTTTGGCTCAGGTTTGTGAGCCATACGCCGTTTTGGCTCAGTTTCGCACGTCATCTTCATACGTTGTTTTGGTTCAACTCTGTGCGCCATACGCCACACGCTGTTTTGGCTCAAATCCGTGCGCCAAACCCACACGCCTTATCGATTAAGCAAAAACAACCAAATCACCTCCATTTTTCTGAGTCCAGAACCCCTCCCAGCTGATAAACTCACCTGGAAGCCACACTGGACTGGGGGACTTGAAGAGGTATGGTCCCAAATCAGTGCACACATGGCACGGGGACTAGGGCTGGCAATAAGTAACCTGTATAAGACACGATTAGAACTGTTTACTGAAAAGTACACCATGTGATTTTTTACGTTTTTAAAAATAATCAAAATTTGAAAGTTAGGATCCATTATTTCTCCTTCTAGGTGCATAAAATATACATTTGTCTTATAGACATTCGATATAAAGTAGTTAAACGAGTCGTATTCATGTTTAAAAATTTTGTTATTCGCGTTATCAGATACCTGTTAAACCTGCTAAGACACGATTTGCCAGCCCTAACGGGGACCACACCACTTTTCCAACATGGCGTCCACATCATCCAGGTGCTTCCAGAAGGTTCTGGAATCTTCTGGAAGGAATCACATGGCAACAAAAAAGATGCTCCTGGCGACAAAAAGGACAATACGTGGCACCAATGGATGGACGCCAGCCACGAAACCAAGATCTTTGGAGGACAGACCGACAACCAGTACCAGCAGGTGCCCAGCTGGAACGAGTAAGCGCGCGCCACGTCATCCACGAGACTGGCAACAGCAGAGGGGACAGAAATGATATTCTCCTTGGTCGGACAGCTGGCAGGCACTGGCTAGCTGGCAGGTCTCCTCCTCCTCCTTTACCATTCGGCTATAAATAGAGGACCCCACCTTCAGGTTTAAGGATCCGCTCTCTCACTCTTTTACTCTTAACACACACTTATTCCTCAGAACAATACTTATTTTCACGTCGGAGGGTGGTCACAAGGAGAACCCCCTATTCCCCTCTTTGTGGCGAGTCACCGTTGTTCTGTTTTGCAGGAGAATCAGCTAACGGCGAGTAGAGGAAGAGATTGAACCCTTACTTCACGAGACGACCAACTGGGTAACCTAGTGTTTAGAGGCGTCTCAGAGAATTCACCTGTTCGAGCTTGAAAAATGTGTCCTTTCGTAATGTTTTATGATTATTTAAAAAAAATAACTTTAGTATTGGGCTCAATAAATCTAATGTCAAGTGGGCTAAATTCTAAACCATAAAAATGATTTGTAAATTGGCCTATATTGAAATTGGTATGTGTTTACTATTTAAAAAAATAACATATACATATCGGATTTTTTTTTTAAATCGCTTACCCCTCAAAATCATGGGCCTTATGGAGAAGTCTTCACCACACACCATCAAAGCCGCCATGGTTGCGTTAACCGATGTTTCGTCACTTTTCATAAAAAAAACATTTAAATTACTCTCTCCCTCTCTATTTCTCTCTCATCCACTATTCTCAACTGGCTGCTGATATACACGTGTATATATATATGTATAGCATATATCCACATTTCTCCTTTCACTCAACTGCAATTTCTGGAGTATCCGCTCTGCACTGTGATTAATCACACAGCCATTGTTCAAAGTAAGCTTAATTTGTATCTCTTTCCATTTTTCATAGATGATGCTATTGATTGCATGTTCATGATTCGGAACCCTGTTCGTTTTATGTATGATTAATGATAAGTCTCATGTGGTTATTATCCCGATATATCGTTATCAGTCTCCAGCCGAGATATTGGTGCAAAATATGGGTCAGAATATCTATCGGTAACGTCAATATCGGCGATATTGACTGATATATCACCGATTTTTCTAATATCAGTATCTTTCTTCTTATTTCTACCATCCGTCTTTCTTCTTATTGTTGCTATTAGTGTTTTAAGTCTTAATTGTTAGTTGTTACTGTTAAATGTTAGTGTTTTAAGTCTTAGTCAGTTCCCACTTACTATAATTGTTAGTGTTTTGCAGAGTATACTGAATTGTTAGTGTTAAATTGCTATATATATAAATTTAGCATGATATTAAAAGTACCCATATCCCATCGCGATAACCGATATCTCAAATATCGGTCCTTGACCAATATCCGATATTTTACGCATTAACTACTTAGATGATAACACCTGAAGCTAAAAAACAAAATCAGTTTCACAGATTTAGTAGTAACAGATGAATTAACAAGCTCCGTCTAGATTTTCTTCATTTGTCAACTGATTTGTTGTCCTCGTTAGGTTTATGCAAGTAACACAACATCTGAACGACTAAACCAAACACGAGAAAACGTGCCTTGACAACCAACACGTGTTTATACCATTTAAATATGATACTTTTGTTTCCTTGCACTGAGGCTGTGGTTTGCCTTCTATTTCGATGTATTAGAAATTTGGAACCAACTAGACGACCATGTAAAAAAATATAAATATCATCTAATCTTTTCAATTTTTGTTTGTTACATGTTCATGATTCGGTGCCGATTGTATATTCAATTTTTTTTCTCATATGATTCGACCTATTGAAGCTAAAAAACAAAAAAACAACATCAACATCTGAGATTTTGGAATCTAATTTACTGATTTTAATTATTCAGGTGCAAATCTACAAATTCTGTAATCAGTTAATCACTCCATAAGCCGGTAAGATGACCGCAGGTGGTGAAGAGAAGACGGATGCATCCACCTCTGGGACCGGTGATGGTGTTGAAGACTCTGAATTGGGGAAAGCAAAGGAAAAGGAGAGCACTGATACAGTGCCGTTTTATAAGCTATTTGCTTTTGCTGATCTTACTGATTACATACTAATGATCACGGGTACTGTTAGTGCTATCGGTAATGGAATATGCCTGCCTCTAATGACTGTTCTATTGGGCGACCTTATTAATTCTTTTGGTCACAACCAGAATAATAATGTCGTCGACGTTGTTTCCAAGGTACATACGTATAATATATATCACCTGCAAATTAATATATTTAGACTATGTGCTATGGTCGTGTGAGCTTGGAAAAAAAAGTGTTGCCACGTCGCTTTCACATAGGTAGGACTATAGGAGTGGTTATTTAACACCACTAATGTGTGTTAAATGTTAAATTAATAAAGAATTGGACAAGTGGCGCTCATGGGTCAGTCGAGTAAATTAAAATTGGATGAAAAGAATCTCCCTAAAGCCCCAACGCCCATGAGTGCAACCACGTTAAAGGCCCCCCCCACCTTTTCACGCCCCAGGCGGTGGTGTTCCACGCCCTGACACTAAGCTTACGTGGCCACCGGTTCCATGCCCCCTTGTCTCTACATAACATATAGCGTTACTATAATTATTTGTTATCCACAAAAGTCTTATTGATGATTCAACCGATTGGGCTATATATACAGGTAGTGCTGAAATATTTGTACCTGGGTATTGGATGTGGTGTAGCATCATTCCTCCGTAAGTACAAATGTTACCTAACCTATTTTTCTTAGTTATTTTTGGCGTTGTGTTGTGTTGTGAAACTGACAAAGGAAAAGTTGATTACATGATCATCACGTTTCCTTACAGCTAATTATATATATGAGTATGTCTATTCCACTAGCTACGGGTCTGGAAACAGCAAACTAAAACCATCCATCCGGATTCTATGGGTCATCTATATTGGCAGATCCAAGAACTCTTGCTAGGGGGGCAAACTGGGTCGGGTATGGGGAGGAATTTAAGGTCGGATCAAACATTTGGTCCGGTCAAAGAAAATCGCAAATAATGATAAAATACCATGACACAGGACTTTAATCAAAGAAAACTAATTATATTAATTAACTAATCATTATTCATAAAGTTGATCCAATATTTTGCTAGATCATTAAGATCTAAGCAATAAGTTTAAGGTTATTAACATTTTTTTTAAAACAAAAGATTCAAGCACTAATTCTAATTAAAACTTTGGGTATGATTTGAAAATGCTTACCATTTGGCTGTTTAATTATACCTGCACAGGAAATTGTTTTGAAGAAAAAGTCTTTTGCCTTTTTTCTCTCTTTCACAAGTGGGTCACCATGTAAACCAAACAGTCTAAAAAGTGTTTTAAGTGTTTTTGTAGAGGTTGCATCATGGATGATAACAGGAGAAAGACAGGCTGCAAGAATAAGGAGTTTGTATCTAAAAACCATTTTACGACAAGATGTATCCTTCTTTGACAAAGAAACAAACACGGGGGAAGTTGTTGGCAGGATGTCAGGTGACACCGTACTCATACAAGATGCCATGGGGGAAAAGGTTTGTATTTTAATTTCTTATTTTCAAAATTTAAAAAATATTTGCAGAAAACTCATAAGTTATTATATATTCCAGGTTGGAAAATTCATACAACTATTTTCAACGTTTGTGGGAGGTTTTGTCGTAGCGTTGGTCCAGGGTTGGCTTCTTACACTTGTAATGTTAACCTCGATTCCTCCATTGGTTATTTCTTTTTCGGTTATGGCGATAATGGTAGCCAAGATGGCAACGCGTGGCCAAACTGCTTATGCTAAAGCAGCCACTGTAGTTGAACAGACAATCGGCTCAATCCGGACGGTAATAAATCTATGTACATTCGAAAAGTCGAAATTTTCGTACCTACTAGTCTAAAAGTTATACATATCTATTCTACTATTAATAATAAATTCAGTTGCGTATAATAGTCTGTTTTTACTGAATAAACGCTGAATCATATCAGCACGTAATCACCATTTTCTTTTTCCTCTAGGTTGCATCTTTCACGGGGGAGAAAAAAGCGGTTGCAGATTACAATAAATCACTTGTTGATGCTTACAATTCTAGTATTCAAGAAAGCCTGATTGCTGGCTTCGGTCTTGGAACAGGGGTTTTCATTATGTTCTGTAGTTATGCATTGGCTGTCTGGTTCGGTGCAAAGATGATACTAGAAAGGGGGTACACTGGTGGGGATGTGCTTACTGTAGTTTTTGCTGTGCTGACTGGATCCATGTAAGCAAAATTTTGTCACATCTACCGTTGACTTTAAACATTGTAATTTTTATTCATAAAACCGTGTTTTCCAGGTCACTTGGTCAGGCATCTCCCTGTTTGAGTGCATTTGCTGCAGGTCAGGCCGCAGCATTCAAGATGTTTGAAACTATAAACCGAAAGCCTGAAATAGACGCATATGACACAAAGGGGAAAATATTAGACGATATTCGTGGTGACATAGAATTAAAAGATGTATATTTTAGCTATCCAGCAAGACCAGATGAAGAAATATTTAGCGGATTTTCACTCTGCATCTCCAGTGGGACGACTGCAGCTTTGGTTGGTGAAAGTGGAAGCGGAAAGTCAACGGTGATTAGCCTGTTAGAGAGATTTTACGATCCTCAACAAGGTGAAGTTCTTATCGATAATATAAATTTAAAAGAATTTCAACTAAAATGGATTAGAGAGAAAATTGGTCTTGTTAGCCAAGAACCGGTTCTGTTTACATCAAGCATTAAGGATAACATATTGTACGGGAAAGATGGCGCGTCTATGGATGAAATTAGAGTCGCGATTGAGCTTGCAAATGCTGCTAAGTTCATTGATAAACTACCACAGGTATCTAACTTATTAAAACTGCTTATTTGCTTATTTTGTTTTTAAAGTAACATAAGCTGTTTAGAGGGTGCTAAGGATTGCTTACGGATTCATCTGATTATTTGCAAGTAAAATTAACTGTTTGGAATAAGCAATTTGAAACGGCTTCTTCCAAAAAATTGATTTCAAAAGTCAAGAGACACATAAATAACTAAATGAGCACTCAAAAACTCCCTTAAAGATTTATGTCACCCATGTATTAAAACTACTTTAAGGTACCCGCTTTCACTTATACCAACATTGGCAAAGAAACATGACTAATAATGAAAATGCCTTTACAAAATTTTAAACCGAGCTAACAACTTGAGCTCAAGCTCGGCTTGGTTTAAATAAGAATTGGCTCGGCTCAGTTGGATTGTTATATCTTAGAAGAAAGAAAAGGTCTTGATGTAAAGTGGACCGGGTAATGAGAGAGAAGTAGGTTTAAATGACTGAATGTGTTTTATTTTGTGTATAAAGTATTAAGAGTTGGGGTTACTTTAAGCGAGTCAAAAGAGTGAGCCAACCAAGCAAGCCAACTTTGGTTCGAGCTCGGCTGGCTCACTTACAAATGGGCCAATTTCAAACGAACTTCAAACCACGAGCTATGTGGAAAGTCCTAGTAACTTCTCACACACATTATCCATTTTCTAGCCTTTCTTGAAGAGTTTTCATCGAGCTTTTGGCTGGTTTCTAAACATTTAGGGATTGGACACCATGGTTGGTGAGCATGGAATACAGCTCTCTGGCGGACAAAAGCAAAGAGTTGCTATTGCCAGAGCCATTCTTAAAGATCCTAGAATCCTTCTTCTGGATGAAGCAACAAGTGCTCTCGATGCAGAGTCCGAGAGGGTTGTGCAGGAGGCTTTAGACAGGATAATGGTCAATAGAACAACCATCATCGTTGCACATCGTTTAAGCACAGTGAGAAATGCAGACATGATTGCAGTTATTCACAGGGGAAAGATGATGGAGAAAGGTAGTTTTTAACCGGGTTTGATAATCTCATTCCTATACCTGTTGGGCTCGCTTTTATCTGGTATACACGTTTATAATATGTGGTTAAAGATCATTCATTCGGATTCTCATCACTTGAAACCCGATCTTAAACCAATCCAAAAATATAGAGCACTAACATTTGTATATTTTTAATCATATCAAGTTTATAACAGGCTCAAAGAATTATTCATTATATTTTAAAATTCTGTATTGTATTAGTGGGTTTTAGGTATACACGTTTATGATCTTATGTGGTTAAATAATGAAAAATACCCATTCAGATTACTGTGTTGACCTCACCCAAAAAGTGACTTAATTGATATATCAAGTAGTTATGTACACTACTAAAATTTCTATATTTTTAAAAGACACAAACTATTCACACACCAAGGCTGCCTATTTGCACACTTAGGGTTTATATACGCTGCGTATAGAGCTATACGCAGCGTATAAGTTGCATGGAATTCAGAGCCTCCCAGCAATCATTGGCACAGACAACCAGGGTTTATATACGCTACGTATAGAGCTATACGCAGCATATATAACCCATCAGATTTTTTTTGGTTATTTTGATGTATTTGTGGTATAAATTCTCACCCGGTTCCAACGTTAAATCGATTAAAATATATAACCGTTAATGTTATACCATCATTGGCACAGACAACCAGGGTTTATATACGTTGCGTATAGAGCTATACGCAGCGTATATAACCCATCAGATTTTTTTTGGTTATTTTGATGTATTTGTGGTATAAATTCTCACCCAGTTCCAACGTTAAATCACTTAAAATATATAACCGTTAATGTTATACCATTAATATTATATACCGTTAAATTGTTTTGAAAAACGTTGGAACCGGGTGAGAATTTATACCAGAAATACATCAAAATAACCAAAAAAAATCTGATGGGTTATATACGCTGCGTATAGCTCTATACGCAGCGTATATAAACCCTGATTGTCTGTGCCAATGATTGCTGGGCAGGCTCTGAATTCCATGTAACTTATACGCTGCGTATAGCTCTATACGCAGCGTATGTAAAGGTAGGGTTTGGTGTGCAAATAGGTAGACCCTTTAATAATTTAAAGTAGCAACTTCAAACTATTACTCATTATATTTTTAAAAATCATATTGTAATAATATAGTTGGTTTTGATGCAAGTAATCAGGTAAGGGAATGGTTAAGCATTATACTGGCTCTTAACGGTTCAGACCTCTTACTGGTTCAGCACTTAATGGTTCAGACATCTTGCTGGTTTAATCATTCAGAAGTTGCCAAACAACCCCTTAATGTCATACGAGTCCTAAGCCCGTTAAGATTTTTATAACTATTCATATACTTGAATACACGTTCCAAATGTTTCAGTTTCAGTTTTCCGTCAGGACCCTATATAACTTTTTTTAAAGTTCCTTTCCAAATCAAAACATTCATGTATTTTAAAAATCTGATCAGGATCGCATTCAGAGCTAGTACAGGATCCTGAAGGAGCATACTCTCAACTTATAAAATTACAGGAAGTTGATAGTGATTCAGAATCTGATGACCAACAAACCGATAAAGAACTCACAAGTCCATCAGGTCACAAGATATCTCATCGGCGGCGCCACTCAAAGTCTCAGTCATTCCGTTTGTCACCATCGCCACACGGTTTGTCGCCGTCACCGCATAGTATGTCACCATTGCCACACGGTTTGTCACTGTCGCCACATAGTATGTCACCATTGCCATTGTCGCCACATAGTATGTCACCGTTACCACACGGTTTGCCACCGTCGCCACAAGTCCATGACCCGCCTCCGGAATCCATGGAAAAAGACTTGGATGAATCCTCAAAAGACCGGCCACAAGTTCCACTCCGACGACTTGCATATCTCAACAAACCAGAAATACCAGTTCTCATAATGGGTTCAATAGCGGCTATTATCAACGGTACAATATACCCGATGTTTAGCCTACTACTTTCCCGCATGATCAAAACATTTTACGAACCGCCGCATAAACTGAGATCCGACTCGAAATACTGGTCTGTAATGTTCCTACTCCTTGGACTAGTGGCATTTGTAGCATATCCAGGGAGATCTTATCTGTTCGCTGTCGCCGGATCTAAACTTATAAAAAGGATCAGGTCATTATGCTTTGAGAAAGTGGTGAATATGGAGGTTGGTTGGTTCGACAAGCCAGAAAACTCTAGCGGTGCCATTGGTGCTCGGCTGTCCGTGGATGCAGCCAGTGTTCGTGGGTTGGTCGGTGACGCACTTGCTCAAATTGTTCAAGACTCCGCGTCTGTTGCCACTGGTTTAGTAATTGCATTTGCAGCTTGTTGGCAGTTAGCCCTCATAATTCTTGCCCTGATTCCGTTAATGAGTGCCAATGGGTATGTTCAAATGCAAGCCATGAAAGGGTTAAGTTCTGATTCTAAACTAATGTACGAGGAAGCAAGTCAGGTGGCAAATGATGCTGTCGGGAGTATAAGGACAGTAGCGTCTTTTTGCGCAGAAGAGAAAGTTATGCAACTGTATAGAAATAAATGCGAGGGCCCGAAACAGGCCGGGATTAAACAGGGTTTAATCACAGGAATCGGGTTCGGGGCTTCGTACTTTTTACTCTTTTGTTTGTATGCAGCCAGTTTTTACATAGGAGCCCGGTTTGTTGAATCTGGAATAACAAATTTCGAAGATGTTTTTAGAGTTTTCTTTGCTTTAATGTTGGCGGCGTTAGCAGTGTCTCAATCAAGCGCATTTGGGCCCGATACAGCTAAAGCTAAAAGCTCTGCGAACTCGGTTTTTGCGATTCTTGACCGAGAGTCAGAAATCGACTCGAGTGATGAATCAGGTTTGACTTTGGAAACGGTCAAAGGGGAAATAGATATTCTTCATGTTAGTTTTAGATATCCTACCCGACCCGATGTTGAGATATTTCGTGATCTATGCTTAACCATCCATAGTGGCAAGGTAATTTTTATCTAATATTAACACTGTGTTCTAGAGTTCGCAAATGGAAGGGAAGGAAAGGAAAGGGAATGGAAAGAAGTAAAAATATTTCATATTCCGAGTTTCATTTAAGGAAGGAAAAAAAAGAAAAATCAAACATGTTGTGTTCCCGAGTTTCACTTAAGGAAGGAAATGAAAGGAAAACTAGGCTAATTTTTTTAGTTTTTCTTTCCTTTCGATTTGGAAAGAAATGGAAGGAAAGACGTCCTTTCTTTTCCTCGCTAATGACATGCACTCTAAGGACCAATTATATTACTATTGAGATGATATGGGTGATTTCTCTAAAGTTGGAATTAAAAGAGAAGAGTGAAATTTCAACCTAGCATAGTGATCATACATGTATTTACTCCTTTCTCTCAATTTTCTTTTTCCAATTTGGAAGGATGAATTTTAGCCGAAAACCTCCTCGTTTTTTCTTCTCTTCTCTCCATAAAAAAACTTTGGAACATAGTTTTTCCTTACTTCCAAATCATTTTTCTTCTCTCCTAAATGAAACTCGAGAACAAAGCGTTAGATAATCATTTGGATATTGCAACTTCAAGTCCAATACTAGATTCATAAATCTATTCACTCTTCCTTTAGACAGTGGCATTGGTCGGTGAGAGCGGAAGCGGGAAATCAACGGTTATCCAACTCTTACAAAGATTTTACAATCCGGATTCGGGTTGTATCACATTGGATGGAACCGAGCTACACAAATTTCAACTCAAATGGCTAAGGTTACAGATGGGTCTAGTTAGTCAAGAACCCGTGTTATTCAATGGCACCATTCGCACCAATATTGCTTATGGAAAGGATGGTGAAGCTACCGAGGCCGAAATATTAGCTGCTTCCGAGTTGGCCAATGCCCACAACTTCATTAGTGGGTTGCACGAGGTTAGTTTATTTCACATTAGTTAATTATGATCTAAAACTATATATGTCTTATATATACATATACACACACGAGATACTTTGAAAACTCCATTGAGTTGTGCAAATCGTGAAAACTCCTTTCAACCAATCAATTATTTTTTCTAATATGTCATATATGTTATACTAATGATTAAGGAAATCTGCAAAAGTAAAAAAATAAATATATGTAGCAAAAAGTTAGATATGATGCAACCAATTACTTATTTATTAAGTTATAAATAGATTTATAATGATCACAAAACACTATAGTTAGAATATTAATCCAAATATTTAATGAATGCAGTTTAAGTAGTGATTCATTAAAAGTAGACTTGTATAATTTTCAGCTTTGTTATTTATTATTATTATTATTATTATTATTATTATTATTATTATTATTATTATTATTATTATTATTATTATTATTATTATTATTTTGAGGTGAAACATGTCATTTTTAATACATGTCAAGATGATTCGGTTCTGGTTAGGTTGACCCGCAAATACGTATTGTCACATTTGAAAATTTCTTACTAATAATTAATGTATTGGGTATGAAAACAAAAACAAAAGGTTACAATAATTATTTAAATAAATGAAATATAAAGTGACTTCTAAAAGTTTGTATGTATGTATGTTACTTTCAATCGTGTTTACTTCTAGCTATAATGTTTTGATTCACGTCTGTTTAATATAAATATAACTCAATTCAGCTCATTTATAAGTTAATGGATCAACTGTCACCTCTACTAAAAAAGTTTCAAATACTGGTAATAAGTAATAACGAACCAAATAACGTGCACATTTGCAGGGTTATAACACTAATGTAGGAGAAAGAGGTGTACAAATGTCGGGTGGCCAGAAACAAAGAGTAGCGATTGCTAGAGCCATTGTAAAAAGTCCCGAGATACTACTGTTAGATGAGGCCACAAGTGCACTGGATGCCGAGTCAGAAAGAGTGGTTCAAGATGCATTGGACAAGGTTATGATTAACCGGACCACAGTGGTCGTGGCTCATCGGTTATCGACCATTAGGGGTGCAGATGTCATCGCAGTTGTAAAAAATGGAGTAATCGTTGAGAAAGGAAAACATGAAAAACTGATCACTATCAAGGATGGATTCTATGCATCTTTAGTTGCATTTCATAGCTCTTCAAATTAGTTACCATTTCTTCCCAGATGTTATTTAAGGGTAGATAGTACATATGCATGTCAATAAGTTTGTTTTGTGTTTGTATTATAAAAAGTGAACGATTGTTAAATATTAATGGAAAATAAAAGCTAATGTGTATCAATATGGTTTTGAAATCTAAGACTATGATTTATGTGTGGTGCTTTAAGGTCAGATAATATATTGTCAACACAATCAGTTCGGTTAACACCGTGAGGTATGGTGGGGCGTGGGTCCAAAAGCCAATTTCAAAGGGGTATGGTGGGGCGTGGCTGGGGTGGCGTGGAAAAAAAACCAATTTCAAAGGGCTAATGCTCTTGGCCAATGAGGTTCCGCCATGTCATGTGGGTAGCCCCGCCCAACGACCGGGCTGAAACCCCCGCCCAAGGGGCCACGCCGAAACCCAAACCCACCCGGGGTGGTGACTTGGGCGTTTGTGCCCAACCCCCGCCCCATACCCCATAGTCTAAGTACCCTTGAAGTGTGGACTAGTTTAACTAGCATATTAACTTGATAAGTGGGGGTACTTGATTTTTTAAATTTTTATCTATTTATCTTTTTCTTAACAGTCTCTTATTAATTTACATTTTAAATTTTTATCTATTTATGTTTTTCTTAACAATCTCTTATTAATTTACATGCTCAATATTTATTTAACATTGAAGATACACACCAAAAGATAAATTAGTTTGACATTTTCTTTTAAATTAGTTACATAAATATTTTTAAATTTTGAATTATTTGTGACGTCATCTGGTTTTTTAAAAGTGGTCTTATTTGACCGATAAACTGATATGACGATCCCATGACGACACTCGGTAATATAGTCATAGAAAATGAGGAAGAAGGATGCAAAGGGGCACCTCATGATCCTTTTTCAATATGCATTTTGTAGGTCCTGTTTTCGAAGGATCGATGACGAAACCAAACCCTTGTTTATATCAAACACGGTCACGAGTGCGAAATCCCCGTGACGATGCCAAACCAAACACAGATAATAACAACACGGAATAACCAACGAATCACAGTCAGTTGATTAAAACGGATGAGAACAAGGATCAAACAAATACACACAATGTTTGACAGTAAACTCACAGAAGTGTATGCTCTCATAGTTTCACATAGAAACCATGTGTGGTTTATATAGGCAGCCCAGCCCAAGTGTTGACGAAACACTGAAGTGGGCCTGACGAAACACCAAAGTTGATGAAACACAAAGTGTTTCGTCACTATTCATGGCGAAACTTGGAGTTGTGATCATAATCTTTCGTCATGCATGTGTTCGACGAAACATGGTGTTTCGTCGAGGGCTGCACAATCTGATAGGCTGCAAACTGTTATACAGTTTGCAGCAGATATCTATAAACACACAAACACAAATACTACCCAAATATGCAACATGTATTGTTCATATAATCATTACAAATCAAACGAGACAACCTGTCAGACACAAGTAGGATAGGAGGATATCCGACTTGGTCGACGGATGGAAATACAGACTCGACAATAAAAGACCGTAAATTACATCGTTAAATAAAGACAAGTTACAGACACAAAATATGCATCAACAAACTCCCCCTTGTCTGTTACTTGGTCTTCGGTCTTCAATCTTCAGTGCTTCAGCGACCAGGTGCTTCCGGCATGAATTCCTCGGTAAAAACAGTAACAAGCGACGCGTTGAAATTGTAGCGCTTGATGAGCGTCCTTGTCTTCGTAAAAGATGTCATGCCGAAATAGCTTGCTGATGTCGTTCGCCAACATATTCATGATCCACATCGGATCTAACATCCGAAAATTCGCACGATCATCCTTGAATACAATTATCGCTTCATGAGTATCCGAACCATAACACCACAACGCCATTTCTTCAAGAAAGTTCTGTTCCATTGGCATCAACAGAATTTTGTTCATGACCTTCACCAGCTGGTAAATGAGCTTGTATCGAGCCGTGTTGGTCAACGGATCCAACGTGAACTTGATCTGTTGATATATCGGAAACTGTGGCTTGTACGACTCATCCTTCCATCATTTCTTCCGTTCGAACTTGATTTTTCTTGCAAATAACGTTGCGCCAAAGTAATTTGAACGATTAATAATTTCCAGCTTTGATAAGGCAGCAACATCATAGAACGGCAAAGATAGAATACTCAGCATGGAGTTGAAGTACTGGATTCCGTGTTCGCGCTTGATCGCAACATAATGAATTTCCTTCACGAACATCCAGCTCAGAATTTTTCCATGAGGTTTGACTTTTTCAAATTGCAGAAAATCAACCTGTGCTTCCGGAGGCGTAGGCTTTTCAACCTTTGACAAGAACCTCTTCCTCCATTCTTCGAATGAATCCGTTGGATTATCAGAAGACGTGCGATTCTTTAACTGCTCATCAATGTCTTCTTGATTTTCTTTCATCAATTCTTCATCAAACGGATCAAACTCCATTCCGTCGGCACGAACGTAAGTTGATTTGCTGGTTTCACCTTCAAACACTATCTCGTCAATGTTCTCAGTATCGAGGGTTTCTGGTTCAAGCGGCATTTTATCAATTTCAGCATCATCAATTTCTTTCATCGCATTCAAAGCTAACAACTGCTCGTGTGACAGACCAGAAACAATCTCTCCCTCTTCTATAACTTCACCAGTAATAGGATGTACAACCTGCAAAGCAAGATCAGCAGAGCTAGGAACAAAGGAAGTACCAGCCTTAGAGCTTTCAATGAAAGAACTGCTTTCCAATTGTTGGACTTCTTCTACAGATCCACCAGATATTCCTTGTGCCTCAAGCTGCGAAGCCTGAAAGACAACGATTTGAGTTGAGGCGGTGGCTGGCGGTTGCTCTGATGTGGTCAGGGTTCCCCTGATCCTCAGGATCATCATCCTTTTTCTGCAATACTTCCTGCTGTTTACATCGATCGGCCCACATAATATTCACACGCTTTCTAACAAACTCAAAGCATTCAGTGATTCGCTTGACTCCATCAACTATCGTGGTGTTTCGAGAATTGTACCACTCCTTCATATAGTCATGCTTTTCTTTGAGAGCCTCGGCCAACTTCTGAAGCTCAGAGCTTCTTTCTTTCACACGGTTCATTTCAATACCACGAGTATTATCTGTAGCTCGCATCTGTTGCAGCTGATGTTCTCTCTCATCATCAGCAGCCTTCAATCGTTCATTCTCAGCCTTCAGTTGATCAATCTCTGCTTGTTGGCGTGTGATCTCTGCTTTTTGACGCCCAACAGTGGATTTCAACGTGTTTATTTCCAACTATTGTTTGATCATGTCGGCTCTTGTAACGTTGATCACGTCCGATTGTCGATTGATTTGACCTGCAGCAGCTTCCAGTTGATAGAATAGGAAGTCTACCTTTTCATCTGGCTGCATCTGAGAGAATATAGTCTGTCTGCGCTCTGAGGCCGGCTGAGAAGTCGTTGCTCGAATAGACGATGCAATTGAGCGTGTCGGTGCTTGAGGTGTGACTGCAGGAGTTTCAGGAGCTGAAGTAACTACGGGAGTTGGTTTGGATGATCTCGGAGGAGACGGCATCATAGTAGAAGCTTCAGTGGCCGTGAATCCAAGGTTTGGATCCATTTCCGCTTCTTGAGAAGGTTCTTGTGGAATGGATTGCTACGCAGATGAAGTACCAATGTACTTTCTTGCTTTCTTCTTTCGATGGGCAGCAGTTTTCTTTTTCTTTAAACGTTCCGCTTCGGTATCCGAAGGAACGTATTCAGGGTCATCCTCTTGTCTAATCCTCCTGACCTGCCTTACACCACGTTCATCCAAATAGAATTCATACCCAGGCTCAGGAATATTGTCATCCGATTCAGTATTTTCTTCATCATCGCCAGCTGAACTCGCACCAGCTGTACCAGCAGTCGATGCACCAGCACTAGATGCACCAACAGCACCTGCATCACCACCATCACCAGCTTCATCATCACCATCACCATCACTGTCACTCTCAGACGAATCAGTATCCTTTCGTCCAAACTTTTCTACCATCTTTTTCTTTAACTCCGGCTCTTCATCATCAGATTGGTTGTCGTTGTTACGCCATTTGTCATCTTCTGGAGCGACGTAGTCAGTTTTACGAAGAGCACCGAACAGTTTCCTAGGTGGTTCGCTTTCTTTGTATCTTTTTATTGCAAGGCCCCTGAATATCTTCAGTGAGTGCTCGATCATAGACTCTATCTTCAAGATGTCATCATCGGCTTTTGGAAGATTGGGATGCTGGACATTCATGATCATTTGCAGAAACCAAGGATACATCCAGAATTTATTCCCAGTTGTTCGACCACCAGTTCTTGTCATATTCTCCTTCATGTTGGCAAAGATGTACTTTGAAATGCTAAACGGTTTGTTCAACACTAATGCCACCATGAGTCCAACGAGATCGTTGCCTGCCATGTCATAGCCAGCTCGCCTGTTGCTAAGACATTGAATAAGTACGTGTAATAAAAACTTGTATCGCATGGGCAGATCTCCCTTGTTGATCTGGCTGCTGAAGATATCACCAATACACTTCATCCTTAGTAAACAACCGCGAGTACACATGATTGGAATAGAGGATGGTGCATTCGGATCGTCTTGCAGTTCTAAAACGGTGTTCAATATTTCCGGAGAGACATTCACGTTCACCTCATTCACTTGCCCTTGAATAACGTCAGTTCCATCAACTTGGACAACACTCACTGTATTCCAGAATGCTTTCATGAGCGATTTGTAAACTGGAGTTGAGAAAGTGACAGCTTTGTTAATCCGCGACTCCCTTATCCACTGCGTGATCTCCTTCAGTTCAGAGATCTTCCCTTCCGGATCAAGATAGGCAATCATATTGTGACGCTTCTCGGACATCACTTGTTCTTCTGATTTGTTTTCTTTCTTAGTCACGGGTTTGCGCTTCTTCTCTTTTGGTGCCATTTGTATTTGAAAACGTCCACAATAAGTTACAATGACATATTATGTGTATTAGACATGTGTTTATACAAGTTAAAGTATGAATTGAACAGTGAACAAGTATAACCATGTCTTCTGTGAAAAGGCACGCAAACAGAAAATATTCTAATTGTTGGACGACGAAACATCAACACTTGCGACGAAACACCCTTCTTCACGGCAAAACACCCTTGGTCAAACAAAGTCAGAGTGGCCCTTTGACCAGTGGTGTTTCGTCGACAGTCTCTCGACGAAAGTTGTTCCATTGTAAAAGGGGTTCCATTGTAAAAGGGGTTTCTTCATCCCTAGGGTACCAGAGACCGGTGTTCGGGCAACCCTTCAAATAGCGGAAAATCCTTTTAACAGCTGCTAGATGTGAGGCCTTCGGGTTGGCTTGATATCTTGCGAGCAGGCACGTCGGATACATGATGTCGGGCCTTGAGGCTGTGAGATACATGAGAGATCCGATCATAGCGCGATAGTATGAAGAGTTAATGCTTTCACCCTTCAAATCCGGAGTAATCCCGTGATTCTGTGGAAGTGGGGTACCAATGGGCGTTGCATCTGACATCTGGAACCGGCTCAAGATGTCACCAACATATTTAGTCTGATGGATAAATATCCCAGACTCGGTTTGTTGAACTTGTAGGCCCAAGAAGAAATTCATTTCCCCCATTGCGCTCATCTCGAATTTTTCTTGCATCACACACTCGAATTGCCTGCAAAAAGAATCATTAGTTGAACCAAATATTATATCATCAACGTATACCTGCACCAACAGAAGATCTCCATCTTGTTCCTTGATAAAGAGAGTACAATCAATAAGACCTCGTCGAAAACCATTCTCCAGTAGATAGTTGGATAAGGTTGCATACCAAGCCCTAGGTGCTTGATGTAAACCATAAAGAGCTTTGTTGAGCAACCAGACCCGATCGGGGTGAATAGGATCTTAAAAACCCGGAGGTTGTTCGACGTGCACCTCTTCTTGAACCACACCGTGTAAGAAAGCACTTTTGACGTCCATCTGGTAGACTTTGAATCCTTTAAATGAAGCATAAGCTAGAAAGATCCTAATAGCTTCCAGTCGTGCAACAGGTGCATAAACTTCATTGTAGTCAATGCCTTCTATCTGACGAAATCCCTGAACAACCAATATCGCCTTGTTTCGAATGACTACTCCACGGTCGTCCTTTTTGCATTTGAAAACCCAACGTGTGCCAATTTTCTTGTAGTTTTCAGGCCTTTCAACAAGCTTCCAAACACCCAGCTTTTGAAATTGTTGCAGTTCATCCTGCATGCCTTCCCCCCAAGAATTATCCTTTAAAGCTTCTTTCCAAGATTTTGGTTCTTCTTGTGACATGTAACACGCGAATGACCAATCATTTTGAAGACCAGATTATCTGATGGCTGAATACAAACCAGCATTCGGGGTTGTTTCTTAGCTGATTACGCGTTTGCACACCACTATGGACATCTCCAATAATATTCTGCTGCGGATGAGTGTCATGAATTCTCGATTCAGGAACATCAGGAACACGAGTATTGATACCCAAATTGTTAAGATTAAGATCAACAACCAAATCCACATCGGGCATAGGCGTAGAAGTGGATGCATTCCCTTCAGCAGTGTCTACAATCTGCTCATGAGGAGTTTCTTCAGAAGTACCTTGAACAGGAGCAACCGGGGCTGAAGTGCTTTCATTCGCATCTTCAAATACCTCATTTTGAACCGTGTTGTTAACCGAACTAGAACCTTGGGGGTTAACAATAAGTGGTCTCACCAATGGTGAGTCAGCCACGTTATCACTTTCAAATAGCATTTGAGCAGCAGCAGATGCTTCGTCAAAGGTTGGCAGATTAAAGGAGTCGAATAGTCCATCATAATCGAACATCCAAGGATCACCCGGAGCTCTAACAGAATCAGTATACCTTTGAACCTTCACTTCATTTCATAACTCAATATTTTTGGAGGCCAAATTCCATACCCGAAAATTCGGAGTAGCATATCCAAGGAAGAAACCTCGATAGCTTTGGGACCAAACTTTCCGTGCGGCTCAATCATAGTGCATGGAGCGCCAAAAGGTTCTAGGTGAGAAATATCCGGTTTCCTTTTGTGTAGGAGTTCGAAACAAGTTTTGTCATGCCTTTTAACTGTGAGAACTCTGTTTAGCATGAAGCAAGCAGTAGATACAGCCTCCCCCCCAGAATTGAACAGGAAGCTCCGACTCTACCAACATCGTTCTTGCAGTTTCTATTATCGTCCGATTCTTCCTCTTAGCGACACCGTTTTGCTATGGAGTGTAGCGAGAACTGTATTCGTGAAGAATGACCTTAGAAGTACAGAACTCATTCATTATACAGTTTTTGAACTCAGTGCCATTGTCGCTTCGAATCAGCGAGTACAAATTTTCAAGCAAAGTAAGAAGATTCTTGAAGATTTCAGGAGTTTCACTCTTGTGCGCCATAAAAGATACCCAAGAAAATCTAGAGTAGTCATCAGTAACCACCAAACAGTAAGCATCCCCAAAGGTTGTCTTGTATTTCATAGGTCCAAAGAGGTCCATATGAAGAGGTTCGAGAGGCATGCTAATAGTGTTGACTTTCTTAATCGGGTGAGATTTCTTAGTTTGCTTTCCCTTCTGGCACGAAACACAGACATCTTGTAGATGAAAACTTCTCACAGGCACACCATTCACCAGGTTTTTTTTCACCAAATGGTTCATTTTTCTTAAGTGAATGTGCCCCATTCGTCTGTGCCAAGATATAGACTCCTTTTCTGTGGCTTTTGAGACAAAACATGTCACTTGTGCAGGTGTCGTAATCGCTTGGCTCATGTCAAGAATATAAAGATCATTAACTCTTGGAGCCGATAAGAGAATCCATTCTTTAGGAATTTTTAATCCAGGCTTTAGCACATAACAACCGGCATAATCAAAATGCACGGTGAATTTCTTATTGTAGATTTGCGAAACACTCAGAAGATTGTGATCAATTTGACGAACATAATTGATCTTATCGAAACATACAACACCATTGGAGATCATTCATTCTCCAGTGATATATCTGCCTTTGTCTCCAGCAAATGCGACATAACCTCCTTTAATGTTTTTCACATCATACAGAATCCGTAAGTCGCCTGTCATGTGCCTAGATGCTCCACTGTTAACAATCCAATGACTATTAACAGTTCCTCCTGGAACATCCTGCAGATTTCATCCAACGATTAGTTGAGGATGGGGACCCAAGCCTTAGTGGTCTTGGGTCGTCCCTGAGCATCACGAAAAGTGATCTCGATTTCCTGATGATTTTCAAATACAACACCTCCCCCTGAACTTTCACCCGATTTAGGTTTCCAAGTTTGATTTTGTTTACCAGATTGAGTTTTGTGAAAAGATTTTGAAACTTCTGGTTTTAACGGTTGTGATGAACTTGGTTCCCTTTTAACAGATTTGACTTCAGATTTTAAAGTCTTTTCAACTGCTTTGACGTTTTGACGTCGTTGTTTTGTTTCTTGTTCTTTAACGGTTCGTTTATCATGTTTTGGTGAAACAGGACGACGTTGTGGGTGACCCTTTTCAGGAGGGGCTCTCTCAACAAATTTCTCTTTGGGAGTATTTGTACAATTTTTGATGATATGTCCAAACTCCCCACACTTAAAACAAGTTCTCCTTTCAACAAACTTAGGAGAATCCGATTGACGAACAGATGTCAAACCTGTAGAACCAGAGGTACTTACTTTTTCATCACACCCGTTTGTGTGTTGGGTGTAGTTGTTTTGGCTATTTCGTTTTAAAATTTTGACTTGTTGGACAAAATCGGTGTTTGATTTGTTTTCAAAAGTCTCAATTTTATCAGTACCCTTTGATGCTACAAATTTGACATCACTGCTTTTCTTCTGGTAACGAGCTCCTTTTGTTTCAAACTTTGATTGAGAAACTTTAGGCTTTTGAGGTCGTTGAACTGGTTGTTTACCCTTAGAAGCAATAGGTTGTTGCTTTGTCGGTTGTCTTTGATTTCCAAATTGTTTTCTGATTTCAACTTTTGGAATTGGGTCACATTGAGTTACAACAACTCCCGGAATTGTCTTTCCCAAAAATTTGCTTGTATTATCTTCAAAAACTTTATCAATCGATGATGGATTGATGTTTTTAATTGGAAAGTCTTTGTCTGAGTAAATTTTAGCATCACCGACCAAAGTATACAACACGTTATTGCTCTTAACAGCAGACACAGATTCCTTGTCATCCTTGACAGCCTTGATATGATCTATCACTTGTTTGGCAATGGGTTGCACAGCAGGAGTAGGAGGATCACAAAGAATATGATTCTTGATTGGAATTTCTACTCCTTTCAACTTATCAAGTGATTTATCCTGATCACTTACATCTGATTCATCATCAGACGAGTCATAGTCCTCAACAGTTGGAGCACTTTGATTCGTAGACGTTGAAGTTTATGTTCCTTCAGATGAGGTAGTCGAGGAACTGTCAGAATTTGAACCCTAATCCAGTAGTAACTTCCTCATAATCAAGAGGCACACTGGGTTCAAAACGAGGCATTTCCTCTTCATCGGGCATTCGAGTATAGTTGTGTCTCAAAGGGGGCGGACACTTCTTATACCCAACGCCTTTCTTGTTCCCTTTCAGCTGTTGAGCGTCTATGATGTGATCGAGCACATATCGGGAGTTAGAATAACTCTCCAGTTTGAGCTTGATTGCATCATGCTCGCATTTAGCAATGGCTAGCTCTTTCTTGGTTTCCTCAATGATATTAATGTAATTGTTAATACCAATTTGTTTGTTAAAACAGTTTTTGTTAATTCGGAAACACTTTTCTTTAAAGTTTCGATTACATCTTTGAAATCCTTTTCATTTCAAGCTAAAGCCATGTTTGCCTCTTTGCATTAAGACAGCTCAATAACCAAACTTTGATTATGACTATGAACCTTTTCGGATTCCACTTTCAAATCTGCACACATATTACATACACTAGGAGTAGGAGTGTCGGAATTTACCTGACTCATCGAGGCTGAGACATTTGCCATAAAGGCAGTCTGATAAGAAAAAGATCCGTCTTCAGAGCCATTTCCTTTGATGCAACAGCAGCCTTCTTGATCAGAATAGATTTCTGACACTTTAACTCCTCAGCTTCCCTTAATAAATCATCAACATCAGAATTTATCTCTTCCTTCATATCAGATTCAGAATTATAACCTCCCACATTCGAGCTTTCTTCATCCGAACTGCCGCTATAACCAGAACTATCATCACTTTCAGAAAACTCTTCTTTGTGAACATACTTGATGTGATTAATGATCTTTGCATAACATGCGGTTCCTCCTCCTTCTTGATCACCATCTCCAAATTGTACAGACCAGTTACACCCTTCATCAGCTTGAACAACTAATGCTCGGTTGGTGTTTGAAGGTCCAGCCTGGGTTTGATTGGTGGTATTGTTCACAGCTACCATCCTTCTTTCACGGTTCTCTTGATTTGTGTTGGAAGTACTTGTCTGATTACGGAATGGATTTTGATTGCCTTGTCTGCTCGGTCGGGTGCACTCATATTTGAAGTGACCCTTTTCACCGCAATTAAAACATGTAACCGCATCCTTATCGAAACCGTACTTCGTATCTTTCTTGCTTTCCAAGGAAGTTCTTCCTGTTCGAGTCATATAATCTTTCGCCCTTCTAACTGCACTCGCAAACGCCCACTTGATGTCCATTAACTCCATTTCATCACGGTCTATCTGTTGATAATCTTCATTGGTCAAATTAATGTTTCCAGTTTGACCTGCGACCAATCCGCAGTAGGCACTGACCATTGTATTGATAAGTTCCATATGTTCCTTAGCCACTTCGATGCTTACTTTCTAAAGGTTTGAAGTATCAACTCTGACTGTGTTGGGGTTTTGGGGTGGAGGATTGTTACTGTAACATGCTTGCTGCTGTTGTTGTGGTTGGGCATGTGGTGGGGGCGGAATATAAGCATTAGGATCAAATTAAGATTGAGTAGTGGAAACTTAAGGTGGAGGTTGGGGTTTAGGTGGCCAGGCACTCGCATCGAATTGAGGTTTTGAAAAAGCGTGAGCTTGAGCAATAACATGCGCTGGCAGAAGATAGGCACTTGGATCGAAAACCGGAGGTGGAGCTGACTGTGGAAAAGGAAAAGAGCTTGTATTTGACATAAACGCCGTTTGTAGCTTCGGTTGCTGACTGGAACTGGAACTAGCTGCAGGATTAAAACCACCGAGATACATTTCAGTATTTTGAGGAACTGGAATCCGTTTAGCTTTCCGAATTTCTTCATTATTCTTGTGCTCCAACTTCTGGATGAATTCATAGATACTGACAGTATCTAAAGTCCCCGTATGCTTTAACAGTTCAATGAATGAACTCCACTTTGGAGGTAGGCCATCAGCAAACCTTGCAACGATTTCCTGTTGAGTTGCAATAACACCATAAGAATACATTTCACTAATTAAATGATAAAAACGAGTTGTCATATCATTTAGTGTTTCGTTATCCATGAATTGAAATGATTCAAATTCCTTCTTCAACAAATCATGCCGAGTCTTTCTTGTAGCCGCATTCCCTTCTCCTCTTGCTACCAAGGCATCCCATAAAGCTTTTGTGCTAGTACAATAACCGAATTGATGATAGATGTCTTTGTGGAGTGCTTGTGTGAGAATAGAAAAAGCCTTCTTCTCAAGATCATATGCCTTTTTGTCGGCTTCTTGCATATTCATAAGGGTTGTCGCATTTGATCCTGCTTCTTCAAGAGCTGTGTTATATGGCGAAATGAAGCACGTCTATAACTCGGTGTTTTGCCCTAGAACATACGTGTGGAAACAACCTTTCCAAGTCGGATAGTCGTTCATATGATTCAGCTTTGGCGGGCGGTTGTTGCTACCCGTTTCACTCTCACTTAACAATAGATTCTGAATGCTTTGATTCTGGTTCGTCACCAATGCCCATTGACTTGCACTAATAGATTGTTGTGGCATTACATTCCTTAACCAAACGGCTGCGGAGGTCTGATCTTCACCTGGTCTTGGGTCCGTGCTCCAATCCCATGGACTAGTACTACTCATGATTGATGTATGAAAGATAATACCTGGTCACACACTAGAAAACAGACTGTTAAAACACCTTTGCAAAGCCTCTGTTGAAAATATTGACAAGTGTCTCGACGAAACACTATGTCTTTGGCGAAAAACCAAGTTTGATGAAAGATGGTTTTTCGTCAAACACACTTGCCAAGAAACTCAAGAACTTTCGTCGAAGTACCTTTGACGAAACACTAAGTGTTTCGTTGAAGTTTCTTTTGGCGAAACACTAGGGGGTTTCGTCGCTTGTGTCTTTCGTCAAGATAAGGTCACAGAGAGTTGGTGAGAAAGTTGGTGAGATTTTTCAAAAGAAATCTTATCTTTTTGTCTGACAAAGAACACCCGTTTCAACTTACAACATACCTTGCTTACCAACCCAGCATGGTGTCTAATATTTTAGTAATTGATCAATTTCCTTTTAATTTTAAAAACTAAGAATATCTCAAGAACACTTGAAGGTTTGAAGAACAACCGATGAATGTTATGAACTTTCCGGCCAAGTTTTTCACTGGAGAATTTTCCGAATAACAGATTTGCACAAACTTTCAATTAAAACCCGGTTTTATCACGTGAACAAGTAATATAACAAAGGTTTTTGATAAAACTTTGGCAAACAAACAAGATCTAACAGATTTTCAGAAGCTTTTTCCAGAAAATTAAGAGTTTCAAGAAAAATAGTTTTCAAAAAATCACAAACAAACAGTTTCAACGTTTGATAAAATCCCAACTATGTTTGGTTTTAAACAAGGATAAGAGCCAATGCTCTGATACCACTTGTAGGTCCCGTTTTCGGAGGATCGATGAAGAAACCAAACCCTTGTTTATATCAAACACGGTCACGAGTGCGGAATCCCCGTGACGATGCCAAACCAAACACAGATAATAACAACACGGAATAACCAACGAATCACAGTCAATTGATTAAAACGGATGAGAACAAGGATCAAACAAATACACATAATGTTTGACAGTAAACTCACAGATGGGTATGCTCTCATAGTTTCACACAGAAACCATGTGTGGTTTATATAGGCAGCCCAGCCCAAGTGTTGGCGAAACACTGAAGTGGCCCTGACGTAACACCAAAGTTGACGAAACACAAAGTGTTTCGTCACTATTCATGGCGAAACTTGGAGTTGTGACCATAAAGGTCTTTCGTCATGCATGTGTTCGACGAAACATGGTGTTTCGTCGAGGGCTGCACAATCTGATAGGCTATACAGTTTGCAGCAGATATCTATAAACACACAAACACAAATAACAGTTTGCAGCAGATATCTATAAACACACAAACACAAATACTACCCAAATGTGCAACATGCATTGTTCATATAATCATTACAAATCAAACGAGACAACCTGTCGGACACAAGTAGGATAGGAGGATATCCGACTTGGTCGACGGACGGAAATACAGACTGGACAATAAAAGACCGTAAATTACATCGTTAAATAAAGACAAGTTACAGACACAAAATATGCATCAACACATTTTGCTCATCCAAAGGGTGAATCCAGTTTGCGAGGAGCTTGAAATGTTTTTCATCAACTTTTTTTATTGGAAATCCTATTCGAATAAGTTTATTAGAATTTGACACGAATTTCGGTTGATTTAAATAAACGAAATTAAAAAAAAAAAAAAAAACTCAAAAGATAAAACATCCATACATAAAATTCAAAAATAATATACACACATATTAGTCGGGTTTGGGTTCATGCATTTGAATTCAATTCGAAAACCGAATATTCAAAGTTGGTTAGGACATCATGTTTGATTTGAATAATGAACACACTTAGTTAGGACTAGCGTTGGCAAACTGACTATGTTGTTCGGCCAAGCTTAAAAGGGTTAGAGCTCCAACTTCTAGTTCGTACCCAGTCCACTCTAGAGGGATGATGAGTGAGGTGTCGCAGCCTCACAGAAAGCCAAAGGTTTGTAAGGTAGAATCATAGAAGCCTAGGATGAACGCTTGCATATTTTATTATTGAACAATCCAAGATTTTATAGGATAAATACGCCATCTTTACACCTTATAGGATTTGAACTCCCAAACTTTTTTTCTTCTTTATCGTAGGTACATTTAATAAATTATGTATTTGAAAAATAAATCTTTACATAATTATTTTAATTCGGCCTTTTGATTTGGTTCAGTTCGATCATAAACAGAACCCTAAACCTTAAACCAAAGTCCATGCGGCATATTTATAATTTATCATGGGTATAATTTTGACCATATTCAACTAGTCTTCATCGTTAATAAAACATTCCAATGTTTTGTAACTGACTGGTCGAACCAGAAACCGTTTACGTCAACGAACCGGCTTAGGGCATATGAACCGCTTCTCTATGGACCGGCTGGCTCTTGCGTTTTTTACAATTGAACTAGCAAAGTGGGTGCCGGTCAGATTGGTTTTGGCTATTTCAACGCAACCTTTCGATTCATGTTAACCCTTTAAAATGTTTTGCTTTGTTTTTTTCTATAGTAAATTACAAATGATTATCAACAAGACCGTTTTGTATAATTCAAAACCATCGATGGAGTACTTTAAACTAAAAACAAAATCAAATAATTTAAATATTAAAAATAAAAATCTAAGCCGGCTTTGATACGTTTAAGAAGAACACAAACAAATAAAGACAATTATCATAATATGTTACATGTCTTTTTTTACTACTCCTTTTAAATATAAAATTCTATATTTTAATGTAGTTCCGACTGTTTCTAAGGTCAAGTACGATCTAATGTGACTGATTTTATTTGACTGGTTTTGACCCGACTCATTTTGGTATATGCTCTTGTTGTAACTCTTTTCATAGTCATTCACTCGAGCAAAAAAAGTCTTCATAGTTTTACCATCAAATATAGTAATGGGTTGTTTGGCAACTTCTGAATGGTTAAGTGCTGAACTAGTAAGAGGTCTGAACCATTAAGTGTTGAAACAGTAAGAGGCCTAAACCATTAACAATCAGTATAATGCTTAACTGTTCAAAGGCAAATGTCTGACCAATTCAAATTATTGGTCTTAACCATTCAAACTTAGTAGTATTAGGGCTGGCAATAGGTAACCTGTAGGTAACCTGCTAAGACACGATAACAGAAAAGTACACCATGTGATTTTTTACGTTTTTTAAAATAATCAAAATTTGAAAGTTTGGATCCATTATTTATCCATTTAGGTGCATAAAATATAGATCTGTCTTATAGACATTGGATACAAAGTAGTTAAACGAGTCGTATTCATGTTTAAAATTTTTGTTGTTCGCGTTATCAGATACCTGTTAAACCTGCTAAGACATGATTTGCCAGCCTTAAGTAGTATAATGTTTAACCATTCAGAGATAAATGTCTGAACCATTTAAACATTTACTCGCGAAACAAACAATCTGAACCATTAAATGCTGAACCAGTAAAAAGTCTGAAGTATTAAAAGCCTCTTTAAGAGGTAAATATGTAAGATTAAATACATTATGATATAATATTTAATCTATAGCCATTATAATCATTTACATTATATGGATCAAAATATATAATAACCTATTAAATAATTAGTTGGTAATTGTTGATGGACCATATTACCCTTATTAACTAATTAGGTTTCCTCCTGGGTGCTTATATAAGGAGAATTATGTGGAGGTTAATGGGTTACTCAGTTACACAATTAGAAAAACCCTAATAACACATAACATCAATCGACCTCCATCTCCATAGCCGATTCCCTTATTCGGTTTCTTAGCCACCATCATTAGATTGCACCCTAAGGAGGAACCAGACCAAGATGACAATCATGTCAAACCTGATTGCTGCGTCTCCATGTGGATTCTCTGCTAGCCTGTGCTGATGCAATCAAAGGTATGTTTTCATGTTTTCCTTTATGTTCAAACAGAACTGAACCAACATGTGGTATCAGAGCATATGTTGATTAGTCGGTTCTATTTTCGTATCCATCATTCTGGAATTAAAATCTGGAAAACATATTTTTTTGAAAACCTAATAAAATTCGAAACTTTGTTTCGAGTTATTCCTAAAAATTGTTTTCGGATCTTATGTTATGATGTTTAAATCATTGTTCCGAAATCAAACGTGTTAAGTTACTGTTCCGAAATCATTAAAATCCCAGATTTCGGGTTCCAGAATTTATGTTTTTTTTTAGGGTTCATCATGTTCTTAGGAAAATTCGAAAAATTCTATTATGTTTTGGAATATGATTCGGATTATTAAGTGTTTTCCTAATGTTGATCTGATTTTGTCCTCTAAAGATTTTCGAAAACTGTTATTAGATAACCAGATTATATTTTTTCGAGATATTTGACAAAATCAGATTAGCATTAGAATAGGAAATCATATCTCACAATCCCTTAAATTTCGAATTTCAGTTATGTTTCCACATTCACAGCTGTTAACAGGAAGTTTCGAGACCATCAGATTACGACTCGAGACCATCAGTCTCGACTCGAGACAACAAGGTCTCGACTCGAAATCATCAGGCCATTAAACCTTCACAACTCAAGACAGAGGTCTCGACTCGAGACCATTAGATCTCGACTCGAGACCATTAGATCATGAATCGAAGACCATTAGTTCATGACTCGAGACAAAGGTCTCGACTCGAGACCATGAGGTCTCGACTCGAGACCATAAGGTCATAACTCGAGACAAAGGTCTCGACTCGAGACCATAAGGTCATAACTAGAGACAACAAGGTTGTGACTCGAAACCTCATTATTTTAAGCTGTTTAATGTGAACTCGAGACAACAAGTTCGATCCGCGCTAACGGGTGGTTTGCTATTAAATAATTGGTTTTTGTAATTATTTAGTTAATTAATAAGGATCAGATAATGTTTTACAAAACCAAAATGGCTTAACTTGAATGAGTTTTTGATATATCATTTCTGGCCAAAGCTGACTTGATACATCTACTTATCATTCAAGTATTATGAAAGCTATGTTGTGTGTGCATCATAAGCATGAATGTCTTAATTTCTGGCCAAAGCTGATTTAATTCATTCATAGATGGCATACTCAACGAGTGCATAACTAAAGTGATTGTCTCAATTTCTGGCCAAAGCTGATTTGTTACAACCACTTTGCACATATGCTTAAATGATTACACTTCTGGCCAAAGCTGTTTTGTCTTCGTTTAAGTAGAATTTTAGCTAAGTCTATTATTTTGATGTTAGTAATAGACATATCACAACATCTTCACATAATGATCCTTAGATTAATGATCTTTAATTAAGTTTTATGATCATTTCGTCTGCCTTATTCTTAGTACCCATAATTTTTTACTCACTGTAATGTTCTTCTATAAATCTATATCTCATCCACTATAATTCCTAAATCTAATATGTTTTGCTTAAAGTTTCTATTAGAATTAGCTCTTAAATTAAATCCTTGGTTATCTCTTACGACACGATACTCCTATTGCTCTCTTCTGATAAAGCACTACAGAAGAAAAGTAGAGCATGATGATTAGGATAAATCGAACATGATGTCTCTTATGATAATCAAGAATAAGTGCTGTCACTAAAAGGTTATTCCAGATTAAGTCTTTCCTAAGACTAATCTATAATTGTGGAATAATCACTAGAACTCCTAAGATGCATGTCTTCATTTAAATTATAAATTATAAAGCTAAGTGGTATATGTGAATACACAATAATGTACAATACCATGACCCATAAAGTTAAGGGCTTACGCATGGAAATAAGTACATTTTTCCAGTACATTACATACTAAGATTTTCACTTGTACAATTTGATGCATTATAAATCAACTATAACACTCAAAAGTACCAAAGTATAACGAGTGTGTTGATAAGCAACATATGTACAAAGAAATAAATGTTTGAAGCTGGAAAATAAGTTGTTACTCACCTTAGAACCACTAATACTTTAAAAGAGGATTGTTCTAAGGTCCATAGACAAAATGCAAGTAGAAAATCCCAACTCTAAGGTTCTTCAAGTGAAAATCTCACTGCATAATTATGCCATTAGACTAGGCATAAGCAACGAGACTATCCATTACTCTAAAGAAAAGTTGGATAAGTTAATTAGATAGTCACTTAATAATGATATTTAAGTCTGATAATTTTTTAATATTCCAATTAACACATGATCAGTTGACTCTAGTTCCATACGTTTCCTTACCAGAACTCGACAAATAACTAACATGAGAGTTAGTGACAAAATTAAATGTTAAGGCTATAGGAACCATAATAAGCAATCTTCTAACAACGCTTTTCGATATCTTATATATTCTGAAGATTAATCAGAATATAGTATCATAATTAAGCAAAGTTATGAACGTTGTGGGTTTTTGCATAGTCAACATAAAGTCACACTTACCTTAAACTCTCATCTTATTTGTTCTAAATATCTGGATTGAAACATTACTAAGATGGAACTAGATAACACCTTACACTTTCACAACTTTTGTCATCATATAAATGAGAATTTGACAAAAGGAAAATGAGACTTATAAATTTCATCCATTATAACTGAGGATGATTTTTCATTTAATCTCATTCTAAGTGATTTTAAATCATGACGTTAAAGCCCAAAAAATTACTTGGCTTAAGGAATAAGTATGGGTTCATCACAAGTCATTCATTGACATTCGTGGAACTTATTCCAAATGGAATATTCAGACATAATTCATTTATCATTTAAAAGACTATCAACTTGTATCTAAATTTTGTCGTATATGGCCCACGTTCTTAGAAGAAATCTATTCATATATATATATATATATATATATATATATATATATATATATATATACTTAATAAGATTTCTATTAGATATGTCCCTAAAGTTTCTTATGATATCCGGACATTAAAGAAATCAAATAAAGTCTAACGTATATGTGCTAGGTTCCCACGTCACGTAGCTCATTGAAACTTCTCTTGTAGCATTCTAGAGATATTAAAGATCAGTGGGAGCATTAAGTGTCTTAATAATAACTTGCAATAGTTGCAAGAGGTGGGGGAGTGAAAATTTTACATTACCTAAATTTACACCTCTTGTACAAGACACCGCTCCATCACGAAACTGTTCTATCAAAACTTATCTTCTTAAATCTAATGCTACTCTTACAAAAGTTTCATTGTTGCCTAATTGTGGGCACACTTAGATTTCTTACCTAAACTAATATAATCCTCAACAAGAGAAATCACAACGACTAACGTCATTAATTTGTGTTTCTCTATTAGAATTTGTTGGTCGTTACATATTGACCATAAGCATGCTGAGTTCCTAAAGTTTTCTAAGGTCAGTGGGAGCAGTCAAAGTCCTTATCATGATTTGCAAGGAATACAAGAGGCGGGGGGAAGAGTGTCATTAAATTTCACTCCGAATTTAACTCCGGTTACACCTCTTGTACACCATACTGCACCAACTCTTACAAACTTAGAATGAAAATGATAGCAACCTAACCAAGAGCTAATCCATAAAACTGAAACTTCTAATGAACCCAATAATCAACTAAGGAGGTCATCTAGGTTTAAAAGCCTACTAACTTTGATGATTACATAACCTCCCTAATGAAGTTGAAATGGATTTTGGAAATGTTTGCTGGTCCTATCTCTTCAAATTAAGCCATTAGCGTCAATTAATCTTCTAAATGGAATAAAACTGTTTTCTAGTAAAACTGATTTTATGTGTTCGTATAACGTTTGGGATTTGATTGAATTACCTAAGAGTGTTCATAACTAAACCAAATCCTAATATAAGCGTTAAGACACGAAGAAGCTTGATTGATTGTCAAAGGTTGTACTCAGGAAGAGATAAATTATTAAAGAACCTTTATTACATATCTAATAAAAGATTTCTTTGAGGATCATCACTGTTCTAGTAGCTTACAATAGTTTAAAGCTACATTAGATGAACATTATAAACAATTTTTCATAACAAATGGCTGACACATTTACATGTTCATTAGATAACAACCTAAAGTTTCAAACTGAAGGTTAAAGAACACTTTATTTGTAAGCCAATAATATCCATGTATGGGTTAATGCAAACATCATAATGTGATGAAAAGCTAAAGTAATTATTTTCATCAAGAATCAAGTGGATTAATGTACCTACCTCAAAATGAGTGGGAGCAACTAAGATAAACTTGTCTATATAGATGATATTCTTTTGACAAGTATATGTTACATAAGTCAAAGCATTGTTAACACAAACTTTGATATAATATATCTCAGAGATATCTCTTACGTGATAGATATCATAACATACCGAGATAGACCCAATGGGACATTAGTTCTGTTCCATAAGTTTAACATTAAATGGGTCCTTACGTATGTAACAAACAATACTGCTCTCCTTCAGAGGATAATAGGATAAATGAGATTATTTCCTTACGCTTCATTAATTGGAAGCCTTATGTAAGTTCAAGTCTATACTCGTTTAGATATTACTCACATTGCAACACACTAGATATGTCTAGATTAATGTGAAGCATCTAATGGAGTATTACAATATCTTTAAAAGAAATGAGAGACTATAATTTAAAGAAGAAGTGAGAATTAAAACCGGTTTATTACTCTAGCTTTGAGATATTCAAAGATGACAAAATGTAATTTCAGGTATATCTTTATGTCAGCAGACAAAACCTATTTCATGGAGGAGTCATAATGCACTGATATTAACAACCTAAGTTATAACGACATAATATAGTCACTAAATGTTGTTGGAAATTTATCAGTAGACTCATAAGTTGATTAACTCCATATAATTATTGTTTTGAAGACTTAGTGTGATAAAGTCAGTTACCATAACTCCTTGAACAGTAACAGTTCAAGAGGTGCTGCATTAAGTTTCGATACGCAATTAATTATTCGTTTGTGAACGAATTGAGGAAACTAAGTTTGTATCGAATACATTCATGATATGCTTAAGGATCCTATAACTGAAGGGCTATTACCCATAAGTCTTATTAAGAGAGCTCAGAGACGGGTATTAATTGATGGCCATGCGCAACTGCATATCGTACTATGAATGACTAAGTATTAGTTAATTTTCCTCATCAGTTTGATTTTGTATGTCTCTAAGAATATGTCAAGCTAGCATAACGGCATATAGACAAATATAGTTACAAATCAAACAAAGGGCTTACGCGTATTTTGATCATAACGATTAGGTTTTAAATTAAGGCTATAGTATGATTAATGGGGGTCCTGAGTCGCATAATGATTCAACGGCTGTATTTCTCTGCTATAGTACTTGTTTAAGGCTAAAATGAGTGTTAACTCCTGATCAGGCTTATCTAATACTCATAGTAAATGATTACTCGGCTAAGTGGGAGAATGTAAGATTAAATACATTATGATATAATATTTAATCTATAGCCATTATAATCATTTACATTATATGGATCAAAATATATAATAACCTATTAAATAATTAGTTGGTAATTGTTGATGGACCATATTACCCTTATTAACTAATTAGGTTTCCTCCTGGGTGCTTATATAAGGAGAATTATGTGGAGGTTAATGGGTTACTCAGTTACACAATTAGAAAAACCCTAATAACACATAACATCAATCGACCTCCATCTCCATAGCCGATTCCCTTATTCGGTTTCTTAGCCACCATCATTAGATTGCACCCTAAGGAGGAATCAGACCAAGATGACAATCATGTCAAACCTGATTGCTGCGTCTCCATATGGATTCTCTGCTAGCCTGTGCTGATGCAATCAAAGGTATGTTTTCATGTTTTCCTTTATGTTCAAACAGAACTGAACCAACAAAATAAACAGCTCTGTTTTAAAAAGGTTAGCTGCACTAAAATGTACATAGTTTTTCATGTATCGTAATCATTTGAAGCATACTGAAATTATTAATTTACCATTTTATGTTAGTGGTAGACTTGAAAGTTGAAACGAGAAAAATGTTTACCTGACATCATACATCAGTGAGAAATATAATAATAATGTGTATTCGTTTTTAACTTATAAATCAGAAAATAGAAACAAATGTTTTTAAATAATAATAATAATAATAATAATAATAATAATAATAATAATAATAATAACAATAATAATAATAATAATAATACAAGTTTTGAATTTCTAATATCACAAATAAAAATGAAGAATTATACAAATAAATCACAGTTATCCTCGCTTAATACATAAAAATGATATAATTTACGATTTTAATAGTACATAAAAATGATAGTATCATTTACGATTTTAATAAGTTAAAATATAATTATGTTACTTACAATAACTGTTGAGTTTAAAAAGTAATTTTAGAATGTTAGAGCATTCACATCCGGTACACGAAATTCTGTGTGTGGGATTTTTATAACATAAAAAGTATAAAAAGTAGTTGTGAGTGGAGGAGAGAGAAAATGTTACTGTTCATCTGTATATTTGGGGGGACACTGTTCACCCCCTATAATTTTTTAATATATTTTGAAAGTTGTGAGGGAGAGAGAGAAAAAATAATGATAAATGTATAAAAAAAATATTATTTAATTGAAAGTTCTCTCTAAGAATTAGAATTTAAAAAAAAAAAAGAGAGAAAATGTAGTGTTTTTTAGTGTAATTTATGGTGAAAATATAGTGGAAAGGATGTGAATGCTCTTAGATGTGAACAGTTAGAAGTCTAGGATCGATGTCTCTTGGGGGAATAAGTCTAGGATCGATCCTGGCAAAATGAGGGTATTTGGTGTATTTAGTTGAGGAAATATTAGCCGTTAAAAAAAAAATCATATGGAACTTTTACATAAAAAGTAATTTTAGAATGTTAGATGTGAGCAGTTAGAAGAATATCAGATGGACCTTTTCCAATACTTGCTTGTTTTTTTATTTTATTTCTAGTGGGCTTGCTCCATTAGGAAACAAACTACCAAGTCAAGATGCAAGTCATGGAAAGAACCAAACCATCACACTACAAGCATAAAATACCAAACATAAAATATCTCCTTAAGCATTTTTAAATACTTGTTTTTACAAACATAATACAAAAATCGATTAAACATTATCGAAATAAAATAATCTTTTCATGCAAAAACTTTAGTCAGATTATGACAACAAAAATGAATTTTATATTCAATCAATTTTCAATTGATGAATTGAATAATTTCAATGAACGATACTTGATCATTTCAATAGATGATCATTACTTTAGTAGTCAACAAAAAATTGACAACTCAATTGATGAATTCTTTGAATTCAAGAAAAAATTGATGAATTATTTGGATTCAAGAAACAATGAACGAACTAAGTTCATTTCTCTAAAATGATGATTAGTTTCTTCAATATTAATCAAGACATATTGTCGATCAATGATTTCATGAGTTTTGTCATGATTATTTGTCTAGTAAACAAAAATTCACTAGAACCATTCCGTAAACCAACCCAACCAATTCTTCCCTACGGCCTCCTGCATAAACGGTACTTTTTGTGGCTCCAGGGCTACAGGTTTTACAAAAATCTTTTAAAGATGAACTAATGGATAAAAAGGAAACTGATAATTTTATTCATAATTGTTCTTCCCTAAGGAAGAACTTCTTGGTATTTACATAATATTCTCTTTTAGGAAACAAACTACCAAGTCAAGATGCAAGTCATGGAAAGAACCAAACCATCACACTACAAGCATAAAATACCAAAAATAAAAACAAAACAAAATCTAAGACGGCCATCGCCCAAACATATTAGGGTTCAAACTTTAAGTAGACCGATGTTAAATAGATTACGAGAAAATTTGCCTTGTTTAGTGGCGAAACTTGACCAAAAATTCTGCCGGGGCGGAAAGTCATGTGACCCAAATTTTGTTTCTATCGCTATGTTTCGGGTTATATGTTCGGGTCGGCTATTCGATTCTGGTCGGGTCAAACAATAATAACTCCAAATAAAACAAAAATAATCTTCATTCATTCAAATGAACCCTCAAGTTTCATTTATATAAATCCTAGTTTCAAACTTTATTTAAACTCACTTCAAGTTTAAAAACAATTATAATAAACTAGTATTTGAGCCCGCGCTTCGCAGCAGGGTTGTAGGAGGATACTGGTGATGATGTAATCAATGGCGGACCCAGAAATTATTTGTTGGGGGTGCGGAGAAGGTGTTCAACCATATTTTCAAGTTGTGCGGTCGGGTTTTTTGCCTAAATATACATTAATTTTTTTTCAAGGGGTGCGGCCGCCCACCCTGGCCAAAGGGTAGGTCTGCCCATGGATGTAATTGTTATCTGGTATATCGAAGGATTGATATTAGACCATTTAGACTTTAATCTAAATGACAGTAAAAATAAGCAAGCAACACGGTTAAGTAATATGTCTGCTAAAAGTTAGCTTTAACTATCAGAGGAGGCTGAATAAAAAAAAAAAAAAGAGAATTAAATTTGTTACATTGTGTATCGAAGGGTTAATATAGACCATGCAAGTTTTAATCCAAACGGCGTTGCGACAGGGATGTGGTGAGAGTTCGATCAGTATTGTACACTATGACAAAGGATAAAGAAAACTAAAAAAAGGTCGTAACATTAACCAAATAGTATCTATATGTGTTTGGTTCGTTGTAGTTGTGACTCAGCTTTGAACATCAAAACGTAACAACATAAAAGTACGTCATAATTTAAAAAAAATCATTAACGATATCAACCGCGTGAAAAAAAAAATTCACATCAAAATACTAATAAAAATAAACACGTTATTAGGTCATGCGTAGTAGAGGGTTATACAGGCGTTATATTGGGCTATGACGCCCCATAGCGCTTGGGACATTGACCCCTTGCGTTATGGGGGTTTATGGAATATGGTCGTGATATGCATAGTTACGCCATCATTGGTTTCTCTCTCTCTTACACATATATATACATACATATGTATATGTATAATTGAAGGGGGTATAACCCCACTACCCATTCAAGTTATAACTCCTCTTTCCTACACATTTGTCACGTGTCGTATAATCTCACATCTATGGAGGTTATGAGGTTTGACCACCACACATGGTCTTTTAATTACGTGTCATAACACGAGAGTTTTAACACTATAAAGTAATACAAAATAATATACGTATAGTAAAACAACGATAAAATTCTTAGTATAAAATAATGTATCAAGCACTAATGGTGAACAACAACTATTCACAATTCAAAATGATAGTTTAGAAATTAGAGTTAATTACACATATACATCCTTTGATTTATAGTTAGTTTTATCTTTGAGTACTAACTTTTTTTTAAAAGGTTTAAGTTTTATGGTTTCAATTTCGTAACATTTTAGGTACTAACATCAAAGTTAGTTAATTTTAATGTTAAATTTTAGTAAAATGACTTAAATACCCTTCCATTTTAAAAGAACCATTTATGTCATTACTCTATTTTTTAATTCCCTAGACCATTTGTGTCATTACTCTATTTTTAGTTTATATATAAGGAAATGGAGTTGTATTCCCAACAAAGTATTTTTCTGTATCGTAAACTATTACAAATGTCGATACCCAACAAATACCATGACAAACCACAACACCGGTACCGTATTCATTTTTATATTCAGATACAATACAAGTAGAGTGTATTATTATTATTATTATTGTTATTATTATTATTATTAAACTATGTTGTCCTCATCAAGGAAACATTCAAATCATTTTCTCTCCCTCTCTATTTCTCTCTCATCCACTATTCCCAACTGCCTGCTGATATACACGTATATATACCCTCTATCCACTTTTCTGGAGTATCTGCTGCTTTGCACTCTCATCAATCATACTGCCATTGTTACAAGTAAGCCATGAGCTCTGTATCTCTTTCCAATTTTCATGTATCATGCCATATTTTTTACTGTTTTTATCATATCTCATATTAGAATTCTGATTTCCTTAGTTTACTAGTAACCGAAAAATTAACAAACTCAATCCAGATTTTCTAAAAAAAATTCAGCTGATTATGTGTGCGCATAAAATCATCAAATCTATTAATCTGTTCTTTTCAATTTTGCGTATTCATGATTCGGATTCCTATTCCTTGTATGTATACATAATGATCACATCTGTTACGGCTCAAACCACCGGAGAACTCAACTCAAAAAACTAGTCTGACAGAAGAGCCCATTTGACTATAAACCCCACATTTGTGTTGGGAATTCTGAACAACGAAACCGACTTGGGACTTGAATTGGTTGCCCATGCAACCAATGTGGGACACAGGGCCGGCCCAATGCAAGTGCGGGGTGGGCGACCGCTCTCGGCCCAAATCGAAATAGGGCCCGAAAAAAATTTAAATTTTTTTATATATATATCCAAAAAAATTCGGTATGTTTTAAAAAAAAAAAGAGTTAACTACTGTTTTCGTCCCTGTGGTTTGTCAAAAATCATTATTTCAGTCCATTAGTTTAAAAATTGCGATTTCAGTCCCTGTGGTTTCACTTTCGTAACCATTTCAGTCCACCTCGTAACCATTTCAGTCCCTGTACTAACAGAGTAAATGGATTAAAATGGTTACGAAAGTGAAACCACAGGTACTGAAATAGTTACGAAAGTGAAACCACAGGGACTGAAATCGCAAATTTTAAACTAATGGACTGAAATAGTGATTTTTGACAAACCACATGGACGAAAACAGTAATTAACTCTAAAAAAAATCTTAAAGGACTGGATTTTTGAACCAAAAACCTTTTTGGGCATTTCCAGAATTTTGGATTTGTGATTTTGTGGCCCAATTTGCCTGGATTTGAATGTATGGAGATTTGAGAATACAGGGCCTTTTTTTTATAATTTTCGGAGGCGGTCCTGATGGAACAAGTCGCATACCTTGCAATGGTTCCAAAGTCCGTAACACCTTTTTATTGTTTTCTCATATTAGTCAACTAACTGAAGCTAAAAGCCAAAAACAAAACAGCATCAACAATATTCAGCATTACTGATACTGGAATCTGATTTCCAGAGTTTTGATATTCAGGGAAAAATCTACAGCTTCGGTATCCACTTCATAATCCGGTAAGATGAACGACGGTGGAGAAGAGAAGACGGAGGCGTCCATCTCTGGCAATGGTGACGGCGTTGAAGACTCGGAATTAGGGAAAGCAAAGGAAAAGGAGAGCACTGATACGGTGCCATTTTATAAGCTATTTGCTTTCGCTGATCTTACTGATTACATGTTAATGATCGTCGGTACTGTTAGTGCTATCGCTAATGGAGTATGCCTGCCTCTAATGACTGTTCTGTTGGGCGACCTTTTTAATTCTTTTGGTCACAACCAGAATAATAATGTTGTTGACGTTGTTTCGAAGGTAAGTATATTATATATAACCTGCAAATTAAAATAGGCGGATGATATTGGTATACCATCTCAAGTTGACTAGACACCAACATTCATACAGGATGTATGAGTTGGCAAATATGGGTCATATGGGACGTATAAAAGGGCTTAGAAGGATATACGACCCGTATAAGAGGGTGTTTCACCCACATCATATGGCCGTATGAAAGTACCATCTAACAAAGAAATGACTGATTTGACAAGGATATGAGTTATGACCCATATGGCTCGTGTGATGTGGCAGGTGCCCTAGTGTTCGTTGTTGGGGGTGGTGTACCAATACATGGACCTGTTTTAATATTTACTTCAATTATTTATTATCTACAAAGTTTTATTGATGATTCAACGGATTGGACTGTATACAGGTAGCGCTGAGATTTGTTTACCTGGCTGTTGGGTGTGGTGTTGCATCATTCCTCCGTAAGTACTAATGTTATCAACCTAATCTTCTTAGTTATATTTGGCATTGGGCTGTGAAACTGAAAAAAGTGTTGAGTACTTGAAAAAACGCTTGAAGTGTTCTTACAGCTAATTATATGAGAGTATGTTCTAAAAAGTGTTTCAAGTGTTCTTGCAGAGGTTTCATCGTGGATGATAACGGGAGAAAGACAGGCTGCAAGAATAAGGAGTTTGTATCTAAAAACCATATTACGACAAGATGTATCCTTCTTCGATAAAGAAACAAATACAGGGGAAGTTGTTGGGAGGATGTCAGGTGACACGGTACGCATACAAGATGCCATGGGGGAAAAGGTTTGTATTTTAATTTCTTATTTTCAAAATATATAAAATTATTTCCAGAAAACTAATAAAATATTTTATATTTCAGGTTGGAAAATTCATACAACTATTCTCATCATTTGTAGGAGGTTTCGTGGTAGCATTGGTCCGGGGATGGCTTCTTACACTTGTCATGTTAACCTCGATTCCTCCAATGGTATTTTCTGTTTCGGTTATGTCCGTGATGATAGCCAAGATGGCATCGCGAGGCCAAACCGCTTATGCTAAAGCAGCCACTGTGGTCGAACAAACAATCGGCTCAATCCGGACGGTAATAAATACATGTACTTCTTAAAGTTAAAAGTTTCATACATACTGGTTTAAATGTTATACATATCTATTCTATCATAGATAAAATAAATTCAGTTACGTATTATAGTCTGTTTCTCTGAATAAACGCTGAATCATAACAGCGTGTAACATGAAGTTGGGGACTATGATATCCTTATTGTTTTGAAATGCTAGATATGACTTATCATTCTAACTTTTTATGATATTATAACTATTCTTTTCAAATCACTACAAAATTAGTTTCAGCCATTCCAATACTTATAACAGTCTATTTCACTCAATGCGATATGTTCCTCTAAGTAAAACAAGCTGTTATAAATACGAATTTTGTTATTATCTCGGGGAATGATATGTATGAAATTGCATCTAAATAAAAAGATCTAAAGTTCTACGTATAACTTTTAGGATTAAGATTGTTTAAGGATCACCATTTCCTTTTGTTCTAGGTTGCATCTTTCACAGGGGAGAAAAAAGCAGTTGCAAATTACAATGAATCACTTGTTGATGCTTACCGTTCTAGTGTTCAAGAAGGCCTGGTCTCTGGCTTTGGTATAGGATCAACAGTTTTCATTATGTACTCTACTTTCGCGTTGGCTGTTTGGTACGGTGCAAAGATGATACTAGAAAGGGGGTACACTGGTGGGGATGTGCTTACTATAGTCTTTTCTGTACTGATGGGATCTATGTAAGCAAAATGTGTTTTTTTACTTTCTCTCTTTACCTAATTAACCCGATGTGGTTCGGTTTATATTTTCAATTGGTTAAAAGTAGGGGTGCAAACGAGCCGAGCCTTATCGAGCCCAAGCCGAGCTTGAGCCTAAAATAAAGCTCGTTTATATATCGAGCCGAGCCTGTCATGTGAGGCTCGTCAGGCTCATCGAGCACAGCCTTGGTGTAATATTAGTTTTTAATAATGTTTACCCCTTATTTAAAGTTGTCTAGTAAACAAGCCAAGCCGAGCTTATTTAAACTTGTTTACGAGCCAAGCCTGAACCTAAAAATAAACTTTTTACTAAACGAGCCCGAGCCCTAGCTTCAATTATTGAGCCCGCAAGCCTAAAAGAAGAGTATATTATTTATATTATTTTTATTTAATATAATAATTAATAGATTATAAATGAGCCGAGCTCGACCTTGAGAAACTACCAACGAGCTGAGCTAGAGCTGTTATTACCGAAACAACATATTATTTTTTACTAATATTTGATACACAAACTATACATACACTTAAAAATTTATTTTGTTATCAAGAAAAAGTGTTTCTAGTCAACCCAACACAACCTGTTTCGACTTGTACAAAAAGTTTTAACAATTCTGACCAATTACCCAACTTGCAATATGTCACCTTTACGGTTGACTTTGAACTTTTGATTTCATTTATAAAACTGTGTTTTCCAGGTCACTTGGGCAGGCATCTCCCTGTTTTAGTGCATTTGCTGCGGGTCGTGCTGCAGCATTCAAGATGTTTGAAACTATAAACAGAAAGCCTGAAATAGACGCGTATGATCAAAAGGGAAAAGTATTAGACGATATTCGCGGTGACATAGAATTAAAAGATGTGTATTTTAGCTATCCAGCAAGACCAAATGAAGAAATATTTAGTGGGTTTTCACTCTGCATCTCCAGTGGGACAACTTCAGCTTTGGTTGGTCAAAGTGGTAGCGGTAAGTCAACGGTGATTAGCCTGATAGAGAGATTTTACGATCCGCTACATGGTGAAGTTCTTATTGATAATATTAATCTAAAAGAATTTCAACTAAAATGGATTAGAGAGAAAATTGGTCTTGTTAGCCAAGAACCGGTTCTTTTCACATCAAGCATTAAGGATAATATTTTGTACGGGAAAGATGGTGCATCTATGGATGAAATTAAAGTAGCGATCGAGCTCGCAAATGCTGCTAAGTTCATCGATAAACTACCTCAGGTTTCTAGCTTATTAAATCTTCTTTTTTGCTTATTGTGTTTTTAATGTAACATAAGTTGTTTGAGGGTGTTTAGGATTGATTACGTGGATAGTTTATCTGATTATTTGCGAGTGAAATTAACTGTATTGAATAAGCAGTTTGAAACAGCTTATTCCAAACTTTTGATTTCAAAAGGCAATAAACAGATAAAATGATAAATAACTAAATGAGCAGTCTCAATTCCCCAAAGATTAAAGTCACACATATTTTAAAACTACCTTAAGGTACCCGCTTTCACTTATACCAACATTGGCAAAAAAACATGCCAAATGACAAAAATGGCTTACCCCGATCACCTAGTCTTGTAGGTTTTTTATATATAAAAACTGAGGGTTTTTTTTTTCTTTATAGAAAAACATGAGTTGGACCCCTTAGTTGTAATTAGTAGAGAAGAGAACCACACAATGACCCGCTAGGGTTGTTCACACAACCAGCTTGGCTCGGCTCAGTTTTGTTCGGCTCAGTTGGATTGTTAGATCTTAGAAGAAAGAAAAGATCTTGATGTAAAGTGGACCGGATAATGATACAGAATTAGGCTTAAATGATTGAATGTCTTTTATTTGGTCTATACAATATTAAAAGTTGGGGTTAATTTAACTAAGTCAAACGAGTGAGCCAAACATTCAAGCCAACTTTGGCTTGAGCTCGGCTGTCAACTTGTTTACAAACTGAGCCAGCTTCGTTCAGCTCGCTTGCAAACCTAGTCAATTTCTAGCGAGCTTGGAGCCACGAGCTAGGTGTGCACTCCTACTAACCTCTAACATATATTATCCGTTTTCTTGCCTGCCTTGAAGAGTTTTCACAAACTTTTGGTTGATTATTAAACATTTAGGGATTGGACACAATGGTTGGTGAGCATGGAACACAACTCTCCGGCGGACAGAAGCAAAGAATTGCTATTGCCAGAGCCATTCTTAAAGACCCCAGAATCCTTCTTCTGGATGAAGCAACAAGTGCTCTCGATGCAGAGTCCGAGAGGGTTGTGCAGGAGGCTTTGGACAGGATCATGGTCAATAGAACAACCGTCATCGTTGCACATCGTTTAAGCACAGTCAGAAATGCTGACATGATTGCAGTTATTCACAGGGGAAAGATGGTTGAAAAAGGTAGTTTTCAACTTTTATGGTTGGGTAAGCCGGGAAGGGACAGTTTGATAATCGCTGTCCTATAACTGTTGGGCTCACGTGTTTCGCGTATACACGTTTATAATATATGGTTAAAGATTACCCATTCGGATTCTCATACTTGAAACCGGAGCTTAAACCAACTAAAATAAACCAGCATGAATACCGAGTACTTACATACAGTACTTCTAGCATTTCTATATGTTTAATAATTTCGAGTTTATGACAGGCTCAAATCATTATTCATTATATTATTCAAAATTATATATCGTATTAGCGGGTATTAGGGATACACTTTTATGATCTTATGTGGTTAAAAAATAAAATTACCCATTCGGATACTCATCACTTGAAACCTGTGTTGAACTCACCCAAAGAACGGCTACGAGTACTAAAGTACACTTCTAACATTTCTGTATTTTAAAATTTTCAAGTTATAATGACTTCAAACATTTACTCATTATATTTTTAAAAATAAAATTGTAATAATATAATTGGTTTTGTTGCGAGTAAACGGATAAGGGGATTTCAGGTATCACTTTATACCATACTCGTCCTAAGCCCCTGAAATTTTTTTATAATTATTACTATACTTGAATACACGTTCCAAATGTTTCGGTTTTCTCTATTCCAAATCAAAACTTTAACAATTTGTAAATTGAAAATTGATCAGGATCGCATTCAGAGCTAGTCCAGGATCCTGAAGGAGCATACTCTCAACTTATAAAATTACAGGAAGGTAATAGTGATTCAGAATCAGAGGATCAACAAACCGATAAAGAACTTTCAAATCTATCAGGTCAAAGGTTATCCCGTCGGCGGTCATCTGGCAGCCGCTGGTCATCTGGCAGCCGACGCCACTCAAAGTCTCAGTCATTTGGTTTGTCACCGAAAGCCGATGACGCGCCGCCAGAATCCATGGAACTAGACGCGGGTGAACCCTCAAAAAGCCCAACAAAAGTCCCACTTCGACGACTTGCATATCTCAACAAACCAGAAATACCAGTTCTCATAGTCGGTGCAATAGCTGCTATTATTAATGGTGCAACATACCCGGTTTTTAGCCTGCTACTTTCCAACATGATCAAAACATTCTACGAACCGCCGCATAAAATGAAATCAGACTCGAAATTCTGGGCTGTAATGTTCGTAATCCTTGGACTAGTGTCACTTGTTGCTCATCCCGGGAGATCTTATCTTTTCGCTGTCGCGGGATCAAAACTTATTAAAAGAATCAGATCATTATGCTTTGAGAAAGTGTTGAACATGGAGGTCGGTTGGTTCGACAAACCAGAAAACTCTAGTGGCGCTATCGGTGCACGGCTTTCGGCTGATGCAGCTAATGTTCGTGGGTTGGTTGGTGATGCGCTTGCTCAAATTGTTCAAGACTCGGCGTCTGCTGCAGCCGGTTTAGTAATCGCTTTTGCAGCTTGCTGGCAATTGGCTCTTATAATTCTTGTTCTGGTTCCGTTAATGAGTGCTAGCGCATTTGTTCAGATGAAATTCATGAAAGGTTTTAGTGCTGATTCTAAGTTGATGTACGAGGAAGCAAGTCAGGTGGCGAATGATGCTGTCGGGAGTATAAGGACAGTAGCATCTTTTTGCGCGGAAGAGAAAGTAATGCAACTATACAGAAATAAATGCGAAGGCCCCAAAAGAACCGGGATAAAACAGGGTTTGATAAGTGGAATCGGATTCGGGGTTTCGTTCTTTTTACTGTATTGTATGTATGCAACCAGTTTTTACGCGGGAGCCCGGCTTATTGAAGCCGGAGAAACAAATTTCGGAGATGTTTTTAAGGTTTTCTTTGCTCTAACGATGGCGGCGGTAGGAGTGTCTCAATCTAGCTCGTTTGCACCCGATACAACTAAAGCTAAAAGCTCAGCGGTCTCGGTTTTTGCGATTCTTGACCGAGAGTCAGAAATTGACCCGAGTGATGAATCGGGTTTGACTTTGGAAACTGTCAAAGGGGAAATCGAGATTCGTCATGTTAGTTTTAAATATCCTACCCGACCTGATGTTGAGATATTTCGTGATCTATGCTTAACCATCCACAGTGGCAAGGTAACTCTTTTTCTCTAACCCATATTATTTACTCTTTTATATGTTAGTTGTTTAGATGTGTGTTTTAGAAGTGATAAAAAAGTATTTATCAGTTTAAAAAATGGTTCTTTTTGTTATTATTTAAAAATCACTAGTTAAAATGACTAAAAACAACAATTTTCTTCAAATATATTGGTTTGTGAAATGAAAATAAAAGTATTGTAAGTTGGACGAAAATTAGCTAAATAAGTAATTTTGTTTTACCTTTAGATAATCATTTGAATATTGCAACTTCATGTCCAATACTAGATCCATAAATCTATTCATTCTTCTTTCAGACAGTAGCATTGGTTGGTGAGAGCGGAAGCGGGAAATCAACGGTTATCCAACTCTTACAAAGATTCTATAACCCGGATTCGGGTTATATAACGTTGGATGGAACCGAGTTACAAAAATTTCAACTTAAGTGGTTAAGGTTGCAAATGGGTCTGGTTAGCCAAGAACCCGTGTTGTTCAATCACACCATTCGAGCGAATATTGCTTATGGAAAGGACGGTGATGCAACCGAGGCCGAAATATTAGCCGCTTCTGAGTTGGCCAATGCCCACAACTTCATTAGCGGGTTGCACCAGGTTTGTCTATTTCACATAATAAGTAAATTATGGTTTTAAAACTATGTGTCTTATTCAAATATATATATAAAAAAAAAAACTTGTAAGAGTACAAGTGGCTAAAATTTGTTTTATATGTGTTTGAATAACACAAAATCATTGTAGTTTCTTTGTGACTTAATCTAAACAGAATAGTTGTACTGATTTATAGTACTTGATTTGAAAGTACTTAGCTCATTTTCATGATGTTTAAAATAGTGTTTGGATAAATATCAATCCCTTTGACTCGTTCGCTTCTTTTATTCCAAGGTGAAAGTAACCATTTTAGTGGTTTGTGGTTCCACAAGCGCCTTCAAACGTGTTTACTTTAGCTATAATTTCTTTCGAACGTGTTTACTTTTAGCTATAACATTTTGATTTTGGCACGTTCAAATAAAACAATTCAAATCAGCTCATTTATAAGTTAATAGATCAACTGTCACCTCTATTAGAAAAAGATTCAATAACTGGTAATAACGAACCAAATAACATGTGAATATGCAGGGTTACAATACAATGGTAGGAGAAAGAGGAGTACAAATGTCGGGTGGCCAGAAACAAAGAGTGGCGATTGCTAGAGCAATTGTAAAAAGTCCCAAGATACTACTGCTAGATGAGGCCACAAGTGCATTAGATGCCGAGTCAGAAAGAGTGGTTCAAGACGCATTGGATAGGGTGATGGTTAACCGCACAACAGTGGTCGTGGCTCATCGATTATCGACCATTAAGGGCGCTGATGTCATTGCGGTTGTAAAAAATGGAGTAATCGTTGAGAAAGGAAAGCATGAGAAGCTAATCAATATTAAGGATGGGTTCTATGCATCTTTAGTTGCACTCCATAGCTCTTCAAATTAGCTACTTTTACTTCCTGTTTATGGTTTAATGTCTGATAGTAGATAATAAACGTCCGCAAGTTGTTTAGTGTTTTGTATTATAGAGGTGTGCACATTTGTTAAATATCAATGCCAAATGAATGTTAATGTGTATCAATATGTTTTGTTTTTTTGAAATCCGATATTATGATTTATGTGTAACTTGTAGGTTGGATCGAAAACTGTCAGCGTAATTGGTCTGCTTGAATGCTCTTGAAATGTGTTTATTTAGAATGATTTCTTGATCCAATGGTCCGGTCTAGAGCATGTGAACTGCTTATGTATGGACTGGCTTACATCAATGGTCCAACCGCCACACACCTTACATCAATGGTCCGGTCAAGAGCATGTGAACTGCCTATGTATGGACTGGCTAGTTCTGGTGGTTTATGGTGGAACTAGCAAACTGGGTGTGGCGGGATGGATTGGTTTTGGTGATTTCGTTGCAGCCTTCGACTCTCCCATGTTCAACCCTTGATTTACCATATTGTGAAAGTGACAATGCACGAATCCAGAAAACCACAAACAAACTTTTCCAACAAGAGAACAGGTGACACCGAGTGGTGGAAAAAGGGTGTGAAAGCGAGAGTGCAACGTCGACCAGAATTTTCCGAGCAGGGCTTTGTTAAATCCAAGTTCTAAAGTAGATATGAAAATATCCAATAATAAATTATCATCATCGTACTCAGTAAATCCCACCAATAGCAAAGTTAAGGTAGGGTCTGAGGAGGGTAGGATGTAGACAGCCTTACCTCTACCCCGTAGGAATAGAGAAGTTGCTTCCAGTGAGACCCCCGGCTCGATAGTAGTTTTGCATCAAGGCTTGGACATAAGACACATAACACTCAGCAATTAAGACAATAATGAATATCCAATAATAAATAATTTTTCTAAATAAATAAGTATTTTGTATACTCTTAGATAATTTATTTTCACTTTAAATTATTGTATCTTCTATATATTTAAGTCATGTAAGGAGTCGTACGATTAATAATATTTATCTAAGTGATCCGGTCGGTCCAATAAGTGAACCATAAAAGGACCTTTAAAGCACTGAATTATTCATATAACTCTCTATCTTAAGTAATTTAGAAAATGGGGAGACAAGAAGACACAGATCTTATACAGATGCTGTCAGAGATGCAAAATCAAGTGCTAAGGATGCAGATGATTATTCCTAGCAACACAATAATCAAATTCTTGCGGCTAGTTAAACATTTGTGTGGTTGCGAAGGTAAAAGATATTGAATCAGAGAGACACAGACACCGAAAAACCCAACCCCAAACGCAGATCCAAACTCAGATCATTACACAACTTATGAGACTCTTTTTATTGTTTCATAACTCAAAGAAACGATTACTGGGTACAATATACCTAGATCCCAACATGGGTATTTATACTACTTCACTATCTAGCTAAACAAGAAAACTGAAACCGAAATACTTAAACATTAGGAGATAAACAATAAATAAATTCTATCTGAACTTTGACTCGAATACTCAGGTATTTTAAACAAAATTCATCCGCAAGCTTCATGAACTCATCACCAGTCGCAACCCAAGTATCAAGAGTACCTGCATCTCGCGTAGCTGCATCCAAGCAACGATTCGTCCCCAGCCACATCTTGCTTGTTCTTAGCCGCAATATACACGGAGACAGTGGTGGAGCTTGACCAAAGGTTTCGCGGGGGCGTAAAGTCATAGGACCCAAAAAAAATTTCTATTGCTATGTTTCAGGTTATATATTCGGGTCGGCTATTCGATTCGGGTCAGGTCAAAACACAGAATTTCGAACACACAAATGGGGCGCAACTTAGTCACGTATTGTTCTTTTTCTTTTTTGTTTAAACATCTTTTAATTAAGACAAAAATAAACCCTCAAGTTTCATTTATATAAAACCAGTTTCAAACTATATTTAAACTCACTTCAACTTTAAAAACAATTACAAAAATATACCAATAGCCTCATTCTTCACGGTTTTTTAACTCAATACGAAAATATGTATAAATTTTCTGGACAATAAACTTGGTAGGGGTAAGGAACTTTTAGGCAAAATAATTGGCGGGGACGGGTGCACCCCCTGCATGGAGAACCTCAACTCAAAGCAAGCTGCGACTCAAAGCAACATGTCAGGGGCCGTGGCTCAAGTGTTGAATTCTAACAAAAGGTGTGTTGTTTCTTTGGCAGTTATTCTCCTTGTTGAAGACATAATGAGATACTATGGCCTCAACAACTGTCTGATAAGGACTTATTTTCTTTGGGGACGATAATGTTGAGGTGAGTCAAAAAGTCAACACTCTAGAGACATTGACATAAGTTATTTTCCCAGCAATTGTATCGACTGACTCCTGGTTGTCAACGATATATTGTATAGCTGGTTGTTTTGTTGCTATCTGTCTTTATTGTTTGGCCACTTTTCCACCAGTATTATTATTATAATTAAAATTAAATTCAAATAACTATCTCCCTCTCTTTCACCGTCACCCTCACTATTTCCAAGTGTATATAACTATATATATAGCACAGATTCATTTTTCTGGAGTATCTAATCAAACCGCCATTGTTACAAGTAAGCTATGCGTTCTCAGTCTCTTTCAAATTCTTATAGATGATATTATAGTTTTACTGTAACCAACATTTTTCATATTTGGTTATGTGTATGCATGCGTGTGTTTATTTGATCGCAATCCGGAAATAAAAATAATTCCAGTTCATCTTCCGTTTGAGATCTGGATTTCGATGCGTATGAATCGGTGAGTTTATGCAAGTGACACAACAATTGAGCCTTAAATTTTTCTAATCTACTGTTTTCAGTTTGTGATTCATTGCATGTTCATGATTTGTTAGGTTTATGCAACATCTAAAATTGTATAATCGGTTAATCTACTCTCTTCGATTTTTCGTTAATGTGTTTTCATGATTCGGATTCATGTTCATTGTATGTATACTTTATTTAATCATCACACCACTATTGTATAAAGTAAGTTGTGAGTTCTGAATCTCTTTCCTATTTTCATGGATGATGTTATAGTTTTACTGTTTTACGATCATCTTTCCTGTTGTTGTAAGTTAGTATAGCAGTATCATAGTGTTAGGGTCAGAACACGATTCACACGAACACTAGAACAATCTGCAGCAAGCACACACACTCACACACTCTAAATCACAAGAACAAGAACACAAGATTTATAGTGGTTCGGTCTAATATGACCTACATCCACTCTCCACAACTAGTTCTTCTTTGTATTAGGTGCTCAAAGGTTACAGTACACGAATGAGAAGTATTTATAGGGGATACAATTATGGTTGTTGACTTTAAGCTACAATAACAAATAAACCTCAGCTCTGGTCCAAAACTTCACAACCCACATCTGGGTTATCAGTTGCCACAATCCAGACGAGTTATCTGGGCATCTGGGTTATCAGTTGCAGCTAAGGCATAACCCAGACGAGTTATCTGGTCATCTGGGCTATCAGTTGCTTCTGAGGCATTGTTGCTTTGACACTTTCTAGTCAAATCCTCCACAACCCAACACATAGTAAATTAACAAGCTCCGTGAAGATTTTATGCATTTTTTCAACTTATTCGAGTCCAATTCGTCATCAGCTTCATGTGGATCTCAATATGTATGATTGGTTAGGGTTTATGCAATATCTGAGCCCTAAAATCATCTAATCTACTAACAAATCTACTGTCTTCAACTTCAAGTTTTGGTTTATTGCATATTTATTATATGATTCAGATTCCCGTTACTTGTTTGACCACACCTTTTTGGTTTTTTCTCATATTCCCGCTTGCGGTATGCGCATATAATGTATATGTGTGTGGGCCCTCGGGGGGCAAAAGTGAAAGTGCACTAATTTTAACGTTATTTTACTAATTTCGTGAAAATAACGAAAAAACGGGAGACGGTTAATCATGCATCATGTGGTGGCGTTGATAGCCGAAAGACTAGGGGGTACATGCACTAATCGGCCTTTGTCCCAATTGCTGAGTGTTGTGTGCCTTGTGTCCAAGGCTTGATGCAAAACTACTATCGAGCCGGGGGTCTCACTGGAAGCAGCCTCTCTATTCCTACGGGGTAGAGGTAAGGTTGTCTACATCTTACCCTTCTCAGACCCTACCTTAGCCTTGCTATTGGTGGGATTTACTGAGTATGATGATGATGATGACTCAACCAATTGAAGTTTAAAAAAAAAAGCATCATCACTATCATCACAGATTTTGGGACTTGATTACCTGATTTTCGTTATTCAGGTGCAAATCTACATATTCAGTAATCAATCATTAAGGAGATCAAAATTCGTCATTATGTGGCCTTCGAGCATCTGAAACGTCTTGAACATTCTGTTATGATATATAAACTTTCTGCCATGAGATTATTATTGTGAAACTATTACTCTAAAGTGGTTATGTTATTTTTTCGCCGATAATTAGGTTCCAATGATATAACAATAACTCTAACTAATAGGTAAGATGAAAGGCGGTGATGGAGAGAAGACGGATGCATGCACATCTGGCTCCGGTGACGGTGTTGAAATGCTGTTAATGGGAAACACAAAGGAAAAGGAGAGTATCACTGATACGGTGCCGTTTTATAAGCTATTTGCTTTCGCTGATCTTACTGATCACATACTAATGATCACTGGTACTGTTAGTGCTATCGCTAACGGAATATGCCTGCCTCTAATGTCTCTTCTTTTGGGCGAAGTTATTAATGCTTTTGGTCATAACCAGAATAATCTTCATCGTGTTGTCAACGCTGTTTCCAAGGTACGTATGTTATATATATTCTTTTGAATCTGCAAATTAGAATATTTATTTCAAGTGTTTTTTAATTTAATTAATTATTATCCACAAAATCTTGTTGATTAATCAACTGATTTGGGCTATAGGTGTCGTTGAAATTTGCTTACCTTGCTGTTGGGTGTGGTCTTGTATCATTCCTCCGTAAGTACAGATGCTATCTTGTATTAGAGTACCATATAATCACTTTAAAAAATGTACTTTCAAAAAACCTTCTCGGTCCAGTTTGGCACGTTTTGACGATAACTCTATCCCAAGCGGTTAACTGTGTTTTCAGGAAAAAAACAAACAAAACTGTTCAGTTTTAGCAGTTGATGGTTGTTTTTTTTTTTTTTTTTTTGGTGGTTTGAATAGTTTGTAGTATAGTTTTTAACATGATAGATATAGTTTATGAATATGATAGATATATGCACACACACATCAGTGCATATTCCAAAAAACTAAATAAAAAATAAAAAAATGTTGAACGGCTAGTTGATAATTTCAAGGAATCTTATAAACAATCCTAAGTTGCCAGTTGACCACCCTCTAATTGTTTTAATACGCGTTTGTCTGTTTGTAGAGGTTTCATCGTGGATGATAACGGGAGAACGACAGGCTGCAAGAATAAGGAGTTTGTATCTAAAAAACATATTACGACAAGATATATCCTTCTTTGACAAAGAAACAAATACAGGGGAAGTTGTTGGCAGGATATCAGGTGACACCGTACGCATACAAGATGCGATGGGGGAAAAAGTTTGTATATTTTCATTATCTATTGTCATAACTTACAAAAATAGTTAGAAGACTAATAACATATTTTATATTTTACAGGTTGGAAAATTCATACAACTATCTTCAACATTTGTGGGAAGCTTTGTGGTAGCGTTTGTCCAAGGATGGCTTCTTACACTTGTAATGTTAACCTCAATTCCTCCGATAGTAGTTTCTGGTTCGGTTATGTCAATTATGGTAGCCAAGATGGCGTCGCATGGCCAAACCACGTATGCTAAAGCTGCCACTTTAGTCGAACAGACAATTGGATCAATCAGGACGGTAATAAACAAGTTCAGTTACATATAAAAGTCTGTTTCACTAAATAGACAGATAGAAAAAAACAAAGTTATCACACTGCTTTTAATCAGCGCATAATTTTCTCGTTGTTCATTCGGTGAAACCAAGGTAACATGAAATTGGCAAAGAAGACACCTTTATTGTTTTAAACTTGACAACATTGTGTTAATTTTTTTAAAATGTTAACCCTTCCACTACTTATAACAGTCTATTTCACTCTGTAAACAAATAAGAAAACAATGTTCTTATATGATCTCATCGCATCGTGGTCTCTTTGTGCAAGTGAAATAAATTTGATACAAGTAACATTTTTGTTTTATTTTACTATGAAATTGGTAAATATATTATTCTTACTGCATTGAAAGGGTAAATATGAAATTTTAAACTTTTAGAATGATACAATGTAATTGCAATTAACAAAAATATCTATTGTTCTACAACATTTATGATAAAGATTGTTTAAGGATCATCGTTTTCTCTTTTCTTATAGGTTGCATCTTTCACAAGGGAGAAAAAAGCGGTTACAGATTACAATAAATCACTTGTTGATGCTTACAATTCTAGTGTTCATGAAGGCCTGGTAACCGGCTTCGGCATTGGATCAATGGTTTTTATTATGTTCTGTAGTTACGCATTGGCTGTTTGGTTTGGTGCAAAGTTGATACTAGAAAGGGGGTACACTGGCGGAGATGTGATTACTATAGTTTTTGCTGTGGTGACTGGATCCATGTAAGCAAAATTTGATTTTTTTTCTTTCTCTCTTTACTAATTAACTAGATGTGGGTCGGGTCGAGTCAGGTCAAGTCATATCGTCAACTGGTAAAAATTAGCTTTAGGGAAACAGGTCAATTGGTTAGGAAAGGCCCAGCAGGTAGAAAGTAATATAGAACATTCTAAACCATTTTGTTCAACAAAGTATGTAATTACTCAAACAACATAATTGTTTTGATTTTATATATGACACACAAAAAAATATTTAAAAAAAAAAAAGAAAAGAGTAAAGTACATGGATGGTCCCTGTGGGTTACCAAAATTTTGGAATTTGTCTCTAAGCCTTTAAAAACTATACGGGTGATCCTTGTGGTTCACTTTGTAACGCATTTAGTCCCTAGCCAACAATTCTAAAGGTTTCAGCATGTCCAAGTTAGGGACTAAATGTGTTACAAAGTGCAAACAACAGGGACCATCCATGTGACTTCTGGCAAAGTTGGGGACAAAATGCGTTACAAAGTGCAAACCAGTTGGACCATCCATGTACTTTTGGAAAGCGAGGGACCAAATCCAAAATTTTGGTAAACCACAGGGACCATCCGTGTCCTTTACTCAAAAGAAAACTTAGCTTTCACGGGGAACAAAATGTTTCTGGTCAAGCCAACCCAACCCGTTTCGACCCGCACAAATAATAGTTACACATTTTGACCGATTACCCAACTTGCCCTTTTTGTTTTATCCAGGTCACTTGGGCAGGCATCTCCCTGTTTGAGTGCATTTGCTACGGGTCGGGCAGCAGCATTCAAGATGTTCGAAACTATAAACCGAAAGCCTGAAATAGATGCGTATGACACAAAGGGGAAAGTATTAGACGATATTCGCGGTGACATAGAATTAAAAGACGTGTATTTTACATATCCAGCAAGACCAGATGAAGAAATATTTAGTGGATTTTCACTTTGCATCTCTAGTGGGACAACTGCAGCTTTGGTTGGTCAAAGTGGAAGCGGAAAGTCAACGGTGATTAGCCTAATAGAGAGATTTTATGATCCTCAACAAGGTGAAATTCTTATTGATAATATTAATTTAAAAGAATTTCAGCTAAAATGGATTAGAGAGAAAATTGGTCTTGTTAGCCAAGAACCAGTTCTGTTTACGTCCAGCATTAAGGATAATATTTTGTACGGGAAAGATGACGCGTCTATGGACGAGATTAGAGTTGCGGTCGAGCTCGCAAATGCTGCTAAGTTCATCGATAAACTACCTAAGGTTTCTAACCTATTAAAACATCTTATTTGCTTATTGTGTTCTTTATGTAATATAAGCTTTTTAGGATTTTTTTTTTTTAAGTGAATAGTTTATCTGATTATTTGAAAGTGAAATTTGGTTGATTTATGAACGTTTAGGGATTGGACACCATGGTCGGTGAGCATGGAACACAACTCTCCGGCGGACAGAAACAAAGAATTGCTATTGCTAGAGCCATTCTTAAAGACCCCAGAATCCTTCTTCTGGATGAAGCAACAAGTGCTCTCGATGCAGAGTCCGAGAGGGTTGTGCAGGAGGCTTTGGACAGGATCATGGTTAATAGAACAACTGTCATTGTTGCACATCGTTTAAGCACAGTCAGAAATGCCGACATGATTGCCGTTATTCATAGGGGAAAGATGGTTGAAAAAGGTACTCTTTAACCTTATTGGAGCATTTTTACTCTTTAACCCCATTATTGGGTTCGCTGGTTTCCCATGGGTATCAAGTATACCCATTTGATCATCTTATGTTGTTAAAATTACTCGATAGGATTCTTACTATCCGAAACCATCTTAAACTCACCCAAAAAAACAGCTTTAAATATCAAAATGCTCAAATACACTCGTAATATTTCAAGTTTGATCATCTTATTTGAATATAGAGTAAAGTACATGGATGGTCCTTACGGTTAACCAAAATTTTGAATTTGGTCCCCAGCTTTCCAAAAGTACACGGATGGTCCCTTTGGTTTACACTTTGTAACAAATTTAGTCCCCAGCCAACAAATCTAAAGGTTTTAGCAGGTCCAAGTTAGGGGCTAAATGCGTTACGGTGCAAACCACAGGGACCATCCATGTACTTTTGGAAAAAGCTAGGGACTAAATGCGTTACAAAGTGCAAACCACATGGACCATTTGTGTACTTTTGGAAAGCTAGAGACCAAATCAAAAGTTTTTGTATACCACAGCAGTGGCGAAGCTTGAGATTTCCGACGCGGGGGGGGGGGGGGGGGGGGGGGGGGAGGTCGAAAACGTATATATCCAAAAATTTCTATACGAAAGCTACATACATAACACTACTGAGCGAAAAGTTCGGAGACTGTCCCTATATCTAATTACCCTTTGTGAGTGATAATTACATTCAGAGTTAGTACAGGATCAAAACTTTAACAAATTTGTACACTGAAAAATCATCAGGATCACATTCAGAGCTAGTACAAGATCCTGAAGGAGCATACTCTCAACTTATAAAACTACAGGAAGTTGATGGTGATTCAGAACATCATAACTCAGAGGATCGTCGGTTTTCAAGCAGCCGCCGCCACTCAAAGTCCAAGTCGTTTGGTTCGCCGCTACACATCGATGACCCGCCACCGGAATCCTTGGAAAAAGAAACAGAAAAAACCTCAAAAAAAGGACCAAAAGTGCCCCTCCGACGCCTAGCATATCTTAACAAACCAGAAACACCAGTTCTCATAATCGGTTCAATAGCCGCTATTATCAACGGTACAATTTACCCCATTTTTAGCCTACTACTTTCCAGCATGATCAAAACATTTTACGAGCCACCACATATAATGAAATCAGACTCGAAATTCTGGGCTGTAATGTTCGTAATCCTTGGGCTAGTTTCGTTTATAGCTTATCCCGGTAGATCTTATCTGTTCGCTGTGGCCGGGGCTAAACTTATAAAAAGGATCAGATCACTATGCTTTGAGAAAGTGGTGAACATGGAGGTTAGTTGGTTCGATCAGCCGGAAAACTCTAGTGGTGCTATCGGTGCACGACTGTCCACGGATGCAGCCAGTGTTCGCGGGTTGGTTGGTGACGCGCTTGCTCAAATTGTTCAAGACTCAGCGTCTGCTGCAGCCGGTTTAGTAATCGCTTTTGCAGCTTGCTGGCAGTTAGCTCTCATAATTCTTGCTCTGATACCGTTGATGAGTGCTAATGCATATGTTCAGATGCAGTTTATGAAAGGGTTGAGTGCTGATGCTAAATTAATGTACGAGGAAGCAAGCCAGGTGGCGAATGATGCTGTCGGGAGTATAAGGACAGTAGCGTCTTTTTGCGCAGAAGAGAAAGTCATGCAACTTTATAGAAACAAATGCGAGGGCCCGAGAAAAACAGGGATTAAACAGGGTATAATAACCGGGATCGGCTTTGGGATTTCGTTCCTTTTTCTTTTGTGTATGTATGCAGCCAGTTTTTACATAGGGGCCCGGTTTATCGAATCCGGAATAACAAATTTTGAGGATGTTTTTAGAGTTTTCTTTGGTCTAATGATGGCGGCATTAGCAGTGTCTCAATCGAGCTCAGTTGCACCCGATACAACTAAAGCTAAAAGCTCTGCGGTCTCAGTTTTTGCGATTCTTGACCGAGAGTCGGAAATTGACCCGAGTGATGAGTCGGGTTTGACTTTGGATACAGTCAGAGGGGAAATCGAGATTCGTAACGTTAGTTTTAAGTATCCTACCCGACCCGATGTTGAGATATTTCGTGATTTATGCTTAACTATTCATAGTGGCAAGGTAACTTTCTTCTTTTTACAACGTTGTTATAACTAGAGTGTCCGGAATCCGGATTTCACCATCCGATGCAATCCGGATGCACAAATGGGGCCCACACACACATTATTATATAATATGTTTTTTTATATAAAGTGGGGTGTGAGTTGGAGGTTTGAATTGGTTTAACGTTGGAGGAAAAAAATACCTTTTTTAAGGTAGAGGTCTGGAATGATGTGGCGTGCTGAGGTGACGGGTTTAGAAATAGACTAGAGGGGTGCATTGGAGATGCTCTTACCTGAGGTAGAGGTGTACAAATCGGTTTTTTTTTTTTTTGAAAAACCGGTCCGATTTTTAACCGAACCGGTTTTTTTCATCCAAAACAAAAATCGGTTTTTTAATAACCGGTTACGTTTACTAAGTGGTTTTTCAAGTCCAAAACAGTAACCGGTGTAACCGATTGGGATCGGTTTTTAACCGTTTTTTTCCAAAAAAAAAACGGTTTCAGTTTTTAACCGGTTTTTCAGATCAATAATAGTAACCGGTCACCAACCGCCGGTTCGGTTCTAAAACCGGTTTTAAAAAAAAATTGGTTAAAAAAAACCGGTTTCGGTTTTTTTTTCGGGTTACGGTTCTAAAACCGGTTTTTTTGTACACCTCTAACCTGAGGTGGGGGCGAGATGGTGTGTGATGGGGGTAGGGGTTGGGTAATTTAAAGGGTAAAATTGGTATTAATATATATATGACGTATTAAACAAACTGACATTTACAAGGACCAAATGACCAAATATGTTACAGTTCAGCAAACAAACTGACATCCACATCAAAGACCATTCACGTTTAGATATAATATTTGGGTATGATTATAATTTAAAAATTAATAATTAAGATGACTAGATGTAACATTTTGTGAAAAAAAAAATTGTTTGTGAAATGAAAATTAAAGCGTTTTAAATTTGGTTAAAAACTTGTTTTGTTCAAATATTGCAACCTTAAGTCACAATACTCATTCCGTAAAGCTATTCATTCTTCTCACAGACAGTGGCATTGGTTGGTGAGAGTGGAAGTGGCAAATCAACGGTTATCCAACTTTTACAAAGATTCTATAACCCGAATTCGGGTTGTATCACATTGGATGGAACTGAGTTACACAAATTTCAACTCAAGTGGTTAAGGTTACAAATGGGTCTGGTTAGCCAAGAACCCGTGTTGTTTAATGACACCATTCGAGCCAATATTGCTTATGGAAAGGATGGTGATGCAACCGAAGCTGAAATATTCGTTGCTTCCGAGCTGGCCAATGCCCACAACTTCATTAGTGGTTTGTACGAGGTATGTCTACGTTACATTACTAATAAGTAAATTACGGTTTTATAACTATGTTTGTCTATTATATACTCAATCAAATTTTCATTTGTTTCGTCGCCCTTGAAAATATTTTTTTATTAATGATAGTATAACAATACTATTACAATAGTAATATAAATATTACAAAAAAATAAAAATAAAAGTTTTGAGGCGAAACTGGTCATTTTTTTATTGTCGCAATTGAATATTGAATATTTCTTATTAATAGTTAATAGTTAATGTATTGAGTATCTATACTATATAATAAAAGAAACCAATGAGAGGACACATGTCATTCATTGAAGCCATCTATTTTTTATAGATAATTAATATAAATTAAAGATAATTATAAAATTTAATTTAATATAAATTTAAACAACTCATATAGGAGATAATATAGTATTTTTAAATATTTATCAAATTTCAAAATTATTTATCCTGAAATTTTTATTAATATGTATTTTATTCATAATAATAGTGTTTTACTACTTTTATTTATTAAATTATTTATTTTATTTTTATACGAAAATAGCAACCTTATTATTTTCTAAAAGTAACAAAACTAGTATTGGTTTAATATATTTTAAATTACGGAAAAGAGTAATTAAAGTTATTAATCTAATATAGACATACATAAGTTGATCATCTTTTGTTTATTATTATCATTATTATTATTATTATTATTTACATATATTTTTGTTAAATTTGGATGAATTTACATGTATTTTTGTTAAGTTTGGATGAAATCTCATACTAGAATCAGAACCCATGTGGTGCTAGAGTTAAAAAAAAAATTTAGTGTGTGTAACCTAAACAACTTTTCGATTTTTTATCATCTAAACTTTAACATTATTTTCATTTATTATTTATCTTCCTTAATGGTATAATAATAAACTAATACACGAGCTTTTTAAAAATATAACTTTTTTTATTATATAGTATATAAAATTAGATTAATTCAAGCCATATAATACATAAAGATATAACTTTTTATTGTTTTGTATATAAAATTACATGTGTTCAACCCGTATAATACATGAGGTTCTTAAAAATGTAACTTTTTTCATTATTTAATATATAAAATTAAATTTACCCAACTCATACAATACACAGGGTTCTTAAAAATACATTTTTTTATTATTTAATATATAAAATTACATTTATTGAACCCATGTAATAAACGAGATTTCTAAATATATATTGTTTTATTATTTGGTATATAAAATTACATTTATTCAACCCGTGTAATAAACAACATTTTTAAAGATAATTTTTTTTTATTATTTGGTATATAAAATTACATTTATTCAACCTGTGTAATACACGAGGTTCTAACCTAGTGATATCATAAACAAAAATATTACACTATTAATTTAATCAATGAAAAATAAATATATTTTTAGAAGTTTGACTAACAAACTCATCCAAAGTGATTAATAGTATATCTAACTTTCAAGATAGACTAACAAACCCTACCAATGCATTCACTTCTAGCTATAATATTTTGAATTTGACACGTTTGATATAACACAACTCAAATCAATTTATGTATAAGTTAACGGATCAAACTGTCCAACATCATTGATAACATAAATAATAGGTAACGACGAACCATATAACGTGTGAACTTGCAGGGTTACAATACAATGGTAGGGGAAAGAGGAGTACAGATGTCGGGTGGCCAAAAACAAAGAATAGCAATTGCTAGAGCCATTGTAAAAAGTCCCAAGATATTACTGTTAGATGAGGCCACAAGTGCACTAGACGCCGAGTCAGAAAGAGTGGTTCAAGACGCGTTGGATGGTGTTATGGTTAACCGGACCACATTAGTGGTGGCTCATCGGTTATCTACAATTAAGGGCGCTGACGTCATCGCTGTTTTAAAAAATGGAGTAATCGTTGAGACAGGAAAGCATGATGAATTAATTAATATTAAGGATGGATTATATGCATCTTTAGTCGCACTTCATAGCTCTTCAAATTAGTTACCATTTTTCCTTTTATTGTTTAGTTTTAAATATTAAATTGTACACGTCAACAAGTTTATTTATATGTTTGTATTATGAAATTGTGAACTTTTAAATATCAATGGGAAATGAATGTTAATGTGTTTGAACATGTTACACATTTTAAAATCCTAAGATTATGATTTATGTGTATTGGGAGCTTTTACCATATTTCAATATTCTCAAAACTGAATTGATCATAAACTATTTGTATAAGACCTTGGCCTTGGGTATGCATTCACCACATGCCGCTCACTTTCCAACCCCGAGGGGTGGGGCATGGTGTTTCACAACCTCGCAACGGCCTTTGTTCTTTGTTGTTCTTTATCATGTAGTGATGCTTTAACCGTGCATAATGACACCGCGTGGTGCGATATTTGACACTTCTCCTTGCCATATCGGACCCGCTAGGTTGCGTGGCATCTGAGTAATGAGTATAAGGACAACCTAGCTAGTCCTATTGAGTACTCTTAAAGTGTGTTCACTTGGGCTAGTGTGTCGACCAAAGGAGAGGTAAGACCATCGATTATTCCATGACCCTAAGCAAAACCTAAATAATACACCATGCACTCTCTCTTTCTCTCTCTCTTAATACTTGTTAAATTATTAACATTATGATTAGCGTATTAACTTTTGATTAGCTTGTTACAACATGTATGAAAGTGAGATTGTGGTAAGTAAATTTCTTAGTTTCTCTTTATAAAGTAAGACAACTCTAAAATCGATGCACATTAGCAACTAACTTACATTTTAGTGATAACTTGGCTAAGATCGGCCCACAAGGCATCCCACGACCCCACACGGCCCAAATGGCCCATACGACACAACCCACATAGACTATTTGAGCCCTCATAAGCCCATTAACCCGTAAACAACTAAACTTGATACATAAGCGATAAGCCTATAATTTGGACCTTACATAATGTTAAAATGTTAAAAAAGGAAAAAAAAAAAAAATAAAAAATAAAACTGACTTGCAAGTGTTTAAACTAAAACTAACTAAAGTTTAGGGAGTATTTTTGCCTGACATTAACAAAATAGCATGTTAACTAGAATTAGCCCCCCCCCCCTCCCCCAGTTGCGGCGGGGGCGTAAAATCGTGCCAAATAGTACCAATGTCACACCACCGCCATCGACCCCCAACAGTGGGTCGATCTAGGACCCACACGTTGTGATGAACTTGTCAAACGGGAAAAATAGACATAAAAACATTGAACAACACATGCCTGTTGGGTCGTGTCAACTTGCAAAATTTAGAACGAAATGTAAAATGGTAACCTGCGAAAGATGATAAGTGTCACACCCTAACAGATGGCGGAAACATCGGGGCGTGTCATTGAGCGAAACAGATTGTCCAAGAGAATCCATAACAACTATTAATGGCAATATATTCAACGTTAATGTCCCATACCACTTACATATAAAGCAAAACAGTCATTGCAGATAATAGTCTCAAAAACAAATAAACTGTTCCGACAACTCAGATTTCTTATTTGGTGGGTTTCTAGACTGCCTATCTTGATTCCACAAAAGATTAGCATAGCATCCTATCAACCTGTCACATACGTTAAAATAAAGTCAATACATAAAATGTAAAGGTGAGTACACAAGTTTGAGTAGCATATAGTATAGCGAAAGCGTTTACGCATAACCAGCATGTAACACGTAGAAATGTGAATCAAGTAAGCTATCGACAATGACGCATGCAACCGATATGACTGCGAGTGTAGAATGCCCAACACATTTTCACCACTGTGAACATGTGAAGTAAAGCCCTTAACAACCCCTGTCCACGACAGGTGCTGAGTCCAAACTATAGTTGCTAAGGTGTCAGGCAAGCAATCACTGTGTAAACATAACATACAAGCATTCATCGAATCACGTATAACATGCGAGAGCGGTTAGCGTTCATTAAAGATTTTGAGTGTGCGTTGTGTGTTGATATAGAAAACGTATGTAACACCCAAAAGTGTGTTAAGCAAAAAAGGGTTCGAGTATACTCACAGTTTGTGTTTAACAAATAAACACAGCCTTGAATTGGACTGAAGGGAGCGCGTTGGAGTTAGCCTGAGTATAGAACAGTAGCATAAGCGTTGAACAGTGCGTAAACAGCGTGTCGGATGAGATAAGTGTCAAATGGAGAGTTGAACGGGTGAATACCCATTTGAATGGATGGCTATACAAATGAGACGTGGGTGTTTGTAAATTGTTTTGAAAACTTTTGAATTTTTCGTTGTAGTATTTAAACAAGTCATCCAGTCGGATGGTCATCCGAACAGATGGCCATTCGATCGGATGGCTATTCGATCGAGAGTTTGGTAGTTTGAAGTTTTGGTCAAATCGTTTTGAACAAGGAATACTTTAAGGGACATGTCACCTGGTCGAATGGTCATTCGATCGAATGGTTATTCGGTCGGATGGCTATTCGAGTGGGTGATCTGTTGTTTTGAAAATTTTTTAAAATGTTCTAAGTAAAAGTTCGATTTTAACGGAGACGGCGTGACAACGTGTCAAACAACAGGAAAACACACCAAATCCAGCTCACTCGATCGGATGGGAATCACCCCATTCGATCAGATTCACTGTTCTTAACGGAGTTTCGTGTTTAACTGTAACACCCCGAAAACGAGTTTGGTAATTAAACCACGTTAATAATAATGAACGGGTAAAATAGCGTTAGTGGTAAAATTTACCCGGTGAATATTAGGACTTAGACAAACAATCCTAATATTAGTTATAAAATTTAATAAATGCTGGAGAAAACAATGTTATAAGAAGCCCGAGTTAACGGGACTTAAAATAAAATGGGTTATGACTTCCCGAACCCATTAAGTTAACTAGGAATGTTTAACCTAGTTAGTAAGTGGGGAACATTGTTAGAAATAAGTAGGTTATGCCCTACTTAATTAACTAACCATACATGAGGGACCAAAATGGGATAACCTGAAAATGGTTTTAATTAAACTAAATAAAATAACACAACACACACACAAGTGTGTGTGGTGCGTGTTCTGGTCGACCAAGAAAAGGCTCCCAGGAGCCAAAAACCCTAACTCAACAAGATCCAACAAATTGAAGGTCAAATTTAGCCTGAATCGGATGCATGAACACATATTAATGATCACCTAGTCGAGGGGATCACAAGGTATGTTGAATTGTATGATTTAGTGATACTTTGAGATTATGATGAACAATCATAATCGAAATTCTGAAATCAATGTTGAATCTATGAGTGTTATTATGATGAAATCTTCGTTTAGAAACAAACCCTAGTTGAAAAACTTGATGAATTGGTGTCAACACTAGGGATTTGGTAATTACCCTATTATGTGCTAAGTGGGTTTATTTACAATATGATGAACACTCGGATTAGAATGTTAAATTGATGAATATTGATTGTTATGATACAAGTTCTTGACATAGTTCATGAACACTAGACATAGAGGTTAGATTTTGATGTAAATCTTGGTGAAAATAATTAGTTATGAACTAGTTAGTAAATATGTAAAATTATGCACATTAGGTGTTTGTTAAAATGCCTAAATGAGAACTAAGTGTTGATAATGTGCCTAATTGAGTCTTGTGAACTTGATAGTGCAATCATATGTGTTAATTGGTGATTTGACTTTTAAAAGTCAAATCGACCATTAATAAGATCGAATGATAATTTTGATAGAAAATACGTAAGATGGAATAGTCATAATTAATGATGACTAATATAACCGTCTTACGAATTATGATTATAGTTTGACGCTTGACAAGCTAGGTGGAGGCTTGGAAAGGAAGCGGGTCAAACGAAGCAAGAATGACGGAAAAGCATAATTCGGATGCAATGTAAGTATAGCTTACACTAGTCTTAATTTGTGGAATATTTTCTTATCATATAAATTATGAATGAGATATCTAAACAAATGAAATATGATGTTCCGTCGTGTAGTCGAACGGAACAAGAAAATCAAAGATGAAAGAAACCATAATAATGGTTAAAAAGAAGTAAATCGATAATTTGGTCATATTATGTCGAAAGCAATAAACGGTTTATAAGTAAAATGACCGTACGGTGTTAAATGGAACGAGTCATGTAAATGAGACGATAATAAATATCATCTCGCATAGATAAACGACCATTTCGGCCAAACGGGTCAAAGGGTGTGGACATCACCTTTTGACAATATCGACTAATGATTCTTTTGTCGAGTTATAAGCTTACAGGTATAGATATCCAATGGATACCCGCATCGTTCTTAATTAGCAATTATAAAGCAAGGTATTAAAACCGGGTAATAAGTTGACCCGAGCCAGGTACGTATTATAGATAAACTCATAAATTAGAACTTGAAGTTCTATGAGAGCTAGGCAAAGTAAAAAGGACATTCGGTCACCAAAAAAAAAAGGCAAACCGAAGGATTTAAATTATAGACAGAGTGTTTTGAAAATAAGATTTGGTTAAAAACGAGATTTTGGGCGTACATGGCTTAAGCAAGCCCTTCGTTGTAAAAGAAGGGTTAAAGATGACCAAAACGCCCTTGTAAGCAAAATTAAGCAAACAACTCTTAGAAGTCGCTTGAAAAACGAGTTTTATAATCAAGTTAATACTTAGAATAAGTCTAATAGCGTAAGATGTAAATCATTGGTCAAAAGACTCTATATGAGTCTTTGCCGTAAATTGATAATCCAAAGGGTAAAACTCGGATTAGATAGATCGTCACAATAAAACCATCACAAATATAGATGTGATGGAAGGTCACTTGATAACTAATATGGAAATAAAATGCTAGAAAGAAATGGGTGTGAGTTATGCGTAAAAGTTGCTTAAATGTCCTTAACGGGTCAAAATAAGCACTTGAGTGAAAGCGGGTTTAAAATGCGTAGGAAACCCGTGGTTTGAGCCAAATATGATAGGCGATATAGAAATTAAAAGGTTCACGAGAATTTGGGATCAAACAAATAAGTTTGTTTGATAAATACATGAATGGGTCAAAATGGGTAAATTCTAGTTTAAGCCAAAAGCTTAAAACTCTATAAATTTGTTAATCCGGAAGTCGGATTTTAAATCTATTTGATGGAGAATCACATTACAAACACGTAGGAAGAAACGGTAGGTCAAACGGATAAGCGGATTGAAAGATACGAAAGTTTTCGTGTCAAATAACGGCAAAAGGGAAAAGTCAGATGCAGGGACCACCGTAACTTACGGTGCCACCGTAAGTTACGGTGGAGCTGATATTGTTACGGTGAAACATCCCTGTGTTACGGTGGGGGAATATCATTTCAGAGGCCACCGTAACTTACGGTGACGCCGTAAGTTACGGTGGAGACCAGGTTGGAAATTTTTGTTTTGATATCAAGAGATTAACGTTGGGATTTCTCCTTTCATATTCGTTACCAGACTCGTTTAAACACGTTTTAATCCTAGTATGACTAAAGCATTTCATGTTTATGAAATGTAGGTACATTTTGGATGCCGAAAGACGATCAAGCTCAATGAAGAACCGAACACGATAAAGACACACGCTTCCGCACTTTGACACATTGTAAATTTTAAACAACGAATTCAACCACGTTATGTAGAATAACTTATGATTTGTAAAAGTTTTAACAAGCCCGTATTTCTAGTATAATCGTGATTGTAATTACATGATTATGAGTTTTAATTATACGATAAACGTTAAATAATAACTAGGGTGTTACATTAACCCGTGAATCGGTCATCTTTTCGGTAGAAATCCGTTCTCAGACCGGTTCTAAACTAGAGAATAAGTAGAGAGCCTGAATGAGTCTAGGTTCCATCGGTTTTGTGAAGAAAGTGAAGAAAAGTTGAAGAAAAGTATGAAAACAGTTGGAAAACCTACACGTGGCATCCACCTGGCAACCCTACTCGTGAATAAGAAATCACCCACGTGAAGACCAAAAATCTTGATTTCTTAGTTTTTAATGTACGTTAAGGTTTCAGGGGTCCGGGAGTTGCCAGGTGGATGCCACTACTTGGGTGAAAGGACCCAATAGTGGTATGACCATCGTCACCAGGATGTGACACGGCGCCAGATAAAAATAAGATAGAAGCCATTGTAATCGCTCTTATGCTGTAATTTATAACTATGCGTCGTTTTATCAAAATGAATGATTCACCAGTATTTCCCCGCTGAAAAAAATATTTTTAAAACATGTTTCAGGTAACTACTATGAACCAAGGAACAGTGTTACGGAGCACTAATAAAGCTTGAAGTAGTGGCTCAGTTAAACAACTAAACATGTTTTGTAAAACATGGAATTTCCTAGTAAAATTCCTCTATTGTAAATTACGTGGGTTTATCCCGAATTATGAAATAAAATAATCGGGCATTTCAAGTTTTAGAAAGATCCTGTAAAATCTTCCGCTGTAAACTCAATTAATGATTACCACGGGTTCCTGTCCCGCGGCTCCTAGACCGGGTCAAGCCGGGGCGGGGGCCGTGACACACAAATAACACACATAATAACTAAGATGCATACAAGTAAATCTGCGTTTCGAGTTTGCGATGCGATAGCGTTTAGCATAAACATGCGATGTGATATGCGATAAAATGCGTTAAATAGCATGCGTTTAGTTGTGATGACTGCGTTTTGAATAAACGTTGTGAATGCGTTGTAAAACATGGTTTAAAATCGTTAACCCGTAGCGATAATCAGAATCTCGAGAGTACAAGTTAATTAAGCAAGAAATGACATATACAAGTAAGAACCCGAAAAGTCGGGTTGTTACAATAAGTATAGGGGGACCAAAGTCAAAAGTAAAAAAGTTGTGAGGTTAAACTGCAAATAAAAAAGTTGGGTTAAAATTAAAAAAAAAAACTTTTGTGAGGCTAAAATTACAAAAGAAGAAAAGCTTTTGGGTTAGAAGTAGTTTTTTTCTTTTTTTTAAAACACCCCGAAACATTAGGTATGACACTCTAACACATAAAAATATTGCTAATTAGTGACGCTTATATGGAATGGGTTAATGCCATGTCAACTATATGTTAAAACGAAACAAGTACCTAAGTTTACTTGTTAAATGATAGAAACATAATATGTCTATAACTCACCAATAATCTTATTACAATATTAAAGAGGAGCCATTTAAAGGGTTGGCGCACGTCGCCAAGCAAGGGCTGCCATGTGGCGCCCACTAATTTCTTTTTTTTCGTATATTGTTTTTTATATATATCATACATAATTTAAAGGGGAAATCTCCAAAATAGCCGTTGACTAGTCAAAATATCAAAAATAGCCATGTCCAACTCTCACCATGAGCCTTTTCACGAGTTCCCACGCGGCTCAAGTTAAAAGCCAAGATCTTTCCTCAGTAACCACTCACCTTCTGCCACGTGGCTCTCCTTTTTTTGTCATAAATGCAGTCTCTCTTTTCACACACACCTAACCCACCCCTCTTTCTCTTTCTTTCTGCAATGCGCTCTCTCTCTCTCTCCTCTCAACAAATCGTCGGAAGATGTATGTATATGTGCATAATTGCAGACAAAACCACATCTCTTCAAATTGTGCCATCGTCACCAAATCGCCGGAAGATGTCGTGCATGTCGTTGTGGGGTGGGGATGGAGTGGTGGGTGTTGAGAATGAGATGGTGGTTGTGGTGGTTGGAATGATGTCGTGTGGGGTGGTGGCATTGTGGTGGTTTGGTGGTTGTTGGGATCGGTTAGGGAGACAACAAAAAGGTCGACCTGAAGACTTGTTTGGCGGCGGTTATTGGTGTACCTGTGGTGTTTTTGGAGGTTGAGTGGTGGAAACCGTCGTTTTTTGCGACGTTTCCGGCGAGTGAAGTGAGTGTGGTTTCAATGATTTGTTGATATGATGTGGTGGTGAAGTTGTGAGTGGTTCTGCACTTGTAGACGCCGAAATCGGTTGATTGAGCTGTGGTGAGAATATCGCCATTGTTGATTGCTTGAAGAAGAAGAAGAAGATACAGAGATATAAATATGAATTTCATCTTCATTTTGTTGTAATTTGAGAATATCGCCATTGTGCCATTGTACGTTAACATGCCTCTCTCTCTCTCTCTCTATATATATAGAAAAAAAGTGTAACGTACAATAGGGCTTATCGTACGCGATTGTGAAATCGCATGTTATAAAAAAGCATGTTGGAAATTGCATGTTGGTATTTTTGATGAAATCGCATGTTTTTTTTTTGTAAAAATTTCGCATGTTGGTATATAAATCAATTTCGCATGTTGGTTTTTCAGCACAAATCGCATGTTCAGGAGTGAATTCGCACCAGATCGTACGGCTGGGATGATCGTGTATATTTTGTACGATAAGAGCCATTGTACGTTAACCTGCCTCTATATATATAGTGTGAACTAATCCTAGCCCTTGATTATCAATACACAAGTGTAGATCAATTGCCAGAATTTGATGATGAAAATACACCGGTGTATTTTACGATTTGATGATGTAAATCAATGGCCAGGATTTGTTCACTCAGTTCACAAATACACTAGTGTTCACTCTAGAACCCCACCCTATATATATATATATATATATTATTTACATTTTAACCCCTTCTATTATTTTTAAATGCTTGTTCTTGCTCCTTTTCCCACCGAATTAATCTATTTTTTTCAAAGTATATTTTGTCAAAGCCGTTTTTTTAGAACAATTTATGGGCATGTCTATTCACACACCCATGTTGTCTATTCACACACCCCCAATGTCGAGCTGTGGCCAGAACGCGGCGTTTTGGTCCGGTCAACCAGACAAAAGACTGACGGGTGTCTGACGGGTCTGTTGACCGGACCAAAACGCCGAGCTTTGGCCGCGTTCTGGTCCTGTCAACCAGACAAAAGACTGATTGACAGGACCAGAACGCGGCCAAAGCTCGGCGTTTTGGTCCGGTCAACAGACCCGTCAGACACCCGTCAGTCTTTTGTCTGGTTGACCGGAACAAAACGTCGCACTCTGGCCACAGCTCGACACTGGGGGGTGTGTGAATAGACAAAGGAGTAGGTGGGGGTGTGTAAATAGCAAGACCCCTAATTTATTTGTTAACTAAAGTAGAGTTAGTTTTCTCTTTTTTCAAAGTATATTTTGTCAAAGCCGTTTTTTTAGAATAATTTTTTTGTTAACTAAAGTAGAGTTAGTTTTCTCTATTTTAATTTATCTATACATTCCAACATATATTTTATTGTTTTGATATAAAGAAAAAATATATACTTTCATCTATGTCATTTAAAAGTAAGATTTTTCTTTTCTCGTTCATGGTGTATATTATTAGCACGTTGATAGAGACACTATTTAGTATTAGAGTTAAATGCTTGGTTGGTCCCTATGGTCTGCAAAAAATTCATATTTGGTCCTAGTGGTTTAATAATTACACGCGTGGTCCCAAAAGTTGTCAAAAATGAACTCGGTTGGTCCCCTGACGAAACCACTGTTAAATTTCTCAGTTAACTATGTGTGAAATAACTATATTACCCTTTAACAATTAAAAGAAATTTAACAGAGGTTTTGTCAGGGGACCAACCGAGTTCATTTTTGACAACTTTTGGGACCACTTGTGTAATTAGTAAACTACTAGGACCAAGTATGAAATTTTTGAAAACCACAGAGACCAACCAAGTATTTAACTCTATAGTATTATAACAAACTGTAACATAAAGTAGACAGTGAAAAAGCAGCATTATATGGTCTTGGCGATTTCAAATCGTAAAGGCGACAATCCACGAATCCAACAGATTTTAAACAGACTTTGCCATTAAGTACAGAAGAGGCTGACACTAAGTGGATGAGCAAGGTGTGAATGAGGATAATGTTGACCAGAGTTGTTGGAGTAAAGTTGACCCCAACTAGAGTAGAGTTAGATCCAAATTTATGCAACAAGAGAATTAATTTGTATATCTTTTACATATATTTTTCTGAACAACAATCCATGATACTGTTACTTTTAAACAACACACACCATATAGTGCATTTGACCAGAATTGAATCTAAGACCACCTTATAAATGGTGCTTTAAAGACTTGCCTGTTGGGCCATATTTTCATTATGTGAATTGTGGTTCTCTCTTTAGAGGTTCTTAAATGATTTCTAAAGAGAAAGTTAACAACCTTTGATTTTGGTTTTTATAACGTGACCTAACCTAACCTCAACTGACTTGAAAATTACAACAACAGATTGTTATATGTCCAACTGTAAATAAAAAATAAGGAAAATTACGATTTTAAACATTGACCAAGAAAAAAACAAGAAATAAACATAAAAGACATCGTCAATGATATCTAGATCAAGTGGTGCAAGTTTTGCATCTTTTTTGAGATATACAAGTTCAACTCCCGATTGGTGCAGAGTGACGCACTGGTTAGCAATGATAGGAGATCCAGGAAACCTGTGTTCGATCCTTAAGACAAACGAGTTTTAACGTTAACACATGCGCAAACGACTTTAGCCATTTTAAAAGATGTGGGTCCCACGTCACCACAACTCTCTCTATTCCCAAGTGCTGATATGCATACACGTGTGTATATATATACATACATACATACATAGCACGTATCCATTTTTCTCCTTTATGATTGTCAACTACAATTTCAACTTCTTCAGTCTCTGCACAGCACAGTAGTCTTCTTCGATCATACCGCCGGCCATTGTTACAAGTAAGCTATGAATTCTCAATCTCTTCTCACTTTTTACTGAGTATCTGCTCATCATCCGAGCCACAAAATCATCCAATCTACTATTTCCAGATTTTGCATAATTTGATTCATTGCATGTTCATGATTCGTTACGTTTACGCAACTTCTGAGCCCTAATTGTCTAATCGACTACTTTACTCTCTTCAATTCTTCGTTAAATTGCGTTTTCATCATCAGATGCATGTTCGTTGTATACATACAGTAAATTGTGAGTTCTGAATTTCTTATTTTCATGTATGATGCCATATTTACTGTCACGATCATTATTCATATTTGATTGCGTTAGTTTAATAGTAACAGAAGGATTAACAAGCTCTGTTTAGATTTTATGCATTTTTTCAACTGATTATGTGAGTGTTTGATTGAAATTTGGAAATAATTATTATTCGACTCGAGTTTGTTGACCGGTTCGTGATCCGTAGGGTTTACGCAACATCTGAGCCACGGTTCGGTTATTAGCATTATCCGTATCTGTAACCGAAGTCATCGAATCGGCTCGTTTTTTTTTTTGGTTAACTTGTCGGTTTTCGGTTTGGTGCGGTCAATTTCGGTTAATAACCAAACCAAACACTCGGCTAAATTTTTTGTTTAGAAATACATGTAATTGAGGTCAAATACATGAATTTAGTGTATAAATAATTAAATATAAACACAGAAAATGGGAGTGTAAAACAAGAAATGGAAGTATAATAGCTAGAAATATATGTATAACGGCTAGAAATATATGGAGAATTAAATGATTCGGTTCGGTTAATTTCGGTTAACCAGTGGTACAAAAGATATCCGATAATCGATTTTGAGATTTTCGGTTAATTCGGTTTCAGTTAATTTTGGTTTGGTTTTGTTGGTTTCCGGTTCAGTTACGGTTAACGGTTTGATTATTGCTCACCCCTAAGGCTAAAATCATCTAACCGATTCATTGCATGTTCATTTTTCGGATTTCTGTTCGCTTTATATATACAATTAATGATCACATTTACAGATTTTGGATCTTAATTTCATTGTTTTCGTTATTCAGGTGCAAATTTACAAATTTAGTAATCAATAAATCGCTCGATAAGTCGGTTAAGATGAACTACGGTGTTGAAGAAGAGTCGGAATTGGAAAAGGAGAAGGAGAAGGAGAAGGGGAAAGAGAGGACTGATACGGTGCCGTTTTATAAGCTGTTTGCTTTCGCTGATGTTACTGATTACATGTTAATGATGATTGGTAGTGTTAGTGCTATGGGTAATGGACTATCAATGCCTCTAATGAATTTACTTTTGGGGGACCTTATTAATTCTTTTGGACAGACAGAGAGTAATACTAATCACATTGTCAACCTTGTTTCCAAGGTATGTGTTTTATATATAGGAATATATATTAAAATTACGAATATGTTATACCAATATGCCATTGAGCCATTGAGAATTAGAGGAGTTGTAGAAAAAATTGAACTCTACTTAGGCTCAGCTTGTTAGTTATTTAAATATATATAGTATAACATATGTTAGTTATTTTATTGTAATTATATATATATAACTAGGTTAGAACCCCGTGTATTACACAGGTTTAATAAATGTAATTTTAGATACTAAATAAAAAAACAATATATTTTTATAAACCTCATTTATTACACGTGTTGAGTAAATATAATTTTATACATTAAATAATAAAACATTATATCTTTAAGAACCTCGTGTATTATGCCGGTTGAATAAATGTAATTTTATATACCAAACAATAAAAAGTTATATTTAAAAAAAAACATGTGTATTCACGGGTGGAAGAAATGTAATTTTATATACCAAACAATAAAAAATTATATTTAAAAAAATTATGTTTATTATACGGGTTGAATAAATTTAATTTTATATAGCAAATAATAAAAAAATGTTATATCTTTAAAAACTCGGTGTATTACACGGGTTTATCTATTGTTAAAAAAAATATTTCTAAATCAAAATGGATTTTTTATTATTTTTTAAATTAGGTTAATACTATTTTAAATTTTTGGTTTGATTAATAAGTTGTTTAATATAATCTCATAGTTAACAATAATAACATTAACAATAAATAATATGCATGTTTATATACTATTAAGTGAAACAATGTTTTTTAGTTAAGACTTTACGATTTGAAGTTTTAATTTAGATAAGACTTTACTATTTGAAGTTAACTCTATGCCAATGATTTAGAGTTGATAAGATTTATATTAATTTAATTAATATTTAAGACGAAAATGTTGAGTTGAATTTTCTGGTCAAAAAACGTTTTTCCGACAACCGGAGACTGACGGCGTTAGGGTTCCGTTAGTCAGGGTCCATTGGAGGCCAATATGTTAAAAGTTAGGAATGCCAGTGGTTATTTTTAAAGTTGAGACTGTTGGCAGCCAACGGCGAATAGTTGAAATTATTAAAAGAGAAAAATGCTCGGATAGTCCCTGTGGTTTCGCCTTTTTTCACCTATAGTCCCTAACTTTCTAAAACTACTTGAATAGTCCCCAAGTTTTCAAGTTTTGTTCCCGGATAGTCTCTGGGTCTAACTTCAGTTACTTTTCTCTGTTAAGTGGGTGTTAAGAGGGTGTAAAATGACAAAAATACCCTTTCCTTAAAAGGCCAAACCACAGGGACTATCCAGGCATTTTTTCTCTTTTTATTTATAAAACCCCACCACCACACTTCATCTTCAACCTCCACCCACCATCACCCTCCTCCACCCTCCATCATCACCCTCTCTCTCCCTCTCCAATTCCGGCGAAAGTCCGGCTACTCACGGTGGAACCAGGGTTTTCCGGCCGTTTTTCACGGAGGAACCAGGGTGTACCCCCCTTAACCCGCACCTCCCGAGACCTTTTCCAGCGTCGGTTTTCCGATTCGAGCTGCGGGGATGACACTTTCAGCTCCGGCAGCCGCGTTTCAACAGGTTCACTCCGGTAACATCTGAGCTCGTCATCTTCTTCATCTCGTTTTTCATTAGATCCTTTTGGATCCACCCCTTTTCTGGTTCCTTACGTGATTTACAGGTGGTGTCGATAGTGGTGGTCGATGGAGACGACGATGGTAGACGGTGGTGGCGTTCCGGCAACAGCAGCGCCTCTCGCGGCGGCTTTGGTTCATATTTTTGCGCCAAAGGTTGAAAAATGGTTATATTTTAGATTTAAAAATTAAAGCCTTGATGGTGGTCAAATTCACCTCCCAATTAACGAGGTGAATGGGTGAAATGTGGAACCAGACGTCTATAAGAAGAACCACTTCATTGGTGCCTTTTATCTCAAAAGTCAAAACAAATCATTCAGTTATCTTCGAATCAAGATCAGGGGGGTTCTAAAATGGCCTTCAACGACAGGGAACAAGCTAAAATCCCTCTTCTCACACCCTACAAGATGGGGAAATTTGAGCTTTCTCACAGGTAATCTGTACATTGATAAAATGCCAAACAGAGAGGGTGCTTTGGTTTCATCTAGTTCAAATCAGGGTCTCGTCGGTCCAGGTTTGGAGTCTCGGCTTGTGTCTCGGTTTGATACTAGGTTCAGTTTCTACTCGGATCAGATTCAATGTTCGGTTCCAGTTCGAGTCTCGGTTTAGTTTCTGACAAGTGATTCCGGTGCAGGTTAGTCTTGGTTCAGGTTTTAGTTTTGAGTTTACTCGGTTCAGTCTTCGGTCAGTTTCATTTAGTCATTTTTGTTCGATTCGTTGCAGTGGTGGTGACTCCGGATCGAGTGGTGATTCGGTTCAGTTTAGGTCTTGGTGCAACTCGGTTCGGTTCCGGCTCGGGTTGATGGTGGAGGGTGGAGGAGGGTGATGGTGGGTAGAGGTTGAAGATGAAGTGTGGTGGTGGGGTTTTATAAATAAAAATGAAGAAGATGCCCGGATAGTCCCTATGGTTTGGCCTTTTAAGGAAAGGGTATTTTTGTCATTTCACATCATTTTAACAGAGAAAAGTAACTGAAGTTAGACCCAGGGACTATCCGAGAACAAAACTTGAAAACTTGGGGACTATTCAAGTAGTTTTAGAAAGTTAGGGACTATAGGTGAAAAAAGGCGAAACCACAGGGACTATCCGGGCATTTTTCTCTTATTAAAATCCAATATTCTATTTTTATAAATTCATAACTTGATCATCACACTTTAGACACGTCAAGTTTTTAGCTTCCTTGTTGGAAAACAATGATTCGTAAAAATGATCCTCTTTATTTGTTTTTTTTTTCAACAAAACCAACAACATAAAATTCATAAAAAAATATTTGATCAAAAGTGTTGTCACTATCGTTTATTTTCTATAGAGTTTCTGTTTCTTTTCTTATAAATGATATTTAAGTTTATGCCAATGATTTAGAGTTGATAAGATTTTATATTAATTCAATTAATATTTAATAATTTTAATTAAATAATAATTATCTATAATTAAGGATGGTCTAGAATAATGACAAGTGTCCCTTTATTGGTTTCTTTTATTATATAGTATAGATTGTTTTTATGAGAATGTATATTATAGATAAATTATTATTCATGTAAATGAGAGCCTCATGAGCATGCCCAAACTTGATATATGAAGCCCGGGCCCGTTTAGCTTAACAGGGCTAGAGCTTGAGCTTAGCTCCTAAAATACTTTTCAAGCTCGGCTCGTTGATTATTTGTTAATTATTTATTTATTTAACTATATAATTATTTTTATACATAGTACAATATATATTAACTATATATATAATTGTTTTTATTATGTGATATGTATTTATTATATTAAGTATAAATTATTATATTTTATAAATAAGTGGCTCGCTTAGGTAGCAAGCATACCCAAACCCAAGCTCAATATATGAGGCTCGGGCTCGCTTATTAAACGAGCATATTTTAAGCTCGGGTCTGGGCTCGTATAAGCTCGGTTTGATTCGAGCTTTTAACAAGCCGATCTCGAGTAGCTTACGAGGGACTCGGACACTCGGCTTATTTACACACTTACGCAAGAGCATACGTGTCATGGCCTCATAGGTAACAGCATGGTGCAAGAGCATCAATCTTATGCTGCTATGTCTCCTGTGCCAAGGCGACACTGCATGGATAGCCTAAAATTGACACATTACATTTTATTATTGGATTTGAATTACTTGGAAAAAAACAATGGTTAATTTGGAACCTTTGATGGTCAACCAGTGTATTTTCATGATTTTCTCGTGTATATAATCTGCAAATTATTATATTTAGTTAAATTATTATTATCCAAGGTCTTATTGATGAATCAACTGAATGGGCTATATACAGGTAACGCTGAAATTTGTTTATCTGGCTGTTGGGTGTGGTGTTGCATCATTCCTCCGTAAGTACAAATGTTAGCAACCTAATATTTTTAATTATTTTTGCCATTGAGTTATGGAATTGATCAAACAAAGTTAATTACTTATAAATTATTATCAAACTTCTATATTAATCCACATCATATGATCACTTTCAAAGTGCCCTTTTAAACAACTATTGGTGTTCATGATCTGGTTCAATCGGTTTAGACGATAAATTATGGGCCGGGCTGCTAACACGATGTTCGGGGAAAAAAGGTTCGGTTTTAGCGATTCAACAGTTCAGTTTTGATGGTTTGAACAACTTTTTTTATTAGTGGAAGAATATTAGTTTGTATTGAATTTTGTTATAGGGAATTCGAATTAGAAGTGGAAGAGTATTAGTTTGTATTGAATTTTGTTATAGGGAATTCGAATTAGAATTCAAGAAACTGATTCAAATTCGAATTTGGTTCTATCCAGTTAAACCGAACAACTATGAGAAAAAGATAAGAAATCAATAAAAGTAATGATACACAAATATATGTATATGTATATGTATATGTATATGTATATGTATATATTTGAATTCGGTCTTTCGGGTGGAATCAATATGACAATCACAAATTAGGATTCGATTCAAAACCGAATTCAGAACTCAAAATCATAACTTGAATTCGGTTCAACTCAAATTTCGGTTTCTTCGAGTTTGACACGAATAATGAACACCTCTAGTTACAAGTTTCAAACCAAAACTGAGACCTTTAAACACCAAACTACCAAAACCGAACCTTATAAATTTCAAACCAAGCGACTTGCTTGGGTTTGATCTATTTCAACGAATCTTATAAACAACCCCTAATTACCAATGTACCACCCTCTAATTGTTCTAATAAGTGTTTATCTTTTTGTAGAGGTTTCATCGTGGACGATAACGGGAGAAAGACAGGCTGCAAGAATAAGGAGTTTGTATCTAAAAAATATATTACGACAAGATATATCCTTCTTTGACAAAGAAACAAATACGGGAGAAGTTATTGGCAGAATGTCAGGTGACACCATTCGCATACAAGAAGCCATGGGGGAAAAGGTTTTCATATTTCAATTTTCATTATTTTCAAAAGGAGTAAAGTACACAGATGGTCCCTTTGGTTTACCAAAATTTTGGATTTGGTCCCTAGCATTTCAAAAGTACACGAATGGTCCCTGTGGTTTGCACTTTGTAACGCATGGAGTCCCCAACCATCTAAAGGTTTTAGCATGTCCAAGTTAGGGACTAAATGTGCTACAAAGTTCAAACCACATGGGCCATCCATGTACTTTTGGAAAAAGTTGGGGACTAAATGCGTTACAAAGTGCAAACCACAGGGACCATCTGTGTATTTTTGAAAAGCTAGGGACCAAATCCAAAAATTTAGTAAACCAGAGGGACCATCCGTGTACTTTACTCTTTTCAAAAGTTATAAAATATTTGCAGACAACCAATAAGATATTATATATTCCAGGTTGGAAAATTCACACAACTATTATCAACATTTGTGGGAGGTTTTGCAGTAGCATTTGTCAGGGGATGGTTTCTTACACTTGTCATGTTAACCGCTATTCCTCCGATGGTAATTTCTGCTTCGGCGATGTCGGTAGTGATAGCGAAGATGGCATCACAAGGCCAAACTGCTTATGCTAAAGCAGCCACTGTAGTCGAACAGACAATTGGCTCAATCAGGACGGTAAAGGATTAAATTGGTATATGTGCTTTTAAAAGGTTCAAAACTTCATGCATATCGTTCTAAATGTTATACACATTTATCCTTTCAAAACACTAAAGACATCATACTAATCTATTGTGTCATAGATATATAAATTCAGTTGCATATATAAGTTTGTTTCACTGAATCATACCAGCGCACATTGTTCTCTTCTTTTATTCAGTGAAACAAAAGTAACATGAAATTGGCAAATTTGATATCTTTATTGTTTTGAAAGGGTAGATATGATGTATCATTCTAAATTTTATAGTATTATATTTGTTCCGTTCAAAACACTATTAAAAAGTATTAACGTATAACAGTGTATTTCACATAATAAATGAATAGTAACACACTGTAATTACATGATATCAGCACCTCGTGTTCTCTTCGTTTTAACTGAAACAAGCTGTTATAAGTAAGAGTTTTGTTTTATTTACTTTGAAATCGGCAAACATGTTATTTTTACTGTTTTAAAGGGTAAGTATTATATTATGATATACAATATTTTAAACTTTTAGAATGATATACATGAAATTGCAATCAAACAAAAATATCTAAAGTTCTACACCAATTATGATTAATATCGTTTACGGATCACTTTTTTTTTTTCTTCTAGGTTGCATCTTTCACGGGGGAGAAAAAAGCAGTTGCAGATTACAATAAATCACTTGTTGTTGCTTACAGTTCTAGTGTTCATGAAGGCCTCGTCGCTGGCGTTGGTCTTGGATCGATGACTTTTATTCTGTTCTGTAGTTACGCATTGGCTGTTTGGTTTGGTGCAAAGATGATACTAGAAAGGGGATACACTGGTGGGGATGTGCTTACTGTAATATTTTCTGTGCTGACTGGATCCATGTAAGCACATATTTATTCTTTCTTTACCCAACTAGATGTGGGTCGGGCCGAATCTTGTTTTATCTCCAACGAGTGAAAAATAATAGCTTTAAAGGAAACGGGTCGTCATCATCATCATCATCATACTCACTAAATCCAACCAATAGTAAAGCTAAGGTAGGGTCTGAGGAGTGTAAGATGTAGACAGTCTTACCTCTACCCCGTAGGAAAAGAGAGGTTGCTTCCCGTGAGACCCCAGCTCGATTTAAAGGTAATGGGTAAATTGATTTAAAAGGTCCAACGGGCAGAAAGGCATCCAAGATGCATTTTGAACGTATATATAGGGATGACAATTTCCAACATGACCCAAAACATAAATGAAAAAAAAATCAGGTTTATGGTTGTCATATCTTATATGTTTAATAAACGCCTAAATAGGGGATGTTCGGGTTGACCTGTTTAGTTAAATGGGTCATGTTCAGGCTGACCTATTTAACATGTCGACCCGATAACCCGTTTAACTCAGTTTTTACAACCCACCAACCCGATTAGCATGTTTACAACTTGATAACTACCCACTAACCGTTTGACACGCTTAGATAAATGGGTTAAACGAGTCATGTTAGTTTTACTCGATTTTAAATGTGTGCGCAGGGGGGGGGGGGGGGGGTTGATGTTTTTGACATGAATAAGAAAATAGGTCCTGTTCAGGTTGAACAATTCAACCCGACACGATTGACACCCCTAAACCATTTCATTCAAGAAATTATTATAGGACTGAAACAACATAGCTTTTTTGTGATCAATAACTGACACGCACAAACTACATATAAAAAAAACTTAAATCTTTATTGGGAACAATAAGTTTATGGTCAAACCAAGTAACCAACCCAAACCGTCCATATTAATTTTACACGTGTTGGCACGCTCATTTTGTCACCTCTAACATAATTTTCTCTCTGTATTCATAAAATTGTGTTTTCTAGGTCACTCGGGCAAACATCTCCCTGTTTGAGTGCATTTGCTGCGGGTCGGGCAGCAGCATTCAAGATGTTTGAAACTATAAACCGAAAGCCTGAAATAGGCGCGTATGACAAAAAAGGGAAAGTATTAAACGATATCCGCGGTGACATAGAATTAAAAGATGTGTATTTTAGCTATCCAGCAAGACCAAATGAAGAAATATTTAGTGGGTTTTCACTCTGCATCTCCAGTGGAACAACTGCAGCTTTGGTTGGTCAAAGTGGAAGTGGAAAGTCGACGGTGATTAGCCTAATAGAGAGATTTTATGATCCTCAACAAGGGGAAGTTCTTATTGATAATATTAATTTAAAAGATTTTCAACTAAAATGGATTAGAGAGAAAATTGGTCTTGTTAGCCAAGAACCGGTTCTGTTTACATCCAGCATTAAGGATAATATTTTGTACGGGAAAGATGGCGCGTCTATGGATGAAATTAGAGTTGCGGCCGAGCTCGCAAATGCGGCCAAGTTCATTGATAAACTACCTCAGGTTTTGTAACTTACTAAAACTTATAAGAGTAAAGTACACGGATGGTCCCTGTGGTTTACCAAAATTTTGGATTTGGTCCCTGGCTTTACAAAAGTACATTAATGGTCCGCATTTTGTAACGCATCTACTCCCTAGTTTTTTTCTAAAAGTACATGGATGGGCCTTGTGGTTTGCACTTTGTAACACATTTAGTCCTTAACTTGGACTTGCTGAAACCTTTTGATTTGTTGGCTAGTGACTAAATGTCTTACAAAGTACAAACCATAGGGACCATTTGTGTACTTTTGGTAAGCGGGACCAAATCCAAAATTTTAGTAAACCACGGGAACCATCCGTGTACTTTACTCAACTTATAATTTACTTATTGTGTTTTTTGATGTAACATAATCTGTTTAGAGGGTGTTTAGAAATTGATTCCGTGAATAGTTTATATGATTATTTGATAGTGAAGTTAACTGTTTGAATTAAGTAATTTGAAATTGCTTATTCCAAACTGCTACTTTCAATCAGATATAAACAGATATTTAATTAAGTAAGCAATCTCAATTCTCAAACACCACTAAAGATTAAGGTCACATGTATATTAAAACTATACTTTATAGATCAACCGTTTATGTACCCGCTTTCACTTAAACCAACAATAGCAAAAAAAGAATAAATGACTATCAATGGAAATGCATTTAATGTATTGGAAAAGACAATATACCCTTGTATCTGTCTGCCAAACATTTTGAGGTAGAAAAAACTTAGGCCATGTGTAGCCTTGTGGGGCGTTATGCGGCAAGTGGCGGATTGTGTAAGAGAGGGGCTTTAGACCGTGGGGTATGGTGGGGCGTGGGTTGGGTTGGGGGCATGGTGCGACACGTGGACTATGGGGCACCCAAGACCAAAAGCCAATTTTAAAGGGGTATGGTGGGGCGTGGGTTGGGTGGCGTGGAAAAAAAGGCAATTTCAAAGGGTTATATTTTAAAATTTAAATGGCCCGCTATGCCCTAGCCAACAAGCCAATAAGAGCCGGCCACATAGGATCGCTAGCATGCCCCACGCCCGGCCTTAAACTCCCGCCCAAGGGGCCACGCCCAAACCCAAGCCCACCCGGGGTGGTGACTTGGGTGTTTCTCTCCAACCCACGCCCCAACCCCCGCCCCATACCCCATATTCTTATATAACTTGAGTGTGTAGTGGGGTTATATATGTATGGGCTTTATATATATATGTATGTATATGTGTGTGAGAGGGGAAAGATTCATCACGCCGCTATGCTCATCACGCTGCTCCAACTTTCTCCCCCATAGCGCCCCCTGTATTGGTGTTGGCGGCGCTATGGGGGCGCTATGCCCATTTTTTCCTTGTGATGGCGCCCCACTACGGACGCTCTTAGGTGATTATAAATTTTATAATATTTGGCATGGCTTTTGTAGGATCTAGTATAAACGAAACCGTATACAGATGTAAATTGTAACGTTTTGGAAAAAAAGGGTTAATACTTTGGTAACCTCTAGGGCTGTTCACGGATTGGCTCGAATTTTAAATCGGGCTGAAAACTTGAGCTTGAGCTCAACTTGGTTAAAGAAAATGGCTCAGTGTGGCTTAGCGTGACTCAGTTTGGCTCGCTTACAAAATGGGCCAGTTTTGACCTTTTTATAGCAAGGTTGAGGCATTTGGACAATCATAGTAACCTCTTACATACATTATTTGCTGATTTTCGACAAATTGTTGGTTGGTTTGTAAACATTTAGGGATTGGACACCATGGTTGGTGAGCATGGAACACAACTCTCCGGCGGACAGAAGCAAAGAATTGCTATTGCCAGAGCCATTATTAAAGATCCCAGAATCCTTCTTCTGGATGAAGCAACAAGTGCTCTCGATGCAGAGTCCGAGAGGGTTGTGCAGGAGGCTTTGGACAAGATCATGGTCAATAGAACAACCGTCATCGTTGCACATCGTTTAAGCACAGTCAGAAATGCTGACATGATTGCAGTTATTCACAAGGGAAAGATGGTTGAGAAAGGTATAGTCGTTTAATAATCCCAGCCCTATACTCGTCGGGTTCGCGGGTATCGGGTATACACGGTTATGATCTTATGTAATTCTCATTACTTGAAATTGAAACCAGTATTAGACTATGGGCCCACAGTCTAATAACCAGATCTTACACTCACACCAAACAACCTACTTGAAATATTGAGTACTTAAATACACTTCTAATATTTCTACATTTTTTAAAAATTTCAAGTTTATAACAACTTCTAAATATTATTCATTATATTTTTTGAAATTATATATCGTATTAACGTATTCAGTTCGATGCTGGTAAATGGGTAAGAGAATGGTTTCAGGCAATCACGCGGGTGTCACCGTATATGTCTTAAGCCCGTGAATTTTTTTATCACATCCCAAATGTTTCAAGTTTCGGTTTTCTATCAGGACCTATATCATTTTTTTAACGTTCCTTCTCAAAATCAAAACCTTTTAGCAATTTGTAAATTAAAATTTTGACCAGGATCGCATTCAGAGCTAGTCCAAGATCCTGAAGGAGCATACTCTCGACTTATAAAATTACAGGAAGTTAATAGTGGTTCAGAACATCATAACTCAGAAGACCAAGATAAATCAGAAACCGAAAAAGAACTCACAAATATATCAAAGTCTCGGTCATTTGATTTGTCGCCGCAAATCAACGACCCACCACCAGAATCCATGAAGAAAGACGTCGATGAACCCTTGAAACACCCGCCAAAAGTGCCACTCCGACGACTTGCATATCTAAACAAACCAGAAATGCCAGTTCTCATAATCGGTTCAATAGTTTCTATTATAAATGGTGCAGTATACCCGACTTTCGGCATACTGCTTTCCAGGATGATCAAAACATTTTATGAACCACCGAATAAAATGAAATCAGACTCGAAATATTGGGCTTTAATGTTCGTAATCCTGGGAGTAGTGGCGTTTGTAGCGTATCCAGGGAGGTCTTATCTGTTCGCTGTTGCCGGATCTAAACTTATAAAAAGGATCAGATCATTATGCTTCGAAAAAGTAGTGAACATGGAGGTCGGTTGGTTCGACAAGCCGGAAAACTCTAGCGGTGCTATCGGTGCACGGCTGTCGGCGGATGCCGCCAATGTTCGTGGGTTGATCGGTGACGCGCTTGCTCAAATTGTCCAAGACGCATCGTCTGCGGCTGCCGGTTTAGTAATCGCTTTTGCGGCTTGCTGGCAGTTAGCTTTCGTAATTGTTGCACTGGTTCCAATAATGAGTGTTAACGCGTATGTTCAGATGCAATACTTGAAAGGGTTTAGTAATGCTAAATATATGTACGAGGAAGCAAGTCAGGTGGCGAATGATGCAGTCGGGAGTATAAGGACAGTAGCGTCTTTTTGCGCAGAAGAGAGAGTCATGGAGCTTTATAGACAAAAATGTGAGCGGCCGAAGAAAACCGGGATTAAACAAGGTTTAATCAGCGGGATCGGGTTCGGGGTTACGTTATTTTTAGTTTATTGTATGTATGCAGCCAGTTTCTACGCTGGAGCGCGGTTTGTTGAAGCCGGAAACACAAATTTCGAAAATGTGTTTAGGGTATTCTTTGCTCTAATGTTCGCTGCAATAGGAGTGTTTCAATCGAGCTCACTTGCACCTGATACAACTAAAGCTAAAAGCTCCGCGGCCTCGGTTTTTGCAATTCTTGACCGAGAGTCGGAAATTGACCCGAGTGATGTATCGGGTTTGACTTTGGAAACAGTCAAAGGGGAAATCGAGATTCGTCATGTTAGTTTTAAATATCCTACACGACCTGATGTTGAGATATTTCGTGATTTATGCTTAACCATCCATAGTGGCAAGGTAACTTCCCTTCTTTTTTTTTTAACATTATTTTCTATATAGTAAATTTCACGTATGGACTTTAAATTAGTCGAAATTTCACTTTTGATTTGACGTAAATGGGTAAATATGTCTCTTTTTAATTTAACATAAAAAGGGTAAATTGCATTTTACGTCCTTTTAGTTTCAAATTTCAGGCGTTGTCTTTTAACTAACGAAATTACAGCGGATGTCCTTTATGTTCTGATTTCTTTACAGCCTTTCTCCTTAAAAAGATTACGAAAATAAAGGACATCCACCGTAAAAAAAAATTGAAACATAAAGGACATCTGCTATAAAGAAATTACAGCATGATGGGCATCTGTTGTAATTTCGTTAGTTAAAGGATAGCGCCTGAAAATTTGCTGAAACTTAAAGGACGTAAAATGCAATTTACCCTAAAAAAAGACCGGCATTCACTTTAAGGACCAAGCAAGTTACAGTTGAGATCATATGTTTACTTTAGTTCTTTGAAGTTGGAATTAAAAGTGAAATTTCGACTTAGCATATGGACCATCCGTGTAATTTACTCTTTTGCTTATTAGGTGTTTGGATAAGCGTTTATTCAAAAATGATATTTGGGTGTGGTTATTATTAACCAATATATTAGTTAAACCGACAAAAAATAACATTTTCTTTCAAATAAATTGGTTTGTGAAATGAAAATAAAAGTATTTTAAATTAGGTTATAGAATGTTAATATCTATTCATTCTTTCTCCAGACAGTGGCATTGGTTGGTGAGAGTGGAAGTGGGAAATCAACGGTTATCCAACTCTTACAAAGATTCTATAACCCGGATTCGGGTTGTATCACATTAGATGGAACCGAGTTACACAAATTTCAACTCAAGTGGCTAAGGTTGCAAATGGGTCTAGTTAGCCAAGAGCCCGTGTTGTTCAATGACACCATTCGAGCCAATATTGCGTATGGAAAGGACGTTGATGCAACCGAGGCTGAAATCTTAGCCGCTTCCGAGTTGGCCAATGCCCACAACTTCATCAGCGGGTTGCACCAGGTTTGTCTATCTCATATTACCAATAAGTAAATTACGATTTTATAACTATGTTTGTCTTATAAATATATATAAACTCATAAGAATATGAGCGGCTTGGTCCTCAAAACTTTTGTTTGGTTCATCGTTTATGATTGATTTATATTAAACATAGACTATGGGAGTATAGGTAACTTTCAACTCCTTCGACTCGTTTATCTTCTAGATAAAATTTTACGGAGTGAAAGTAACCATTTTTGCGGCCAGATTTGGTTGTGTCAAATCAATCTTCAAACAATTTTTTTTTACTTTATTGAAATGTATTAGTAGATGATGTTTATATAATGATTACAAAAACCACTATTACAACAATAATCTAAATATTTGAATAAATACAATCTAAGATGATATTCATAAAAATATATTTTGTATGAGTTTCACTCCATTCCTCCGGGTTGGGTTCACCCGCAAATACATATTGTCACATTCGAAAGTTCCTTGATATTCCTTGATAACAATTTGTATTGAACATGATAAAAAAAAAACAATACTTAAAATCAACAAAAATAAAGTGACATTTAGAAGTTTGTATGCGCTTACTAATATATGTAACTTTCAACTTGTTCAATATAAAACACAACTCAAATCAACATAATAGTCATGTACCGAGTATGATAACAAAAACAATAATAAACAATACGAGTGACCTAATTGGAACACTTTTAAAAATTGATTACTATTCTACAAAGTTACCCCTTTTACTTTTAGCTATAATATTTTGATTTTGACACATTTGATATAAAACATAAATCAAATAAACTTTTTTACAAGTTAACATATAGCTACCACTTCCACTGCTAAAGATTCATTCAATAACTAGTAACAACGAACTGAATGACGTGTAAATTCGCAGGGTTACAATACAATGGTAGGGGAAAGAGGAATACAAATGTCGGGTGGCCAGAAACAAAGAGTAGCAATTGCTAGAGCCATTGTAAAAAGTCCTAAGATACTACTGCTAGATGAGGCCACAAGTGCACTAGACGCTGAATCAGAAAGAGTGGTTCAAGACGCATTGGATAGGGTCATGGTTGACCGGTCAACAGTGGTCGTGGCTCACCGGTTGTCGACAATTAAGGGCGCTGATGTCATCGCAGTTGTAAAAAATGGAGTGATAGTTGAGAAAGGAAAGCATGAAGAACTAATCAGTATCAATGATGGTTTCTATGCATCTTTAGTTGCACTTCATGTAAGTTCTTCAAATTAGCTACCACCTTTTCCTTTGGTAGATTATACAAGTCAGCAAGTTTATCTATGTGTTATGTATTATATAAGTGTGAGCTTTAGTTACTATTAATGGCAAATGAATGTTAATGTGTTTCAATATGTTTTTTTCTTTCTTTTTGAAGTCCATGATTATGATTTATGTGTGGTGGAAGCTTTTATCATATTCCTATGTTTTTATAATTGAATTGAATTAGACAGGTAAATCGGGTAAAAAATTGTATGCACAACCGACCCGATTGAGTACTATGTGTTCATTTGGGCTAGTGCATAGAGCGGTTGTATCGCGAACTTTTTCAAAATTTATTATTTACTACAATTTCCATATTTTATCAACATTGCAAATCCACCACACAAAAGATGAAGTAGTCTCATTATGTCTTAAACTAGTTTTTGCCCCGCCCGCGTTGCGGCCGAATATTTCTCTCTCATAACATGTATGTTTGTACAGAGAGTAAAATCGTAATTATATTTTGAATTGGAGGCGAAATCATAATTTTAAACTGAGAGCAAAATCATAATTTTGAGCTAGGGGGTAAAACATAATTTTATTTTGAACTGTGGGAAAAAAACGTAATTTTGAGCTTAGGGTAGAATCGTAATTTTGAGCTAGAGGAAAAACAGCATTTTATTTTGAACTGGAGGAAAAAACGTAATTTTAAACGGAGGGCGAAACCGTAATTTTAAACTAGAGTTTTTGAACCGAGAGGAAAAGCGTAATTTTGAGCTAGGGGCAAAATTATAATTTTATTTTTAGATGGGGGCAAAACCGTAATTTTAGGCGAAGGATGAAAGCGTAATTTTAAACTGGGAATAAAATTAAAATAAAAATGGGTTGGTCTAATAGGGAAGTGCCAGGCAAACGTAATTTTGAGCTGAGAGCAGAAGCGTAATTTTTAGCTAGAGGAAAAACATTTTATTTTGAACTGGTGGCGAAAACGTAATTTTAAACGGAGGGTGAAACCGTAATTTTAAACTGGGAACAAAATTAAAAATGAGTTTTTGAACCGGGGACAAAAGCGTAATTTTGAGCAGGGGCAAAATTATAATTTTATTTTGAATTTTGGGCAAAAACGTAATTTTAAATGAATGACGAAACCGTAATTTTAAGCTGGGAATAAAATTAAATTAAAATAGGTTAGTCCAATAGGAAAGTGCCAGGCAGCTTGCCTGGCACTATTCCCTGAGCTTGTAAATGTATATGTAGGTAATAATGTATATGTAGGTAATTAGTTGTATAAATACTTAAAAAATTTATATTATTTGTTACGCCACCTAGTTTTTGAAAGATGGCTCGATTCAACCAATGGACTCATAAGACGACTAATTCGACGACCCTAGTGAGAACCCTAAACTTCAAACTATAAACCACACTCCCTCTCTTACTCTTCCTCTCTTAATTCTTGTGGAATTAGTAACTATAATCAGTGTATTCACTTGTGATCGAGTCATTGTTGCAACATGTACTAAAGTGAGATTATGATGAGCAAATTTCTTCACCTCTCTTTATTAATTTAACTAGCTTATAAACATGTGTATTACACAGATTAAATATAAAAAAGAAAAAAACCTTAGATTAATTAGTAACTATAATCAATGTAATCACTTGTGATCGAGTCATTGTTGCAACATGTACTAAAGTGAGATTATGAAAAGAGCAAATTTCTTCACCTCTCTTTATTAATTCAAGAGTAAATTACAAAAATCGTCCTTTATGTTTACACTAGATTGCAAAGTGTGTCTTTTATCTTCAAAAAGTACAAAAAACGTACTCAATGTTTGCAAACCCTTGCAGTTTACGTACTTTAGACCTAACTCAATCAGTTTTCATGGTTAAATCTAACCAAGTGGACCCCATACAAGGGTATTTTGGCCATTTTACCCTAAACACTAAAATAAATAATAAAAAAACCATCTCTCTCCCTCATCTCATCTCATCTCTCCCTCCCTCCCTCCCTCCCTCCCTCTGCAAACCCTACTGTCCGAAGAAAGTTTCTCTAACAGTGTTCCAAAATATCTCATTTAATCCGGTTTTCTATTCCATTTTCATCATCTGTCTTCCGGTTCATGTTCAACTCTCTAATGGATGCAAGAATACACCAAGGTCCATTTTCATCATCAAGGGCATGTGTGGCTGAGCTTTTTGAAACAACTTATTAACTTATTGGCTTTTTGGAAAAGTCAGAATGGAGTGATTTATTGACTTAGGGCATGTTTGGCTAAGCTTATTAGAGTTAAAAAGGACTTTTGGGAAAAAGGACTTTTGGGAAAAGGACTTTTTGAAAACGAGTTTTTAAAAAAAGTGTTTGGATTAGCTTATTGGTGTAAAATGACTAAAATGGGCATTCTTTTAAATATAAGGGGGTAAAGAAGGGGTAATTTAGTAAATTCATTTTTGAAAAGTCACTTTTGGATCCAAAAGTCATGAAATCTTGGCTTTTCAAAATCTGATTTTCCTTCTTTGCAAAAAGTTATTTCCAAAAGTCCTTTTAGTCTATCCAAACACAAAAACAACTTATTGGCTTCTTGATAAGTCAATAAGCCAATAAGTTGTTTTGAGAAGCCCATCCAAACATGCCCTTATTGGCTTTTTCCCCTCACATACACCCTCATTGCCAAATAAAGGACACACTTTGTAATATAGTGTTAACATGAATGACGATTTCGGGTAAGTCTGTACAGCAAGGTGCCTCCTGTCACAAACTCTCTATACAATCTGAAGTCACCGTCATTCTGTACAGCAAGGTGCCTCATATGTATCAATTCTTGTTTGAATTTCGGGTAAGTCTGTACAGCTAGGCTAACAAACCCTAAATTCTGTCTTTGAGAAAAGTGGTGGTAGGCGCGTATGATGGGTTTCTTACAATTTTAGCAATTTCTTGTGCTTTTCAAATCTTGAATGCATCCTGAGCATAAGCCCCATGATCGATTTCAGTTTTGAAACGAATTTCAGGTCAATTTTTGGATAAATAGGAGTTAGGGTTTCGATGGTTCTTGATTTGGGATTTAAGGGTTTACTGGAACAATATATAAAAAACAATTAAAAATCTGATTATTCCAAAGTTCAATGTGTGGCTTGCTGGGTTTTGTTGCATTGATTAAAAACGGTAACCCAGAGGTGGGTGGTGGTGGAGTTGAGGTGGCGGCAGTTGGGGTGGAGTTGAGGTGGCTGCGATGGTGGTGGTGGTGGAGCTAAGGTGGAGGGGGATGTTAGGTGGTGTTCGAGTGAGAGAGAGAAGGAGCTTTAGGCAGAATTGAGAGAGATAGAAAGAGGATTTATATTTATATTTTCTTAAATTGTTTTGTTTATTAGTTTTTTTATTATTTATTTTAGTGTTTAGGGCAAAATGACCAAAATACACTTGTATAAAGTCCACTTGGTCAGATTTAATCATGAAATCTGACTGAGTTAGTGCTAAATGACATAATGTGCAAGAGTTTGTAAACATTAAGTACGTTTTTTGTAATTTTTAAAGATAAATGACACACTTTGTAATATAGTGTTAACATAAAGGACGACTTTTGTAATTTACTCTTAATTCAACTAGCTTATAAACATGTGTATTACACGGATTAAATATAAAAAAAAAACCTTAGATTGAATAATATTTTAATTTATAAGTGTTACAAACCCATGTATTGCGCACGTAAAACATCAAAAAAAATATAAATCATACTTTTATATAATCTTGATCACATAGTTAAAAAAAGTGTAATACTAGTATAATCTAATTTTTTTTTTCCGATTAGTATCAATAAAGGATGGTTTAGTAAAAAAGATCTAATTATTGTATTTTTTTTTAATTTTATGATGATGTTTAATAGAATACATTGTATTTATCTAATAATATTAATTAAACAGTGCATCCTATTATGGTTACTAACATATTTAAATTAAATTTATTATGTTAGTAAGGATAAGGAATATAAAAATATTTTAAAATAAACTGTAAGTCTAAATTGTAAGGTTGAAGAAGAGAGTGACACGTGACAATAATTGGAATCCTATATTAAAAGTTAAATTAGATTTGATGCTTCATTTGTAACTTTATCATCTTTGTCAATAATTAATAGTTTAAATCATTTGGTTTTAGAAATATATGTGGTTAATCTTAATGAGGTGTTATATTACCAAATAAAGTTGTTACAATAATGCATAAATAGTTAAAGTGGAGATATTAATAATAATAATAATAAAATAATAATAATAGTTTTGTTATAGATAATAATAAACTAACGATTAAAAGTCTTTTGATTTTAAAGGGTATTGATATTAAATACAAACATATTAATAAAAATATAATGACCCTTTATCGTATGTCATAGAGGCGAAGATAATTTTGATCACTAATATGTAAAATCGGTATATTCAAGAGAAAAAGTAATTCTTATATTTTTATCTCTATATCGTATAGTATAATTTATTAACTCAAGCATCATGGTATATCAATTTCTTTTGTGCGAGAGGAGGTTTATTTAAAATTATTTATTAAGGTGAATAATGATCCTTATATTAATTTACTTATTATTTATTATGGTTGAGATATCATGAGAAATTGCCTCATGGCGTTTTGATGGAATTCTTTATTACGAGAGAATGTCATATGACATTAAGTGGACTCTTTAATTAGTATAAGATTAGATAAGACAACTTTAAAGCCAACCTATATTAGCAACTAGCTTACATTTTCACCATAATTACGACTACCTAAATTTTACATGTTAATTGCTGATATGGAATGAGTTGATGTCACGACAGTTATGTAGCACTTTTTTGTAGCAAACTCAGTCTTTTACATAAAGATTTAACTTAAAGTTAACTTTCATGTCATTATAAAACTTGGAAGCAAAAGACAATGTTAACAAACAAAAACCAGCCCTTCAACCAACAAACTCCATCCACTATGGCATCTTCCTTTCTCTTCCACTTTCCATCCTCCTCTTGTGACGCATAGCGATAGCTGACGACCAATGGCGTATGTCCAGATCAGGCTTAATATTTGGGTTTACACCCATATGAGATCCGGCCCCTAGAGCTCAACATGGGCAACACCTCCTACAGTCCTATATAAGGATGGCTAAGAACCTAACCCCTAAAGCACTCTAGATATCTTGTACATATATATATTTAATCTCTGAGTATTTAATCATTAGAGGGTGATCTTGAGACCATGGTCTTAAATCCAATCTGTGTGAGTGGTATGGGAGAGATTTAGTGTAACACCCCAACCCGGAAGGGCTGACGTGTCACAATAATAGTGGTATCATAAACAAAAGTCATAATTCCATTTATTTATTCGATAAGGATACAACCACACGACAACTAAACTTAAGGTTAATATACAAGCGGAGACATTCGACTTATTAACTAACATCTTCAGATTTATTTCTAGGCTTTATTCTTCTCTCTTTTCCCCGCCCAAAGTAACCTGCTGACCTGTATATACAAAAATTTTACAAAAGACGTGAGGAGTGTACGAATTTAATGGGTTTATAATAATTTGAATATGAAGCAATAAGGAGTAGGGTAAGGACCGTACCTTAATAATTCCAAAGTGAAGCTACCTTGTGATAATATTTCAGATTTATACGGGCAGAGTTTAGACTATTGATTAGTTTTTTTAACCTAAATTAAATAACATGCACACAACTAGGTTAGTAACTTAATACAGCCTTTACGATAACTCACGAGATCAAATTCTCACAACGAACGACAAAGTGCGATACATAAACATCCATCGAATTAACGATGAACGACAAAGTACGATACTTAAACATCCATCGAATTAACGACGAACGACAAAGTATAACCCTAATGTGGGCAGCACTTAAACATCCATTGGATATATTGATCGATCGGACAATGAATCGTAATAGCGATCGAGTTAATACCCTGTTCTGCAGCACCCCGCTATACTAATTTGTGTTTCGTGTGTGTGTTAATTATAGTGAACAGACGATAACTCGACGTACAATTGAAATTTTAACGTCGTTTTTGTGCCAAAATTCGAGTGCCAACCTCTGCTATTTATACCCGAAAATTGACTTGCCTTACGGACCGTAAGACTTATCCCTTACGGTCCGTAAGGGACACCTAAATACCATAGGGTTGCCGCGTGTGGGACTAGCCTTCCTGATTTGACAGATTTCATAAATTCAATTTTGCGAGCGAGTTTTTAAGATAATCGTAACTAGAAAATACCCCCCTGAGTTTTAGGGGCCCTGATCCTGATTCTGAAAATTCTGAAAATTCTAGGGTTTGTACAGAATTACTTGGGTGTCTTAATTAGGGTTTCCTATTGGGTAATTTTATAAATAATAATAATAGTTTTGGTTGATATACATAAGTATGGATCATAAGATAAATGTTTAGTTTATTATAAATTATTATTATTCTTTTATTTCTAGAATAATGATTTTAAATTTATGGTTATTACAACTATTACTTATATAACAATAATCTCCTAAATACACATGTGTATCTGAAATTCATAATTAAGTTCATGACTATAATTGTCAATTACCTTACATATGTGCCCTAATGGTCCTCCTATAACGCATCTTAATAAAATATCTTACCGTACGAAAAGTCAATGGAAACTTACAGATAATAGAGTGACTATTGGTACTGATATCTCCTACATAGATATGCTTAATCATAACTAAGATATATTCACATAAGGAAAAGCATGAATGACTGTAAACAGAAACAAATGAACATATATCAAAGAGCAAGATTTACCGTTACTTCGACTAAAATTTTATTTCTAAAATAGATTAGGGTATAGAGAGCGAATTGATTCTTCAGATTCCCATGTTACTTCACGTTCAGAGTGATTTTTCCTAGAGGATTTTAATAAATGGAATTACTTTCCTACACATAACCCTTTCTTGTCGATCTAAGATGGCTTCTGGTTTTGAGCAGGCCTCGGGTTTTGCAGTCTAGGTTGCCATGGACGTGCCTGATTTCCAGAGTTTTGATTTCCTTGCACTTTGTGGTCTTGATGTTGTGGTGTAGTGGATGATTGGCCGATTGCCTGCTTAAATTGTCCTTCCCTATCTCTCTTCTTATTATCCTCAGTTCGAGATAAAAATTCTTTCCTCTCGAACTCAAAAGTTTTGATTGCATCAGCAACTTCGGTGATATCCTTAAATTTTATGTACATGATCGATTTCCTAATTCGATCATTGACTGCCCACTTGCATTTTTCTGCCTGGGCTTCTGCTGATCCTGCAACGTCTCCTACAATACTAGCCAACCTTGAAAATCTAGTTATGAACTCAGAGGCTGGTTCATCACTCTCCTGTCGAATCACTGCATACTCCCTGATATAAGCTTCTTTATCAGCGGTAGAAAAACACTTGTCGTAAAAGATGGTACGAAAGTCGACCCATGAAAGATTAGCGTCAAAATCATCCCCTCCTTTGACTTGCTTATATCCTTCCCACCAAGTTTGTGCGTCATCTTCAAGTTTGTAAGTAGCCAATCTAACTTTGTATTGCTCCGGAACTCCAAGAACTCCGAAGATCTTTTCAACATGAGCTATCCAGTTTCTTGCTTCGACTGGATTAGTAGCGTGACTAAAGGATTTCGGCTTTTGTTTTTGGAATTTAGTGATCCATATGTCTATACTATAGGTAGTATGGTTCGTGGTATTCTCACGAATTTCTTCACCAGAGATTGGATTCGTGTTATTACGTTCTGGAGGACGAGTTTGTTGAATAACGGCCTCAGCTGTTTGAGCAACAAGGTTTGGAAGCAACCCGACAACAGCCTGGTTGATAGCATTAATTATGTTTGGATCAACTGGAGTCTCATTCGAAGAAGTGTTGTTACGTTCATGGTTAGTACGAGTACTCCTACGTAGCGGACGACGAGGAGGCATCTATAAGAATAGACATAGGAGTTAAATAAAATAAGAGACCAAGTTGAACCCTATCATAGATATCTACCCATTCCTCACAGGTTTTAATTACTATCTTCAAGTTTTCTACAGGAAAGAGCCTTTGCTCTGATACCATAGCTGTAACACCCCAACCCGGAAGGGCTGACGTGTCACAATAATAGTGGTATCATAAACAAAAGTCATAATTCCATTTATTTATTCGATAAGGATACAACCACACGACAACTAAACTTAAGGTTAATATACAAGCGAAGACATTCGACTTAATTAACTAACATCTTCAGATTTATTTCTAGGCTTTATTCTTCTCTCTTTTCCCCGCCCAAAGTAACCTGCTGACCTGTATATACAAAAATTTTACGGAATGAGCCGAATGCTCTGTAACACCCCAACCCGGAAGGGCTGACGTGACACAATAACAGTAGTATCATAAACAAAAGTCATAATTCCATTTATTTATTTGACAAGGATACAACCTCATGACTACTAAACTTAAGGTTAATATACAAGCGGAGACATTCGATTTAATTAACTAACATCTTCAGATTTAATCCTAGGCTTTATTCTTCTCTCTTTTCCCCGCCCAAAGTAACCTGTGGACCTGTATATAAAAAAAATTTTACGGAATGAGCCGAATGCTCAGTACGGAATTATAGGCTCAAAGAACAAATAACGCTTTATATGAAATCTTATCCGGATGGAACTTTATACGATGCAAGAACATAATTTCATAATCATATCTTACGGATGTACCCATGAGCAAACTTAAAACGTGACAATACACAGGTAGCTACTCCTGCATAATTATCACATAAGATGGCGAGTTGGCATACCCGTTATCCACCTCCTTATACTTAAATCCTAGGATCGATCCATACGCCTCCTAATAGCCTTATGTACCACACTTGTACTTAAGAGACGCCGTGAACTAATCTCTCCGTCACGGGTGGAGCACATGATGTCGATGCCGCAACAACATGCTCGTGGGACACTCCACGAGAAGCGATACTCAGGGTAACAGAGTACAAATGATCTTATTTACATAACTTATCAAAATACTTTTCATAACAAAACGTAACTTATCTTGGAACATGCGATAATGAGTACAACTTAACATAATACTATCGCATGACATGAAAGCTAAATTCAAAGTTTAGAATAGAAATTCAACGGACTGTCAAATGAATCGATAATCAAAGACGTGAGGAGTGTACGAATTTAATGGGTTTATAATAATTTGAATATGAAGCAATAAGGAGTAGGGTAAGGATCCGTACCTTAATAATTCCAAAGTGAAGCTACCTTGTGATAATATTTCAGATTTATACGGGCAGAGTTTAGACTATTGATTAGTCTTTTAACCTAATTTAAATAACATGCACACAACTAGGTTAGTAACTTAATACAGCCTTTACGATAACTCACGAGATCAAATTCTCACAACGAACGACAAAGTGCGATACTTAAACATCCATCGAATTAACGATGAACGACAAAGTACGATACTTAAACATCCATCGAATTAACGACGAACGACAAAGTATAACCCTAATGTGGGCAGCACTTAAACATCCATTGGATATATTGATCGATCGGACAATGAATCGTAATAGCGATCGAGTTAATACCCTGTTCTGCAGCACCCCGCTATACTAATTTGTGTTTCGTGTGTGTTTTGAGAGTAATTGGACGATATCTCAGCGCGTATTTGGAGTTTCTTCGTCGTTTTTGTGCCCAGAATCAAGTCCCAACATCCTCTATTTATACTGAAATTTTGACATTGTCGCGGCCCGCGTGACCTTAAGACTATCCTTACGCGGCCCGCGTAGATACTTATTTTATGCATAGAGTTGCCATGTGTGGGACTAGCCTAGCTGAGTCGACAGTTTTTTAAATTTTAACTTCGTCCGCAAGTTATTAAGATAATCGTCAAGTAGGGAATACCCCCCTGAGTTTTAGGGGCCCTAATCCTGATTCTGAAAATTCTGAAAATTCTAGGGTTTGTACGGAATTACTTGGGTGTCTTAATTAGGGTTTCCTATTGAATAATTTATAAATAATAATAATAGTTTTGGTTGATATATATAAGTATGGATCATAAGATAAATGTTTAGTTTATTATAAATTATTATTATTCTTTTTATTTCTAGAATAATGATTTTTAAATTTAGGGTTATTACAACTATTACCCCCTTAAAAGAAATTTCGTCATCGAAAATTTTCAAATAAGAATATAACATATCGCATAATTAACGGAAATGGAACTTTCATATCAGAGTTACTAACTTATATAACAAGAATCTCCTAAACACACATGTGTATCTGAAATTCATAATTACATTCATGACCAAAATTCTTAATTACCTTACCATCATGTCCTAATGGTTCTTCCACTAGATATCTTAATAACATATTTAATCATGCAGAAAATCAACATATACTTGCAGATAACAAGAGTGACTTATTGATACTGATATCTCCTACATAAACATGTTTAATCATAACTAAGATATATTCACATAAAGCAAAGCATGAATGACCATAAGCAGAAACAATTGAACATAGATCAAAGAGCAAGATTTACCGTTACTCGACTAAAATTCTATTACTAGAATAGATTAGGGTATAAAGAGCGAATTGATTCTTCAGATTCCCATGTTGCTTCGCGTTCAGAGTGATTTTTCCAAAGGATTTTAACAACCGGAATTACTTTCCTACGCAAAACCCTTTCTTGTCGATCTAAGATGGCTTCTGGTTCCTCTTCGTAGGACAAATCTTCGTGAATTGTAAGTAACGGATAACTAATGACATGGAGTGGATGATAATTATATCCTCTTAACGAGGAGACATGAAAAACGTTATGAACGTGAGAGAGTTGAGGAGGTAAAGCCAGTCGATATGACACTTCTCCAATTCTTTCAAGGATTTCAAATGGACCGATGAAACGGGGACTAAGCTTACCTTTAATTCCAAATCTACGAACGCCACGCCAAGGTGATACCTTTAAGAAAACGTGGTCGCCAATTTTAAATTCGAGTGGTCGTCTATCTTGATCTGCATAGCTCTTTTGTCTGCTCTGAGCTTCTTTCAGTTTTTCTCGGGCCATAGTGACTTTTTCATTTGTAATCTGAACTAATTCTGGCCCTTCAATAATCTTTTCTCCAACTTCATCCCAGCATATCGGTGCGCGACATTTCCGACCGTGCAAAAGCTCAAAAGGTGCCATGCCAATACTTGCTTGCCAACTATTGTTGTAAGCGAGCTCAACAAGGCATAGATATTCATCCCAGTTTCCAGACCATTCAAGTGCACATGCTCGGAGCATGTCTTCCAAGGTTTGAATCGTGCGTTCTGACTGCCCATCTGTTTGTGGATGGAAAGCCGTACTAAACTTCAGTCGTGTACCCCAAGCTGCCTGAAAACCTTTCCAAAATCGTGAGGTGAAACGTGGGTCTCTATCGGAAACAATGGAAGATGGTGTGCCATGGAGTCGAATAATTTCTTGAAGAAATATTTCGGATAACATATTAACCGAAAATCCTTGCTGAATTGGTAGAAAATGTGCTGACTTCGACAATCTATCGACAATAACCCATACAACATCATTCTTCTTGAAAGTCTTAGGCAAACCAGTAACAAAATCCATTGTGATCTCATCCCACTTCCATATGGGGATATCTAATGGCTGCAACAGACCGCTTGCTCGTTTGTGTTCAATTTTCACTTGTTGGCAAGTGAGGCATTTACTTACGTATCGAGCAATGTCTTCCTTCATGCCATTCCACCAGAAGTTCTGTCTTAAGTCTCGATACATCTTGGTAGATCCTGGGTGAATTGAAAATGGTGAGTTGTGAGCTTCGGCTAACAATGACTCACGAAGGGTGGAGTCATCGGGTACACAAAGTCTTTTACCGCACCAAATCACCCCATGATGGTCTATACGAAATTCAGATTGCTTACCCACCTCAAGATTTTGCACAATTGCCCAAAGTTCTCCATCTTGCTTCTGTGCATCTTTGATTCGTGATATGAGGTCGGGTTCAATTTGCATTCTAGCTAGATATCCATCAGATTTACTAACCTGAAGCCAAATGTTCATCCTTTTGAGATCCCTCATAATACGAGGCTGAATTTGTAAGCAAGATATAGTTCCGGAATTCTTTCGGCTCAACGCGTCAGCTACAACATTGGCTTTGCCTGGATGGTATTGAATATTTGCGTCGTAATCTTTTAAAAGTTCTAACCACCTTCTTTGCCTCATATTTAGCTCCTTCTGCGTGAATATGTACTTGAGGCTCTTGTGGTCGGTAAAGATATCACAACTTTCACCATACAGATAGTGTCGCCAAATCTTAAGTGCAAAGACGACTGCGGCTAGTTCTAAATCATGTGTAGGGTAGTTAACTTCATAAGGCTTTAACTGACGGGAGGCATAAGCGATAACCTTCCCATGTTGCATTAGCACACAACCTAATCCTTTCTTTGAGGCATCACTATAGACTTGGTAACCTCCTGATCCAGAAGGGAGAGCGAGTATCGGAGAGGATACAAGTCGTTTCTTCAATTCTTCAAAGCTTTTCTCTTGTTCCTCATTCCATGAGTAATTCACTCCTTTCCTAAGGAGTTTTGTGAGTGGTAAAGCAATTACTGAGAATCTTTCAACAAATCTTCGGTAATAGCCAGCAAGACCCAAGAAACTTCGTATTTCGGTAACAGAAGTGGGTCTTGGCCATTTTGTAATAACTTCAACCTTTGTTGGGTCTACCATAATTCCCTCTGCTGATATGACATGACCTAGAAATGCCACTTGGCTAAGCCAAAAATCACATTTGGAAAACTTAGCGTACAACTTCTCATGTCGCAAAGTTCCAAGTACTGCATGTAGATGTGCTTCATGCTCTTCATGACTCTTGGAATATACCAGAATGTCATCGATAAAAACAATTACGAATTTGTCTAGGAATTTGTGAAATACGCGATTCATCAAATCCATAAAGACTGCGGGTGCATTAGTTAGCCCAAAGGGCATAACCAAGAATTCGTAATGACCATAACGAGTACGAAAGGCGGTCTTGGGAACATCATCATTTTTTATCTTTAGCTGATGATACCCGGACCTTAGGTCGATTTTTGAAAAGAACTGAGCCCCCTGAAGTTGATCAAAGAGATCATCAATGCGAGGCAGAGGATACTGATTACGAATAGTAATCTTGTTCAGCTCTCGGTAGTCAATACATAAACGCATACTACCGTCTTTCTTCTTCACAAATAAGACCGGAGCACCCCAAGGTGAAACACTGGGTCTTATGAATCCTAGATCTAACAATTCTTGCAATTGTTCCTTCAACTCCTTCAGTTCCATTGGAGCCATACGGTATGGAGCTTTAGAAATAGGCTCGGCACCAGGGATCAAATCGATGGTGAATTCTACCTGACGGTCGGGTGGTAATCCCGGTAGTTCATCCGGAAATACATCAGGATATTCACGAACAACGGAGTGGCTATCGATACTCTTAACACTAGCAGAAGTATCCTTAATCGATGCTAAGAATCCAGCACAGCCGCTTGATATGAATTTTTGAGCTTTGAGCGCAGAGATAATTTTAAGAGATTTATGAGCTTGAGTTCCCTGATATATAATATCAGGATGATGAAGATCACCGAAAATAACACGGCGAGAATGACAATCTATAGTTACGCGATGTCGAGACAACCAATCTATTCCTAGAATAACATCAAAGTCACACATATGTATTGGAAATAGGTCGGCCTTACAGACAATAGATTCAATACGGATCGGACAATCCTTATATACGTAAGTGATTACGGATGAATTTTCCATGGGAGTGGAAATAGTTAAAGTATGATTTAAGAGAGTTGGTTTTATCGGAAGGTACTTAGTAAACGAGTGGGATACTAAAGAATGAGTCGCTCCTGTATCGAATAACACATAGATACTATGTTTACCAAGCTGAAGGGTTCCCGACACAGTACCTGGGGCATTAGCAGCATCAGTAGCAGAAAGTGCGAAAACTCTTCCTCCAACATTGGGTGGTGCAACGTTTGGTCGGTTATTCTTCTTAGTGTCTTTCTTTATACACTCCTTGATCATGTGTCCAGTTTGGCCACATCTAAAGCATGCTCCTGTACTTCGGTGACATACGCCCTGATGTCGCTTACCACAAGTATTACATAGAGGATATGTAATCTGATTCGGGTTTACATATTGATTCAGTGGTTGAGCTCTAATAGGTTCTGCATACAACTGAATCTGGTTTTGAGCAGGTCTCGGGTTTTGCGGTCTAGGTTGCCATGGACGTGCCTGATTTCCAGAGTTTTGATTTCCTTGCACTTTGCGGTCTTGATGTTGTGGCGTAGTGGATGATTGGCCGATTTCCTGCTTAAATTGTCCTTCCCTATTTCTCTTCTTATTATCCCCAGTTCGAGATAAAAATTCTTTCCTTTCGAACTCAAAAGTTTTGATTGCATCAGCAACTTCGGTGATATCCTTAAATTTCATATACATGATCGACTTCCGAATTCGATCATTGACTGCCCACTTGCATTTTTCTGCCTAGGCTTCTGCTGATCCTGCAACGTCTCCTACAATACTAGCCAACCTTGCAAATCGAGTAATGAACTCAGAGGCTGGTTCATCATTCCCCTGTCGAATCACTGCATACTCCCTGATATAAGCTTCTTTATCAGCGGTCGAAAAATACATGTCGTAAAAGATGTTACGAAAGTCGACCCATGAAAGATTAGCGTCAAAATCATCCCCTCCTTTGACTTGCTTATATCCTTCCCACCAAGTTTGTGCGTCATCTTCAAGTTTGTAGGTAGCCAATCTAACTTTGTATTGCTCCGGAACTCCAAGAACTCCAAAGATCTTTTCAACATGAGCTATCCAGTTTCTTGCTTCGACTGGATTAGTAGCGTGACTAAAGGATATCGGCTTTTGTTTTTGGAATTTACTAATCCATATGTCTATACTATAAGTAATATTGTTCGTGGTATTCTCACGAGTTTCACCACCAGAGGTTGGATTAGTGTTAGTGCGTTCTGGATGACGAGTTTGTTGAATAACGGCCTCAGCTGTTTGAGCAACAAGGTTTGGAAGCAACCCGACAACAGCCTGGTTGATAGCATTAATTACGTTTGGATCTACTGGAGTCTCATTCGAAGAAGTGTTGTTACGTACATGATTAGTACGAGTATTCCTACGTAGCGGACGACGAGGAGGCATCTATAAGAATAGACATAGGAGTTAAACCAAATAAGAGACCAAGTTGAACCCTATCATAGATATCTACCCATTCCTCACAGGTTTTTATTACTGTCTTCAAGTTTTCTACAGGAAAGAGCCTTTGCTCTGATACCATAGCTGTAACACCCCAACCGGAAGGGCTGACGTGTCACAATAACAGTAGTATCATAAACAAAAGTCATAATTCCATTTATTTATTTGACAAGGATACAACCTCATGACTACTAAACTTAAGGTTAATATACAAGCGGAGACATTCGATTTAATTAACTAACATCTTCAGATTTAATCCTAGGCTTTATTCTTCTCTCTTTTCCCCGCCCAAAGTAACCTGTGGACCTGTATATAAAAAAAAATTTACGGAATGAGCCGAATGCTCAGTACGGAATTATAGGCTCAAAGAACAAATAACGCTTTATATGAAATCTTATCCGGATGGAACTTTATACGATGCAAGAACATAATTTCATAATCATATCTTACGGATGTACCCATGAGCAAACTTAAAACGTGACAATACACAGGTAGCTACTCCTGCATAATTATCACATAAGATGGCGAGTTGGCATACCCGTTATCCACCTCCTTATACTTAAATCCTAGGATCGATCCATACGCCTCCTAATAGCCTTATGTACCACACTTGTACTTAAGAGACGCCGTGAACTAATCTCTCCGTCACGGGTGGAGCACATGATGTCGATGCCGCAACAACATGCTCGTGGGACACTCCACGAGAAGCGATACTCAGGGTAACAGAGTACAAATGATCTTATTTACATAACTTATCAAAATACTTTTCATAACAAAACGTAACTTATCTTGGAACATGCGATAATGAGTACAACTTAACATAATACTATCGCATGACATGAAAGCTAAATTCAAAGTTTAGAATAGAAATTCAACGGACTGTCAAATGAATCGATAATCAAAGACGTGAGGAGTGTACGAATTTAATGGGTTTATAATAATTTGAATATGAAGCAATAAGGAGTAGGGTAAGGATCCGTACCTTAATAATTCCAAAGTGAAGCTACCTTGTGATAATATTTCAGATTTATACGGGCAGAGTTTAGACTATTGATTAGTTTTTTTAACCTAAATTAAATAACATGCACACAACTAGGTTAGTAACTTAATACAGCCTTTACGATAACTCACGAGATCAAATTCTCACAACGAACGACAAAGTGCGATACTTAAACATCCATCGAATTAACGATGAAGGACAATGTACGATACTTAAACATCCATCGAATTAACGACGAACGACAAAGTATAACCCTAATGTGGGCAGCACTTAAACATCCATTGGATATATTGATCGATCGGACAATGAATCGTAATAGCGATCGAGTTAATACCCTGTTCTGCAGCACCCCGCTATACTAATTTGTGTTTCGTGTGTGTGTTAATTATAGTGAACAGACGATAACTCGACGTACAATTGAAATTTTAACGTCGTTTTTGTGCCAAAATTCGAGTGCCAACCTCTGCTATTTATACCCGAAAATTGACTTGCCTTACGGACCGTAAGACTTATCCCTTACGGTCCGTAAGGGACACCTAAATACCATAGGGTTGCCGCGTGTGGGACTAGCCTTGCTGATTTGACAGATTTCATAAATTCAATTTTGCGAGCGAGTTTTTAAGATAATCGTAACTAGAAAATACCCCCCCTGAGTTTTAGGGGTCCTGATCCTGATTCTGAAAATTCTGAAAATTCTAGGGTTTGTACAGAATTACTTGGGTGTCTTAATTAGGGTTTCCTATTGGGTAATTTTATAAATAATAATAATAGTTTTGGTTGATATACATAAGTATGGATCATAAGATAAATGTTTAGTTTATTATAAATTATTATTATTCTTTTATTTCTAGAATAATGATTTTAAATTTATGGTTATTACAACTATTACTTATATAACAATAATCTCCTAAATACACATGTGTATCTGAAATTCATAATTAAGTCCATGACTATAATTGTCAATTACCTTACATATGTGCCCTAATGGTCCTCCTATAACGCATCTTAATAAAATATCTTACCGTACGAAAAGTCAATGGAAACTTACAGATAATAGAGTGACTATTGGTACTGATATCTCCTACATAGATATGCTTAATCATAACTAAGATATATTCACATAAGGTAAAGCATGAATGACTGTAAACAGAAACAAATGAACATATATCAAAGAGCAAGATTTACCGTTACTTCGACTAAAATTTTATTTCTAAAATAGATTAGGGTATAGAGAGCGAATTGATTCTTCAGATTCCCATGTTACTTCACGTTCAGAGTGATTTTTCCTAGAGGATTTTAATAAATGGAATTACTTTCCTACACATAACCCTTTCTTGTCGATCTAAGATGGCTTCTGGTTTTGAGCAGGCCTCGGGTTTTGCAGTCTAGGTTGCCATGGACGTGCCTGATTTCCAGAGTTTTGATTTCCTTGCACTTTGTGGTCTTGATGTTGTGGTGTAGTGGATGATTGGCCGATTGCCTGCTTAAATTGTCCTTCCCTATCTCTCTTCTTATTATCCTCAGTTCGAGATAAAAATTCTTTCCTCTCGAACTCAAAAGTTTTGATTGCATCAGCAACTTCGGTGATATCCTTAAATTTTATGTACATGATCGATTTCCTAATTCGATCATTGACTGCCCACTTGCATTTTTCTGCCTGGGCTTCTGCTGATCCTGCAACGTCTCCTACAATACTAGCCAACCTTGAAAATCTAGTTATGAACTCAGAGGCTGGTTCATCACTCTCCTGTCGAATCACTGCATACTCCCTGATATAAGCTTCTTTATCAGCGGTAGAAAAACACTTGTCGTAAAAGATGGTACGAAAGTCGACCCATGAAAGATTAGCGTCAAAATCATCCCCTCCTTTGACTTGCTTATATCCTTCCCACCAAGTTTGTGCGTCATCTTCAAGTTTGTAAGTAGCCAATCTAACTTTGTATTGCTCCGGAACTCCAAGAACTCCGAAGATCTTTTCAACATGAGCTATCCAGTTTCTTGCTTCGACTGGATTAGTAGCGTGACTAAAGGATTTCGGCTTTTGTTTTTGGAATTTAGTGATCCATATGTCTATACTATAGGTAGTATGGTTCGTGGTATTCTCACGAATTTCTTCACCAGAGATTGGATTCGTGTTATTACGTTCTGGAGGACGAGTTTGTTGAATAACGGCCTCAGCTGTTTGAGCAACAAGGTTTGGAAGCAACCCGACAACAGCCTGGTTGATAGCATTAATTATGTTTGGATCAACTGGAGTCTCATTCGAAGAAGTGTTGTTACGTTCATGGTTAGTACGAGTACTCCTACGTAGCGGACGACGAGGAGGCATCTATAAGAATAGACATAGGAGTTAAATAAAATAAGAGACCAAGTTGAACCCTATCATAGATATCTACCCATTCCTCACAGGTTTTAATTACTATCTTCAAGTTTTCTACAGGAAAGAGCCTTTGCTCTGATACCATAGCTGTAACACCCCAACCCGGAAGGGCTGACGTGTCACAATAATAGTGGTATCATAAACAAAAGTCATAATTCCATTTATTTATTCGATAAGGATACAACCACACGACAACTAAACTTAAGGTTAATATACAAGCGAAGACATTCGACTTAATTAACTAACATCTTCAGATTTATTTCTAGGCTTTATTCTTCTCTCTTTTCCCCGCCCAAAGTAACCTGCTGACCTGTATATACAAAAATTTTACGGAATGAGCCGAATGCTCTGTAACACCCCAACCCGGAAGGGCTGACGTGTCACAATAACAGTAGTATCATAAACAAAAGTCATAATTCCATTTATTTATTTGACAAGGATACAACCTCATGACTACTAAACTTAAGGTTAATATACAAGCGGAGACATTCGATTTAATTAACTAACATCTTCAGATTTAATCCTAGGCTTTATTCTTCTCTCTTTTCCCCGCCCAAAGTAACCTGTGGACCTGTATATAAAAAAAATTTTACGGAATGAGCCGAATGCTCAGTACGGAATTATAGGCTCAAAGAACAAATAACGCTTTATATGAAATCTTATCCGGATGGAACTTTATACGATGCAAGAACATAATTTCATAATCATATCTTACGGATGTACCCATGAGCAAACTTAAAACGTGACAATACACAGGTAGCTACTCCTGCATAATTATCACATAAGATGGCGAGTTGGCATACCCGTTATCCACCTCCTTATACTTAAATCCTAGGATCGATCCATACGCCTCCTAATAGCCTTATGTACCACACTTGTACTTAAGAGACGCCGTGAACTAATCTCTCCGTCACGGGTGGAGCACATGATGTCGATGCCGCAACAACATGCTCGTGGGACACTCCACGAGAAGCGATACTCAGGGTAACAGAGTACAAATGATCTTATTTACATAACTTATCAAAATACTTTTCATAACAAAACGTAACTTATCTTGGAACATGCGATAATGAGTACAACTTAACATAATACTATCGCATGACATGAAAGCTAAATTCAAAGTTTAGAATAGAAATTCAACGGACTGTCAAATGAATCGATAATCAAAGACGTGAGGAGTGTACGAATTTAATGGGTTTATAATAATTTGAATATGAAGCAATAAGGAGTAGGGTAAGGATCCGTACCTTAATAATTCCAAAGTGAAGCTACCTTGTGATAATATTTCAGATTTATACGGGCAGAGTTTAGACTATTGATTAGTTTTTTTAACCTAAATTAAATAACATGCACACAACTAGGTTAGTAACTTAATACAGCCTTTACGATAACTCACGAGATCAAATTCTCACAACGAACGACAAAGTGCGATACTTAAACATCCATCGAATTAACGATGAAGGACAAAGTACGATACTTAAACATCCATCGAATTAACGACGAACGACAAAGTATAACCCTAATGTGGGCAGCACTTAAACATCCATTGGATATATTGATCGATCGGACAATGAATCGTAATAGCGATCGAGTTAATACCCTGTTCTGCAGCACCCCGCTATACTAATTTGTGTTTCGTGTGTGTTTTGAGAGTAATTGGACGATATCTCAGCGCGTATTTGGAGTTTCTTCGTCGTTTTTGTGCCCAGAATCAAGTCCCAACATCCTCTATTTATACTGAAATTTTGACTTTGTCGCGGCCCGCGTGACCTTAAGACTATCCTTACGCGGCCCGCGTAGATACTTATTTTATGCATAGAGTTGCCACGTGTGGGACTAGCCTAGCTGAGTCGACAGTTTTTTAAATTTTAACTTCGTCCGCAAGTTATTAAGATAATCGTCAAGTAGGGAATACCCCCCTGAGTTTTAGGGGCCCTAATCCTGAAAATTCTAGGGTTTGTACGGAATTACTTGGGTGTCTTAATTAGGGTTTCCTATTGAATAATTTATAAATAATAATAATAGTTTTGGTTGATATATATAAGTATGGATCATAAGATAAATGTTTAGTTTATTATAAATTATTATTATTCTTTTTATTTCTAGAATAATGATTTTTAAATTTAGGGTTATTACATGCTCAGTACGGAATAATAGGCTCAAAGAACAAATAACGCTTTATATGAAATGTTATTCGGAGGAAACTTTATGTGAAAATGATATGATGCACGTAACGAAATTTCATAATCATATCATACGGATGTACCCATGAGCCAAACTTAAAACGTGACAATACACAGGTAGCTACTCCTGCATAATTATCACACGAGATGGCGAGTTGGCATACCCGCTATCCACCTCCTTAACTTAAATCCTAGGATCGATCTATACGCCTCCTAGTAGCTTTGTACCTCACTTGTACCTAGGGACGCCGTGAACTGATCTCTCCGTCACGGATGGAGCACATGATGTCGATGCCGCAACAACATGCTCGTGGGACACTCCACGAGAAGCGATGCTCACGGTATCAGAGTACAATTGGTCGTATTTACATAACTTATCAAAATATTTTTCATAACAAGACATAACATATTTTGGAACATGCGATAATGAGTACAACTAACATAATACTATCGCATGACATGAAAGTTAAATCCAAGGTTATGATTAGAATAGGAATCCAACGGACTGTCAAATGAATCGATAATCAAAGACGTGATGAGTTTTTAAAAGATATCTTAATTTAATGGGTTTATAATAATTGAATATGAAGCAACAAAGAGTGGGGTAAGGATCCGTACCTTAATAATTCCAAAGTGATGCTACCTTATGATAATATTTCAGATTTATACGGGCAGAGTTTAGACTACTGATTAGTCTTTTAACCTAATTTAAATAACATGCACACAAACTAGGTTAGTAACTTAATACAGCATTTACGATAACTCACGAGATCAACCCTCACAACGAATGACAAAGTGCTATGCTTAAACATCCATCGGATTCACAACGAAGGACAGAGTATTCCCCGAATTCGGGTGGCACTCAACATCCGGTCGGAATCACGACTAATGACAAAGCATCACCCTAATGTGGGCAGCACTTAAACATCCATTGAGTACATTGATCGATCGGACAATGAATCGTAATAGCGATCGAGTTAATACCCTGATTGCAGCACCGTTTCGTGATCGTGTGTGTGTTAATTATAGTGAACAGACGATAACTCGACGTACAATTGAAATTTTAACGTCGTTTTTGTGCCAGAATTCGAGTGCCAACCTCTGCTATTTATACCCGAAAATTGACTTGCCTTACGGACCGTAAGACTTATCCCTTACGGTCCGTAAGGGACACCTAAATACCATAGGGTTGCCGCGTGTGGGACTAGCCTTGCTGACTTGACAGATTTCATAAATTCAATTTTTCCAGCGAGTTTTTAAGATAATCGTAACTAGAAAATACCCCCCTGAGTTTTAGGGGCCCTGATCCTGATTCTGAAAATTCTAGGGTTTGTACAGAATTATTTGGGTGTCTTAATTAGGGTTTCCTATTGGGTAATTTTATAAATAATAATAATAGTTTTGGTTGATATACATAAGTATGGATCATAAGATAAATGTTTAGTTTATTATAAATTATTATTATTCTTTTATTTCTAGAATAATGATTTTAAATTTATGGTTATTACATTTAGTGTTCTAAGACTATCTCCAATGGGCCCTTGGAGCTCATGCCCTTGGATGCCCTTAGAGATAATTACCATTGGAGTTCATCCATCATATCATTGTCCTTAGGTGAGATGCCCTTTCACAAGGGCATGTGTTTGCCTCTCTTCATGCAATAAAGTTGGCCCAAAGTAAGAAAAAGAAATGTTTTATTTAAATATTTTGTGTAATGAATAGGTGATGAGGTGGAAATTAAGAAGGGTAAGGATATTTGTAGGGTTGTAGATGAAATTGAGGTTTTTAAAGATTTGTAAGGATATTACATATCAGATGATGTGGCAGCTAAGGACGACTAAGGGCGCATTTAGCGTTGGAGATAGTCTAAGGGACCAAAGTTCGATTCCTGCTCTCCCCGTTATTTTTTGCTGCACCTGGTGATGATGAGAGACTAAGCGAGTAGGCGGTGATCGCTAGTTCGATCTTTGAACTGAGCGGGTTTTATCTTACTGCACTGTCGTGTTTTCGGGCGAGTGTTTACGGACTTTGGCCCTAGGTGAGGGTTTTCCCCAGTTCGAAGACGAGTGTATTCCGATATGGTAAATTTCCCCAGTATCTCATTTGGAAATTACAAGATCTCCTTTCAAGTCAAAACCAACGTGTCTAAATTCTAAACCTACCCATAGCTCATCACTGATTCACCCTGTACTGCACTCACTCTCTCTCTCTCTCTCTCTCTCTCTATACACTCTACAGCACTGCTTGCTTATCGATAGTCGATTTTCAGGTACATATATTCGTATCACGATCCAGTTCGAAGCGATTCCAATCAAATATTGTGTGATTCCAGCAACAATTTCTTCTTCACTGGTGAATCGGCTATGGATATCTTCACAAATCACGTTTGAAGAGGTCTGTGTACACCTTTATCCATAGTTTTGTTCCTAATTTAGGTTTTAGCTTCTCTCATCTGCTCAATATTAGTTTCTAGCCTTCGAATTTCGAAATCTGAAGAGAATATAAGACATTAAGCCGTATTTTTACCAGTAGCTAGGGTTTTGGGTGTAATTATGAAGAAATCGGCATACCGTGATTGCTAATTAGGTTTTGAGTTTTCTCTCAGCTTAAAATTACATTCTAGGGTTAGAATTTTCAAATCTGAAGAAGATATAAGATTTTAAGCTCTATTTTTCATCTGTCGTTAGGGCTTGGGGTGTAATTATGAAGAAATTGGCGTATGTTGGTTACTAATTTAGGTTTTAGTTACTCTATCTGCTCAAAGTTAGTTTCTAGGGTTGGAATTTTGAAAGGTGAAGACGGTATAAGACATTAATCACTATTTTTCATTCGTCGAAATCGCTATTAGTGTGATTGCTATTTTGTTGATAACAAAACAAGCACGTAGTTGACGTAGTCTGTTCATCGGCATAAAGGATTAAGAGTTGAGGAAAAGATATGGCAGATCTGGATCAGTTATTAACTAAAAAAGTAGCTGATCGATACCTGAAACGTGAAGTACTTGGAGAAGGTACATATGGAGTTGTTTACAAAGCCATTGATACTAAGGTATGATTATACTGTATCACATACTTGTATTTTACTATTTTATATGATTTGTCTATGTGACCATTCTAAAATTAGGGTTCACCGTTCATGTACTTAAGGGGTGTTGGGATTGCTTATATAAACAACTTATGCTAAAAGAAGATGCATATTTTGAGTTTATTGCAGGGTAAACATGTAATTTTGAATCCAACAAGAAGAATCCGTTTGAGATATTTAAAACAAGCATATAACTCTATAAGCATGGCCACTTTTCTTCATCCAGACATTCAAAAGCACGCAATAAGCAGATAAACGGTTTATATAAGCAATCCCTTATGTTTTTCTAGGTACCTACCCTGTAGTTGAAGCTAAACTCTTTTATGTCTGATATATATGAAACTATTAATAAGTAAAGTAATTGAACGGTGATGTGTTTTGTATACACTTTTTAATCTCTGGTTATACAATAGTGATGTTTAGAGATCTTTGATGTACGGATGATGACTGATACCATTTCGTGATTTTGTCTACTATTTTAATGATAAAAGGGTGTTTAAATCATGACACAAACACGGTTTCAAAGCTATTTTTTTTTGTTAAATAGAAGGAATTAGACACTTAACTTTGGTGGGACACTGGGACACTTACTATTTTTTTTACGTTAGTTTACATGATATGCTATTAACTATTGGCTTCTGGAACAGACAGGACAAACGGTTGCTATAAAGAAAATCCGGCTTGGAAAGCAGAAGGAAGGGGTGAATTTTACCGCCCTTAGAGAAATAAAGTTATTAAAAGAGCTTAAGGATCCAAATATAATAGAGCTGATTGATGCATTTCCTCATAAAGGAAACTTGCATCTTGTTTTTGAGTTTATGGAGACTGATCTTGAAGCTGTTATTCGAGATAGAAACATCGTTCTTTCACCCACTGATATAAAGTCCTACCTTCAAATGACATTAAAAGGACTTGCTTTTTGCCATAAGAAATGGGTTTTGCACAGGTAACTTGGCACCAAGACATCACTTTTTTGTGAGTGTGAATTACCTTTTAACCAATATACTTGACTCTTTGTATCAAAATCCAAAACAATCATCGTAGTCGGAACAAATTTTCTAAAAAAATAACTTATACTTGCAAAATATAAATATTGGCAACCATAGTACTTGATTTTTAGCTTTACAACAAGTTTAAAATATACGTTCTTCTAAAAGTTTAAAATTCATAATACTTTTAAATTTCATCACCAATTTATAGTAGATAACAGGAAAATTCCCAATTAAAATGGATCAAAGTAAGAGTAACAAAAAGCTAGAAAACAATTTACTCAAACTTTATACAGAGATTTTATTCAAACATGCGGAAGCTTAAAAACTTAGAACACTTACAAGGAAAACTTCAAGCTATTTAGAGGATTACACAACCTAGAATACCTAACTTGTGTAATCCTCTAAATAGCTTGAAGTTTTCCTTGTAAGTGTTCTAAGTTTTTAAGCTTCCGCATGTTTGAATAAAATCTCTGTATAAAGTTTGAGTAAATTGTTTTCTAGCTTTTTGTTACTCTTACTTTGATCCATTATCAGTTACTTGTATTAGCCTGAAGTAAAAAAAAAAAAAAAAAGAAAAGAAAATTAAGGTTATTACTATGCATCATCTTGACGCAGTGTTTACTTTGTTAATTTAGTGAAACAAATTGTTATGTGTAATGATTTAATTTTATTAACCATGGAGTGGATCAGTGTGATACGTTTTATTATTTTTAAAGTGCAAATATGATATCATTATCTTTTGGAATGACTTTTTGAAATTTGGCATTGCCCCTTCAAACCAATACCTATCGTACATGGCAATATTTGGGGATTTTCTTGGAGTTGTATCAAATAAATGTTTCTTTAATACAAATTACAAAGTGTGAAGCATGATGTTACAAAAGTAATTTGCTTCCTTTTTGTTGGTTACACTATTTTGTGTCTTCTAACAGTAATTTGCTTCCCTTTTGATGCTTACATTACTTTTGAGTTTTCTTAATAACTTGAATTTTTTTTTCTGGCAGGGATATGAAACCAAATAATCTTTTGATAGGACCTCGTGGACAACTAAAACTTGCAGATTTTGGTCTGGCACGCATATTTGGTAGTCCAGATAGAAGGTTCACTCACCAGGTATTCTTTTCATTCTGTATCTAATCATTAAATGTGATACACTCATAAACTTTGCTTTTTAACACAATTTTGGATAACAAACTTGACATCTGGTAATTCAGTTAATATATATGTTAAATGTTACCAGAGGCTAAAGGTATTTTTTTGAATTGCTAAGTTTTTCAATAAGAATGGCAATATTAAATGGGTTAGCAATTATTAGACAAAGTATTATAGTATAAGGACTAGATGTGTAATATGGGGTTCTTTATAAACACCAACCTCAAGTAACCCTAATCACACAATTACATTACAGTCTAATACAATTCTGATTACAAAGTTTATCTGCAATGTCGACCCTAACCTGTTTAGCCCCAACCCTTTGTATCGTAGCATATATGATTAATATCTTTTTATCTGAAGTATGCATACATGTGGTAATTTTGCACATCATCTTGACAAAGTTTGTTCATAGGTCTTTGCTCGATGGTATAGAGCACCTGAACTATTATTTGGAGCAAAACAGTATGGTCCTGGGGTTGATGTTTGGGCAGCAGCTTGCATATTTGCTGAGCTCCTTCTACGCCGCCCTTTTCTGCAGGTGAGTGCACATTGTTTTATAAGAGATGATTGACTACTTTAGATTGTTTGATTTTATGCAACTTGCAGTAAACCCATGTGACTCCTGTCTGTCACAGAACTTCTAGATTTTGACTTTATTAACCTGTGCTGATTTCACTACAATTAGTATATGGTTTGCTTGCAATTCTTTCTACACGATTTTGGGAAGTGTGTAGATTTTTGTCAACTGCACATAATCACACTTATAATCGTGTAAGAGATGTTTACAATTATAAGTGCAGAGAGATGTAGAAGGTCATGAAAATTTCAGCACCTATTATTGTAAAAAATATGTTTGCACTCAAAAATGTAAAACTTGTGCACACGTAAAAACGTAGAGCTCGATTAGTTATGCCAAATTTCATCACGCTTTCTCTTGCATGAGGAAATTGTCGAAAATTTCTATGTTTCCGCACGCTTATAAGCGCGAACAATTTTTTCTACAGTTATATGCATGAAAATTCTCTTTCCTCATCTTTCTCTTGCTTATAAATTTGAACCTTTATTACTAGTTTAAAAGTGTGAACTGGAGTTATATGCATGAAACAGTTTTGGGTAAATTACACTTTTCGTCCTTTATGTTTGTACCAGATTGCAACGCATAGCCTTTAACTTCAATAATTACAGTGACAATCCTTTATTTGTAAAACCTATTACACCCAAGGTCCTTTTCACTAATGAGTGTTAGATTTTCCAGTTAAATATGGACATATGCAAAGCACCCGAGGGTCCTTTTGTAATTTTACCTCTCTTTGTATACATATAGAAATAAAAAACACTCTTAAATCTCACTCTCTCCTTAACACTCTTTCTCTCTCAACTCATATTCAACAACAAAATTTTTTATCAGAATATTGTTGTTGATGCAACAATAAAATCTGAATGAAACTTTATCAAATCAAAGCCAAAACTTATTTCAATCAGCAGTGTGAAATTGGGGATCAAGATTCCAACATCAGTGTTAATTCAGAATCATAAATCTGAATAAAAAATCAAAACTGTTCTTCAAGATTCCAATATTTGGGAGAGAGATTGTTTGTTATTTAGAGAAATAGGCTGCTGAACGGACTTCGGATCTAAGGTTTTCCGGCAAACTGACTTGGGATTGAAACCATCGGCAAACCGCACGCCGTCGTAAACTGCACGTCGGAGACCATGGTGGTGGTGGCTGATAAATGAATGTCGTCCTCAAATCCCCGTCGTAAACCGCACGCCGTTGTCTTCCACCTGCCGGAGACCATGGTGGTGGTTGATGAACAAACGCCGTCCTCAAATCCCTGTCATCTTCCACCCACGGTCGTCTTCCACGTTTATGAACAAATGTTAATCTTGATTGTTTCGATGTAAACGCCCTAATTTTGGGTAAGGTTGTGTTTTCTTTTGAAACCCTAATTTTGAAATTGAAGTTTGTGATAGTGGTGGTGGTTGTTGTGAAGTTGGTGGTGGTGCTCGAGGTTGCCGGAGGGTTGTGGTGGTGGTGGGACGGTGGTGGTGATAGCGGAGATCGAGATGGTTGGGGTTTAGGTGTGCAGGTTATGCATACTGACATATACATATCTTATATGTATACATATTAACAAAATAATTAGGATAAATTACACTTTTCGTCCTTTATGTTTATATGTAGTTGCAATGGATGACCTTTACCTTTGATAATTACAGCCACAGTCCTTTATTTGGAAAACTCAGTACGTCTTTCGTCCTTTAGCACTAACCAGGTTAAAATTTTCAGTTAAATTTATTCACTTAAGGGCAATTTAGTCTTTTTACTTAATTATTTATAGTTAAATAAAAGAAAAAAAATCAAAAATAAATATATCTATGGTTTACATAAATCCAGGTCAATCATCCCCCCTCTCTTCAATCGACCTCCACCACCCACCACCGTATCCCAGCCACCACCACTGAATCGAGCTCCACCATCACCGTATCCGGCCACCACAAACCTACCACCACCGAATCCAGCCGACGTATACCATCACCACCACCGCCTTCATCCAGATCCCCAACTCCCTATCTCTTCTCTTCTAGTTTAGATCTTATTATAATCATGTTCATTTTCAAACTCCCCAATTTGCATCATACGAAATTATTGTTTATCTTCAAAATTCAAAAGAACATGTCCAGTTCTACTTGTTCTTCAAGAGCACACACTGAGTGTGTGTGAGAGAGAGAGAGAAACAAATCCGAGCTCATCTGTGTGAACCAGCGTGCGTGAACTTCTGAAAATTTTCAAACCAAGCGCATACTCTTATTTATTCCGCTTTCACCAAGCATCTAGGTCAAAACTTTCAATCGATTTGGGGGCTAGGGTTTGTTGAAATTTTGGGTTTCAGAAAATAACAAAGATGATACTGATGGTGTTGTTGCGAGGACTTGCTGCCGCTCTCTATCTCCGACTACCACCAGTCACCACCTCCTCTCTCTGCAACCAAACCCCACCCTATCACCACCAAATCCGCCACTGCCACCACCACCAAAACCCCCTTTGAGCTTCCAATAAAGAGCTAGCCCAGATACACACAATGCTACTGCCAAAATGACCAGACAACACCAGAAACAAGACCCAGATCGTCTTGTTATCTTGATTTATCTATGCGATGTCTCTGTGTAGATCTTGATTTGTCACGGACTCCAATGAGGATGATGATGATGATGACGTGGAGGAGGAGCAATCGCGACAATATGACGGCGTAGGGTGGTCGTCAGTGGCCGGAGTGGTGGCGGCGGCGGCGGTTGTGAGGAGGAGGAAATTGTTGGGTGAAGATGATGTATACAGACTCAAAATAGGGTTTGTGATGTGTATTTATAAGTTTTTTATTTTGTTTTTGTTTTATTTATAATATATTTTAATTGGATTGCTAAAAAGACCAAATTGCCCTTAGTTAAATAAATTTAACTGAAAATTTTAACCAAGTTAGTGCTAAAGGACGAAAGACGTACTAAGTTTTCCAAATAAAGGACTGTGGCTGTAATTATTAAAGGTAAAGGTCATCCATTGCAACTAGCTATAAACATAAAGGACGAAAAGTGTAATTTATCCAAATAATTAATTGTTTTAAAGTATTTTCAGCTTATTTATTATAATGTATTTTTTTTAATGCGTAAAATGACCAAATTGCCCTCATGTGCAATGCACATGACTAATGTTAACTGAGAATTTAAACTGGGTTAATGTTAAAGGACCTTGGGTGTAATGAGTTTTACAAATAAAGGATTGTGACTGTAATTATTGAAGTTAAAGGCTATCCGTTGCAATCCGGTACAAACATAAAGGACGAAAAGTGTAATTTACCCAACAGTTTTTTTCTACAGTTATACACATGAATTTTTTTTTTCCTACAGTTATATGCATGAAACAATTTTTTCTACACATTTTTCAAAACCTGGGTGCAAATCGAGCCGGGGGTCTCACTGGAAGCAGCCTCTCTATTCCTACGGGGTAGAGGTAAGGCTGTGATGTGATGTCTACATCTACCCTCCTCAGACCATAGTTACCTAAATCGCTAGGGTAGCCACGATCCACGTATTGGATCGTGGTGTACCCAATCGTAAGCGTACCGGAACGCCATGGTCCGGCGAACCGAGTTGCGTCAGTACGGTGTTTCTTATTGCGGAGGTACGGCGATCCAAATTGATCCGGTTCAGCGAATCAAATAGACAAGGTGGACATTCCAAATTGATTGGGTACAGCGATCCATAGTTGAATTCAGACGCCAATGTTGTTTTCAGCCAGAAACCAGTAAAAAGGGGAAGAAGAAACAGTGGTTGCGTATGTTTTAGGTCTTTAGGGTTTAAATAAGTTTAGTTATTACAACATTTAACCCCTCTATTTTTACTTGTTTACATTTAAACCCTAAAACTTATAGTTTTTTACATAAAAAGTGTGAAAGTAGTTTGTGTATTTGAACATTTAACCCTCTCTATCCTTACTAGTTTACATCTGGTCCTTAAACTAATAAATTTATACATAAAAAAGTATAAATTAAGATTATATATATAACATTTAACCAAATTACATCAGTTTCTACTCCTATTCAATTTCAATTTTTATCTTCAACCTTCAATGTTTATGTTCGGTAATTTGAATTTTGGAATTTGATAATTTATGTTTTAATTTGTGTACACTGAACCGGACTCAATGGTACACCGTACCGGTTCGTACCGAAATGAACCTACCCCCCTCCGTACCGAAAACGTCACCTCTAGCGAATCCCGTACCCGAACCGCGTACCCGTACCGGAGCAAACCGCGAATTAGGTAACTATGCCTCAGACCCTACCTTAGCTTTGCTATTGGTGGGATTTACTGAGTATGATGATGATGAGTGTTTCTTTAAGGCTCTGGTGCAGATAGTTAACTCACATAAAATTAAATAAGTTTTATGCAGCTTGTTTTTATTATTGAAAATACAGTTAATGGTTGATTGGAAATATTTATAGGGTAGCAGTGACATCGATCAATTGGGCAAAATTTTTGCTGCATTTGGGACTCCAAAAGCTTCCCAATGGCCAGATATGATTTATCTTCCCGATTATGTTGAGTACCAATTTGTTCCTGGGCAGTCTCTTAAAACATTGTTTCCAATGGCCAGTGATGATGCGTTAGATCTGTTATCCAAGATGTTTGCATACGATCCAAAGGCTAGAATTTCAGCACAACAAGCTTTAGAGCATAGGTAATTGTTGATTGTTGGTAGAGGTGGCTAAATGGGTGGTGTTCGCCTGTTCGGGTCAATATGGTAAATTATTTGGTATGTGTCGAACAAATTGGGTTTTGCAAAAACACTTTTTCTCCAATTCACTTTTATAAATATATTTCATGTATCCAAAATTTTGATTATAACACTTCTATTATAATTATCTCATTCTCATATTTTAAACAAAAGCACTCCGGTTGACTTTCAACCTGTTTTACCAATTTGATAAAATCACTTCGTTCGGCGGGAAGTTCGTTTGTGTTCGTTCCTTTAATAAATGAACGAACACGAACAAGAAATTTTGTTCGTTTAGTTAAATGAACGAACATGAACAAAGCCCATATTTGTTCATTTATGTTCATGAGCGTTCGGTAACGTGTTCTTTCGTGTTAGATAGTGCTCATTAGTGTTTTCAGTTTTTATATTTTATTTAAATACTTCAAAATTCCAACAAATAAAATATTTAATAAGTATCGGTGTATTATATATTCTGTTAATTCTATATTTTGTTCATGAACGCTTCTTTGTTTTCATTTGTGTTCATGAACACTAGTTTTTGTTCATGAACATTCGTTACCTAAAATTAACAAACGACCACGAACACATTCATTTCCATAACGAACGAACACGAACAGAGATTCTGTTCGGTAAGTGTCCATGAACAGTTCGTGAACACATATTTCCTTGACAAACGGACACGAACTTGGTCTTGTTCTTGTTTTTGTTCGTGCTCGTGTTCGGTTCATTCATAAACCATTACCCAGATCGACTCGTTCATAAAGTAAGTGGGTCGAAATTGCCACCTATATCTAGTTGGTTAATATTTTGACAAGTTCTTTATAAACTTCTAGCGATTATATTCGGTGGTACGTGTTAGGTACTTTTCTTCTGGACCTCCACCTACTGAACCAGCTTTGCTTCCAAGACCACCACCAAAAAAGGAGTCTATCGAGTCAAAGCCCTCGGATTTTGGTCCAACTGTGCTATCACCTACACGAAAGTCAAGACGAGTGATGCCCCACCCTGAAGGGTATGATGGTAATTTACTACAACAAGCAAAATTTGATGACCATGGCATTGGCAATGAAAGAAGTGGACCCGCACCAATGTCTCTAGATTTTTCAGTTTTTGACGCAAGGCCTCCAGCTAGACCAACAATTAACAGGTAAATTGCATATTTGCGTCAGTGCTATTTGAGTTTGTTTAACTTTGGAGTAAAATGCCATTTTCGTCCCTGAGGTTTGGCTAGTATTGCGACTTTAGTCCAAAGGTTTGTTTTTCTGCATCTGGATCCAAAAGGTTTGAAATCTTGCCATAAAAATCTGGCTCGTTAACTCTATCCATTTTTCGGTTAAGTTAGGGGTGTTTCCGTCTTTTTTGTTAATTCAAAGGGTTTTGAATACTTTTACGTTATGCTAAATGCTTGTACATAAAGTAAAAAAGACCGAATTGCCCTTTAAGTTAACCAAAAAGATGAAAATACCCCCGACTTAACAGAGAAAAATGGATGGAGTTAGTATTTCCGTCAAATTATTGGGTCAAACAAAAATCAAAACCACCTTTTTCATACTCGTAATCAATCAACAACTTCAATAAGAGTCGTCTCATAATCGTCAGGTGCAACAAACCATAGTTGTTAATTGCGACCATAGCGGTCGCTATAGCGCGCTTTATGGCGATGCGACTAAGTGTCGCTATGTTGGTCATGGCGATGACTAGCGAATTTTTTTCTTCTCTCTCACCTCTCGTCTGGGTTTGGCTTTAATAAAAAAAAATTAAACGTTAAATTGGCAAAAACTGGCCCACGCGGGCCTGGGGTTTTCGGAGCTGCATTCGTGTGGGCATGCACGAGTTCAATTAAATTTCAATTCAGAACTGGCCAAACCTCAGGGACGAAAATGACATTTTACTATTTACTTTGAGATCATAATTTTAGCTTGCACAATACTAGACCATGGTTTGTGGAACACCGGTATATTTAGGGATAATGTATTCAATTTTTTTTCATTTTAGCCACCCATATTTGAACAATAACTTGTCATAGTCTCATAGATGATTACTGCTTTAATCAGGTATTTAAGCTTGTTGTCTGATCATTAATTTATGAACAACCATCGTTAGGGCTTTTTAGTATTTACAAGAATATTTGCAGGTTATTTTATTGTTAATATTTACGGAATTTTTGTTTTACTTTTAACCCTGCAGTGCTGACAGAAGCCATTTAAAGAGAAAACTTGACCTTGAATTTCATATCCCCGAAGAAGATGAAGATTGATGAGATCTCCAAATGGGAGATAATCCGGTTTTGGGTTTTACAAATTATAATCATGAGTGTAAGTTATCGTTAACTTATATTTTTTATCATTAGTTCAAGCACACGGTTTTTGTTGACGAGTAACTAATTGTTGCAAGATGTATACTAATTAACCTTTATATATAAAGGTCATAATCACATATGTATCAAGGGTAATTTTGAATGCTGTCATATTGGAGTGAGTGGGGGATTATGTTATTAATATGATTAATTTGTATTGTTCTTTGTCACATGTTCTGCTTATGTTTGCATGCTAAAGTGAAATACTACTACTTTTAATGTAATCTACTCATTCTACTACAAGTCATAAAACCTGACTTGGTGGGTCGATCCGGTCCTGAACTGAGAGATGTTTTATCAGGAATCAAATTGACCGAGACATCCCCAGTGAAAAGAAGGCAAAGGCCTTATTCGATGACGTGATCCGGAATCCGGAATAAAGAAATAGGTTGTTATAAACAATGTCAAACTTTGAATACCATTAATGTATTTTAGACACTTTTGGTTCTGAACGGGACATGAGCTTCACAGTGAGTTTTTTGGTAAAATGGTGTTATTTGGGTGTTGGTTGGAAATCAGTTTGGTCAATGGTTACGCTTGTAGTACAAGCGTAATGTCAGAGATTACGCTTGTACTACAAGCGTAACAACCATTAAGCAAATTGATTTCCAACCAACACCCAAATAACACCATTTTACCAAAAAAAAAAACTCACAGTGAAGTTTCAGTAGAAGTTTCACCACTTGTACAACAAAATCATAAGCTTACAAGCCAAAAGTGACTAGTTACACTTGGGTATGTCTAGTTTGTGAAAGTTACTGGAATTGGAGAACATCTTTAAAATCCATCAAATTCTATCAACCAAAGTTTATTAAAGATTCCTTCTAACATCTCAATGGAAAGTTGAAATTACAAAAGAAATAGGAAAACATTTTAAAATCCATCAAATTCTATCAACCAAAGTAATTCAACATCCCTTCAACATCTCAATGGAAAGTTGAAATTACAAAAAAAAAAAAAAAAAAAAAAAAAAAAAAAAAAAAAAAGTTAACTACCATTTTCGTCCATGTGGTTTGTCCAATTATGTCAGTACCGGCCAAATTTCAAATTTTTACCATTTCGTCCCTAACATTCTTGAAACATGCAGTTCCGTCCAAAAACCTAACGTATGTTAAAATTTGTTGGCATAATTGGACAAACCATAGGAACGAAACTGGCATAACATACGTTATTTTTTTGAACGGAACTGACATGTTTCAAAAATGTTAGGAACGGAATGATACAAAGTTGAAAGTTGGTCTGGGGACTGACATGATTGAACAAACCGCATGGACGAAAATAGCAGTTAACTCAAAAAAAAATGAAAGTGACAACTTAACAAAAACTCTGAGTTGGAGAAAAAACTACTGCTGCTCCAGCATCTACACAACAACTAGGAAATGGAACACGCGAATGAAAATGGGATACATAACTTGATAGTCGCGTATGGAGCAGTTGAAAAGATGATTTTAATGGAAAGGCGAGTATAAAAAAACGTTACTATTCTTGTAACAATTATTCCTGTTTTTTTACACTATCTATCAACGTATAAGGTGATGTGTTGTGTGAATAAGAGCAGGTACGCAAACAAAATTACCATATCTCATAGCGACATTGTATAGAAAATGGCTAACTTCATCATTGAAGTTAACCACAAGTTGAATAAAACATCGTGTAGATGGAAGCATCAAAGTTTTTTTTTTATTTTTTTATAAATTACCCCCCTACGCTGCTGCACATGTCAAAACAAGAAGACGAAAATCAGAAGAATATAGTGTGTCTGTTGAACATGTTGAGTACTCTTGAACCACCTTTATTTGGGCTGGCTAGTTATGACGTTGGCCAGTTGAACCGCCTTTATTTTTCTTACATAATCTCATTTACTAATTCAATTTTCAATTCAGACTCTATATTTTGCTTATTCTAGTTTCTACATTTTGTATTTTGTTTCTGAAAGGGTCAGTGGCTGGTAAGGTGACGTGTGATGTGTCGAGTTATGAACATTACATTGTGAATGAATAAACTCGTCGAAAATCAAAATACATACACAATAATCAAATACATATGTTTCTCAAAGACTGAGAAAACATCATCTCGGAGACGGTTCATCCTTCTTAATAACAGAACACAAAACCTGCCTTGAAATATACGTATCAAGCTCTCTCGAAACCTCTGTTAACTTAAGATCAAAGTTATTCTTGTACTTTTGTTTTGATGCTGCTGATGGAGAAACCGAAAACCGTCTTCTCGGACTTGAAAGCATTCCTTTTACAACAAGTGGAGTAACACCAGTACCTTTGTTGTTATCCATGTTAGATGTCTTTAATGATGGACCATTTTTTGTCTCCAGTGGTAGCGGTTTAAGCGAATCATCATCTTCGTCGTGTTCATTGATTGTTTTTTGTCTCATGAACCTTTCACGGGCTTTGTCTGCAGCTAATTGGGCCTTTTCACGGCTCATTTTGATAAGCTTCCATGGACTTATACTTGCGCGAAAACCCCCAGGTTTCTTTGTTGATTCGGGTTCTTTATCGATTCTTACAGAAAGTGTTTGTTGGGTCTGAAAATTTACAAAAATCCAGTAATTATTGTGTCAGTTGTGTAAAATAGCTGACGTTACATGCCAACTGTGTAAAAATGCTGACATGGCATAAACAGTTAGTTACTCTTGTTGATGTGCCACATCATCAGTTTTACACAATCATCAACTCGCAGGAAAACTCTTAGCATACAATTGGCAGACCACGTGAGGCATATGCAGCACATGACACATGTTTCGGGTCTATAATTTTTTAGATAAAAATACCACTTTATGGCAAAACTGAAAGTTAAACGAGCCGAGCGGCTCGAGATCGGCTAGAGAAAAAGCTCGAAACGAGCAAAGCCTTATCAAGCCCCAGCCAAGTTTGAGCCTAAAATAAAGCTCGTTTATTTATCGAGCCCGAGCTCGAGCCTGACATGTGAAGCTCGCCAGGCTCGTCGATGAGCCTTATCGAGTATTAAGTGCAAGTGTAATTTAAGTTTTTTTATTAATATTTAATAATATTTACTCCTTATTTTAAGTTGTCTAGTAAACAAGACGAGCTGAGCTTATTTAAACGTGTTTATGAGTCGAGCTCGAGCCTGAACCTAAAAATAAGCTTATTTAGTAAACGAGCTTCACTTATCGCCATAGTTGTCAAAAGCGCAAAAGGCGAGCTTATTTTTATTTAATATATCAATTAATAAATAATAAACGAGCCAAGCCCGAGCTTGAGAAACTACCAACGAGGAGCTCGAGCTCTCATAAGTTAATTGAGCACGAGCTAGAGCCTGCATGAGCTTGGGCTCTTCGGCCCGTTTGCACCCCTAATATTTTCCCAGCAAACACTACAAATATTAAAAGATATGATATACATATAATATACCTCTGGTATTCTCTCTCTGCATATTCTGAATCTTGTTTTTTCAGGGGAATCCAACTCTATGCTTTCGTCTGAAGAATAATCTGAATCTTCTTCTTCGGATAATTCTTGTTCGAGTAACTCATTTTCTTCCTTCATTGCCATAATGTAATCATAAGTTCTCATTCCCTGTAAATTTGTGAGATATGATTATTAATTAATATTACATGTGGAAGTGCATACAAATTAATGGCGGATTTGAAATCAACAATACCTTTCGGATGAGAACAACATGAAAGAAAAAAAGTTGCCCTAGAGCTGCTGAACCGTAAGCGGTCACTAGAACCAGCAAAACCTGTTACATTGATATCACAATCAATCAGACCCTTTTTTTCGGGTCATCAGGTTTATAGCTAGGAATCCCAATGGGTATGGTTAGGGGTGCAAGCGAGCCGAGCCGCTCGCGATCAGCTTGAGAAAAAGCTCGAAAATCCCCGAGCCTTATCGAGCCCGAGCCGAGCTTGAGCCTAAAATAAAGGTCGTTTATTTATCGAGCCAGGGCACGCGCCTAGCATGTGAAGCTTGTCAGGCTCGTCGAGCCTCAGTGTAATAATATAAATATAATATTAATTTTTATTAATATTTAATAACATTTACCCCTTATTTAAAGTTGTCTAGTAAACGAGCCAAGCCGAGCTTATTTAAACTTGTTTATGAGCCGAACCCAAGCCCGAGCTTCACTTATCGAGCCCGCGAGCCTTAACGAGTCCATTCTTTATATTATTTGTATTTAATACATTAACTAATAGATAATAAACGAGCCGAGCCCGAGCCGAGCTCTAGCTTGAGAAACTACCAACGAGTTGAGCTCGAGCTATGAAAACAAAGCTCGAACCAGCTCTCATAAGTTAATCGAGCTCGAGCTCGTTTGCAACCCTATGTATGGTTTTGACTTTTAATTACGCTTGTAAATGAACCGCACGAACACCAACACTTAAACGAACAGGTTTTTTTTGTTTGTTTTTTGTTCGATGAGAAAATGAGCCTGTTCATTCACGAATATTCTAAACGAACACAAACAGGCACCAAATAAAAGTAAAGAACAATATCCAAGCATAAACGAACTTTAACGGAACAAATGGGACGTGTTCATTTCCATTTCCATTCCCATATTCCCAAACCCTCAATTCGAAAACCGCTTATGAAAGACTTACACAAATGGCTGCAAGAAGTCCTCTTGGAAAATGAAAATGGAGTTTATCTACAAGCTCCCTGTTTAATCCGTTTGCATCCGTAAAGCACCTAACAAATATGGCAACCGCAGTCCCTCCTTCTATCATAAGCTGGATTGTAAAAAAGATTATGGTCAGCAACACGTGTTCTGGTCAACAAAAAAAAGATGGTAAAAGTAGTGACTAACCATTAACAAGACAAAGATTAGGAGAAGAATAAACGTCCTATAGTTCTTTTTCCCAACACAATTGTTTAACCACTGAAACCAGAATCACTGTCAGTTTGTTAGGATACACAAGATATTGTAATGAAGAAATACACATGTTTGTGTATCTCTATATACATATATATGTGTGTGTGTGTATGTATACTTGCCCTGCAGTGGTGATCAAACCCTTCAACACAACGATTGCAGGTCCTGCAGTGCTTGCTATGCTTTTTAACCTGTCAAAACAAACATTCATCATAATCAGACTCAGAGAATCAGCTGAAACAATGGTTCATAAGAGAGTGTCTTGATGTGCTTCTGTTGTTTGGAGTTGTGAAGTCAGATATATATTTGTATGAAAATTTGGCATATGCTAATTACTTGCGGATTTACATGAAAATAATCAAATAATCAGAATTAGTTTTGTTGCAACTACTCCTAATTGCTTATCTAATCACTTAGGGCAGCAAACGAATCGAACTTTCAGAGAACAGTTTGTGAACCTTTTCGGCGGGAAGAACATTTGTGTTCGTTCGTTTAGTTAAATGAACGAACATGAACAGAGCCGCGCTCGTTCATTTATGTTCGTGAACGTTCGGTAACGTGTTCGCTTATGTTCGTTTGTGTTCAATAGTTCATTAGTGTTTTTAATTTTTATATTTTATTTAAATACTTCACAATTTCGACAAATAAAATATTTAACAAGTATCAGTGTTGTTTATGAACGCTTGTTTGTGTTTATTTGTGTTCATGAACATTAGTCTATGTTCATGAACGTTCGTTTGCGTTCGGTACCTAAAATTAACAAACAAACCCAGATGAACACAAACAGAAAATCTTTTTCGTGAAGTGTTCATGAACATTTCGTGAACACATATATTTTCTTAATAAACAATCACGAACGATTAAACTTATATCCACTGTACACAAACACTAGAAACTAATTATCTGCTACACAAAAACTGAAACACCCTTATGATTTTGAATTTGGATAAAAAGTCAATTAACCTGAGAATCACAGAGGACACAAAATGAGATATCATCTTGTAGCGGGCCCGGTGAAACTGAATCATCCTTGATGACAAGCGGGAACGGAAGCAAAGGTTCCATTTGCGCTGTGGTAGTCAAAGGATAGAGGTACTTTTGCCTTGTGAATCTCTTGAGAATCTTGCGTTCAATCCTAGTGAAAAAACTCATAATAATGTGACCTAATATAGAACCAAAATTAAGCTGCTTTGAACTGTTTTCCTTCTTCTTCCTCTTCTTTCTGGAGTTGGTTTTATCAGTGGGATTAATTGCAGTGCACCGAACAAACAGAAACATGACTGCAAGTGCCTGAAATTAAAAAACAACTTTTCAATTAACATAATTTGAAGACAAATAATTTACAACATTATACTTGGGACAAAAATCAGTCAGTTGTTCATTAATGGCACACATGGTTACTTTTCTGTTAATGCAAGTGAAAGTTATGAGTAGGGGTGTAATCAAGCCAAGCTGCTCATGAGCTTATTGAGATCGGCTCGCTAAAAGCTCAAATCGAGCCGAGCTTAAATGAGCTCTAGCCTAAAAATAAGTTTGTTTAATAAACGGGCCAAAGCATGAGCTTCGTATCAAGCTCGGGTCAGCTAACAAACCTAAACGAGCCTATTATAAATGTATGTAACTTAAGATAAAAATAACTAAGAGACTAGATAATGTATATTATGTTATATTATAAAAACCATAATTATATGTATAATAATTATCAACCTTCACTTATCAAGCTCGAGTCAGCTAACAAGCCTAAACGAGCCTATTATAAATGTAAATAAATTAAGATGAAAATAACTAACATACTAAATAATATATATTATGTTATATATAAAAAAACTATAATTATATGTATAATAATTATCAATGTATAAAAATCAAATACTGAATAATATACGAGCCAACCCCGAGCTTGAAAAAACTACTCAAGAGCCGAGCACGAGTTTCATAAACACAACTTGAAACGAGACGAGCTCGAGCTTGAGCTCTCCTAAGTTAAACAAGTTAGAGCCCGGGCTCCACTCCGCTCGTTTACACCCCTAGTTATGAGCGGTCACATTGTCGGTATGAATTATTATCAACCCATGCGTGTAGATTATCAAAAATCCAATTATCTTACAAATCATAACAATGAAATCATCAATTTCCATACCGTAAAAGAGAAGATCGAGGTGACAACAATCACACCAACTCTGCTACCAACGAAAAGCCCTAGAAACGTATAAAACGCCACAACTAAAACACCATAAATCGACATTCCAACTATCTGTAACAAATTAAACAAAAAAATAAATCAACAGTCTAGGTCAAATTATTGCAAAATTCACATAAATCAACAACAAGCAGCAACTAAAAACCTAAATTTTAAAATCAAAACCAGTAAAAAAAATCAACAATCTAGGTCAAATTATTGCAAAATTCACATAAAACAACAACAAGCAGCAACTAAAAACCTAAAATTTAAAATCAAAACCTGTAAAAAAAATCAACAATCTAGGTCAAATTATTGCAAAATTCACATAAATCAACAACAAGCAGCAACTAAAAACCTAAATTATAAAATCAAAACCTGTAGAGGATGTAGTGGCCGTTGCCATCCATGTCTCCGCTTCATGATTGTTCAATTGAAACCCTAGGTACACAAAAACGCAAAATTAAACCCTAAGGGATGAAATTTGAGGTGAAAAATCAGTTTAATTTTGATTAATTGAGCAGATAGAGTTGTGTAAACCGTAAAAGGAGTCTGGATTTGGTTTGAAATTACAGGAATTGAGACTGCAATGGCTTCAAACGGTCGAGTCACGAGTGGCTCCGTTTGTAAATTTTGAATTTTGAGTTGATAATGAAATGGGATTGTAATGATGAGCATATGAGCCCCTTGACTTTTGACATATTTTTAAATTATGGTCAAAAAGTTTAGTGAGTTAGAATTTTAGGAGATTAAATTGCCAAAATCGTCTCTGATGTTTGGGCATGTTTGCCAGTTTCATCCAAAACAATTTTTTTGTACCATATTGTCCTTCACTTTTAAGACTTTTTGCCATTTTCATCCAAACGTCTAATTTTTTTGCCAAAATCGTCCTTGAGTTTTGGGATTTTTTGTCAATTTCATCTAAATGTCTAACAGAAAAAACAAAGCAAATTAGATGTTTGGGTAAAAATGATAAAAAGTCCCAAAAGTAAATGACAATATGGTACAAAAAAGTTTTTTTGGATGGAACTGACAAACATGCCTAAACCTCAGGGATGATTTTGGCAATTTACTCATTTTAAGAGCTTTATATTATTTTGTAGGACAAATACTACTGTATAAAAAATCAATATAATTTTTCATTTATCTCATATAAGACTCTCAACAATTTTTTCTGTTTTGTCTCACAAAAGTCACTCAACAATTTTTTTGAACATTAAAGTTCTTTCGCATGTTAAATTTGAACAAAATTATGACAAAAACCTTTTTTAAACTTGCTATGTTTGAAAATTCATAGGTCATTGCTACAGAACCAAAAACGGTTAAAAACAAAAATTGAACAAAAAACGGTAAAACCCGAACCAAATAAAATGAGTTCGGTTTATATGTAGCCCAATGAACCGAGTAACCAAAGTAAACCATACTTTATATTTAGTCGAATAAACCCAATTATATGGATTCATTGTATTCGGTTGAAACCGAACACCAAACTAAATTCGAATACGGTTTGTGATTTAGTTTTGAAGTACTAAAATTTCATTTAGTTTGGTTCGATTTTTGGTCCAACCAAAAAAAATTAAACCGAATAAAAGGAACCAAATAATCGAATAAACTGAAAAGAACCGATGGACACCTCTAACAGTTCCAAGTTGTTTAAATTTTTTTTATCATAATTTGTTTTCAAATCTAACATGTGAAGAGACTTTAATGTTCAAAAAATTATTGAGAAATTTCTATGAGACTAACAGAATGTATGTTGGTTTTTTACATTCAAAAAATTATTAAGAGACTTTTATAAAACAAAAATAAGAAAGTATGTTGGTTTTTTTTTATGATATTTCTCCTATTTTGTATTTTTGGTGATTGTATGAATGATATAAAATTATGAATTAACATTTTTTAAATGGATGAACCATAAATATGAGGCTCATTGATCGTGAACGATAGTTTATAATCATGGTTTATTGGGGTTAGTTGTTGTATGTATATGGGTCGGTTCATGTATAAAATGATTTTTGTTTGTGAAACATACGAAGGACGTGACACGTGTATTTTAGGACCAGGATAGATGTAGCATTGCAAGTAGTTTATATGCGTTGTTACAATCAACATGTCATCAATACTTTAGAAAAAACATTCAATACTAATTTTATTGGTCCTTTTTAGTGCTTCACTATTTATTACTTTTAATTAAAAAAAAGATATCAGAATTTGAATCTTTATAAAAGTTTCTTTGGAAATTTTATAGACCTTCAAAGTTTATATAAACTTTTAGTTAAACTTTCAATGAAAATAATTAAAGTTTCTAGATGCTTTTAGTTAAACTTTCAAATGAAATTATTTAATTTGACATTTTGATTAAAAAATAGTTAATATACTTTTTTGTTTTTTATACTTTTACTAATTCAATTTGAAACTGTGTTTGTTTAAAAGACATATTAGTTAGGGTGAGTGGAGTGGGCGGTAAACCCACTCGGTACCGCACCCACACCCACCGTCAACATAATTTACCGATCGATGTTACCAAAAATGGGGGGAAATTCGGTGAAGGTTTACCGCGTCGGTGAGAGGGAGGGAAGGGGGAGAGAGATGAGTGTGTGGTGGGGTCCTGATAAGAACAGAAAAATCAAAAGCTTGAATTTAAGATAACTAGCCTGATTCGAGATAGGTAAATCTCCAATTACATAAGGTAAAAACCCTAATTAATAACATAAACATAGACATCCAGAAAGAAGACCTAATCTCCCTATTTAACATAAAAGAAACAGAAGTTAATTAACTGCTAGAAAACCACTTGTGAAACTATTCCCGCTATTTTTTTCTGAATTAACTGATTCTGCAGCTGGTCTGGATTTGGGTCAGGTTCTGGGTCACCCAATAATGAGTATGTAACAATACATCCGACCCTGACAAACGACTTGTCCTCAAGTCGAAAATCTGAAAGTTGTGCCAAGCGATCATCCATTCAATCGTAGGTTGACCATCTTCACGGACCCCGTAACTGTCTCGGACTGAATGAAGGACCCATCGATGAACTCGCACGGAAGAAAGTTCGTGTAACAACCCGCACTTTTGTGCGTTGTTACTACTCGTTATACTCGTACGCCTAGCACCAGAGATTCGGATCATAATGTAACTATATCATATATATCGCTATTCGAAGGATAATCGCATATTTTCGAAACACAATATTGCTATACTATACACAATTATCACGAACACTAACGCTCACGGAGGCATTGAGTGAGGACATATTCTACCCTTCTCAGTGGCCGTGATGTGTCGAACGCAGACAATTAACGCTAACAAAGACTCTCGGGTGAGTGCTATAACTTCAGTCGTCGTGACGATGATGACAGTACGAGTGAATGGTACCCCGTCAGTCATTGTAGCACAACTCGCAATAACGTACACGATGACGTCGAGAAAGGACCTATACTACCCTCCTCGATGGCCGTGAAACGTCGCTAATAATCGCATACTCGAATTGGAAACCGAAGGTTATATCGAAACTTTGGAATATGGATACGTAAATACTACCCTTAGTGATATAGGGAGAGGATCATGAGAAAACTAGATATAAATGAGAAAACCAAAAAACTAGCCAAAAAAGCAATAAAAAGGAGGGGGGAGCCTTTTAATGAAGGAGGGGGGGACTTTTAATGAAGGAGGGGTAAAATTGGAAAAAAAAATATATAACTTTTCAAACATTTCCCATTTCTCCATACGTTATCATTTTAAAACAAAAATTGCACCATAAGATCACAAATTTTTGTATCTTTCATTCAAGTATATTCGAGCATATTTTTTATGACATAAAAAAAGATTTATGGTGTCGTCTTGTTTTCAAAACTATTATTATAGTAGGGCACATGTGCAATATAACATGTACTACAATTGCATTACATGCTTAAAATTAGCTTTTTGAGTCTAGTTTAGCTTTTAGGGTTAGTTTTTTTGGAGGTTTAGGATTAGGATTAGGTTTTTGGGTGTGGGGGGGAGGGGGGTTTAGGTTTTTGGGGGGTGGGGGTGGGGGGGTTTAGGTTTTTTTCGGGTTTACAATTGCATTACATGCTTAAAATTAGCTTTTTGAGTCTAGTTTAGCTTTTAGGGTTAGTTTTTTTGAAGGTTTAGGATTAGGATTAGGTTTTTGGGTGTGGGGGGGGAGGGGGGTTTAGGTTTTTGGGGGGTGGGGGTGGGGGGGGGTTTAGGTTTTTTTCGGGTTTATGTTTAGGGTTTTGTTTTAGGTTTTTGGGAGGGTGGGGGGTTTAGGTTTTTGGGGGGTGGGGGGTGGGGGGGTTAGGCTTTTGATGGGAGGGTGAATTTAGGTTTTTGGGGGGTGGGGGTGGGGGGTTTAGGTTTTTGGGGGGTGTCGGTGGGGGGTGGGTTAAGTGGTTTAAGCTTTATGTATTAGTGCACATGTGCAGTACAACAACAAAAAAAAAAAAAAAAAAATTTTTTTTTTTTTTTTTTTTTTTTGAAAATGTTTTTCTAGGCATAAAAACTAGCGATTTTTTTATTAAAAATTGTAAAAAAAAAAAAATTTGGTATGTTTTTAGGTTTTTTTAGGCTTTTTTGGTTAGTTTTTTGGTTTTCTCATTTAAACTAGTTTTCTCATGATCCATCCCCTAGTGATATATATACATATATATAATAATAATATAAAGTTACAATGAAAGGCGCGTACTTCGAAAGCTAGCAAAACAATCGAAAACGGAGAAGTCCTTCGCGTCAGGATAGCCATCCGGACGGATAGCAATCCGGACGGATGGGCAATCCGGGCCTGAACTCCCTTCTTCTCCTCTGTTGCCTATAAATACCATGTCACATCACTTGAACAGTGATGTGACAGCTCCTACTCGACCAAACACGCTCCAAGACCCTCTTCTCTCGATTCCTCGCGATTCCGGTAAGATTTCAACCCAGAAACTTGTACTTCTACAATCTACACTAAATTCTACATCTTTCTATCCTTCAAAATTCAATTTCTAACCATGAAATCTACGGATTTGAGTTGTTTCAAGGTGATGTCACCAAGAGTTCTTATGAACTTTAAGTTGTGACCTTATCCCACCATAAACGACTCAGATCTGGGTGATTTCCACATGTTTTGGTAACAAACCTCGCCTAAATCTAAGTATTTACCCAAGGAACTGTGCGATTTCGAGTTAACCATGAAGAACCATCACGAACGGCCAGATCTGATGGAACGGGGTGATTCCCGGCTGTTAGAGCGGGTCGGAATTGACGGAACTTCAAGTGTTAGTGCGAGATTACACTGTCCCGGTAACTCTACACGTATTCCTTCCGATAAGTACTCAGAAATAGAACTTAGGACGCGAAACAGACGTATTGTCCGCACGGATAACATGTAATCCGCACGGATAACATGTAATCCGCACGGATAACATGTCATCCGGACGGATACATGTCATCCGGACGGATACATGACAACCCGGACGGATACATGTCATCCGGACGGATACATAGCATCCTGTAACACCTCGCAAATTTCGGGTTTAATATTAAAACGACACGTGTCATGTAAGACAAAAACGCATTGAAAACCCGGATTTAATAAAGATGTTTTCGGTAGGATTTAAAGTGGCGTCATGTTAAATTGTTACCTCTGAACACCTCTATTATAAATCCCAAGACCCGATATAATAAATTATACATCTATTATACCCTCAATTCAGGGAATTATTGCCTTTAAAGGAAAATTCAAAAGTATGATTTGATCCCGAGAAGAAAATGAATGGTAAACCGTTATTTTCGGGTCTTGTAAGTGCAATCAATTGAAACAAGGGATAATGGGTAGGGTATGTTCAGTGTTAGACACTTATTGGAGGCCCCCTACTGATAATATAAGTCCCACATTCGATTTATACAAGTTGCCCTTTCAAACCATCAACAATCAACAAAATTTGGATCAGACGAAGGCGTCGCGTAGCGCGACAGCCCCTCGCGCTACGCGAGGGTGCGCCCAGCGACAGCAGAACCCACAGTTGGCTGTTGTGTGCGATTGTTACTCCCTTGGCCGGTTTTCTTGCTCATGCATGAACCTTAGACACCCCCTACATGCTAGGGACATGTGTTTATCACTTGTGGTTGATCTTAGACCCTTGTGTCAATGAATTGTGGTGTTAAACCCACTATATAAGGACCCTTTCATTCACCAACTTATTCACAAATCATTTTTCAAGCATTCTGATTATTGGGGAGCTTGCAAACTGATCAAGAGCCTTCCTAGTCATCCTCTAATCATCTAGTAAGTCTCTAATCCCTTCTAAATTAATTCTAGTTTAGTTTTTAGCTTAAAAGTCAACATATCGTATTAAACGGTTGACTTCGGGTTTAGTTATCGATAGCTCAGTCGTAACCCGAATTAAAAGTACCATTAGATAGGTAATTATATGGGTATTAAACCCTTATAAGGGCAAGTACCAATTCCAGACCTAACTAGGTCGTTTGTCGGGTCAAACGTTGACCGAAAAAGTCAACAGAAATGACATTTATGATTTAATGCATGAAATGCAATCCGTAAGGCGTGTAACCTGTTCTAACCTTAATATAACTTGATAATAAGTATAAAAACTTGTTTGCGCTTGCCCGACTCGTCAAACTTCTATTTAAACCCGGTTCGGAACCGAAAGGCGCAAAAACCTTGACTTTTGCTTTGACTTCGGTTCTGACCCGTTTTAGTTTGATTCGGAAATGCCTTAGTGCTTAATTAGGGTTAGGTTGCATGATAGTATAAGCCTCTGTACTTGTTTCGTTGATTATCCAATTAATATGCAAGTTTCCGTTAATCGCTCATATGTTGACCGTTATGCCTTTTTTATCTTAAAACGTGATTGATGAAAATGTAAAAGTGTAGAAACCTCAAATACTGATATATAGACTTGCATGCAAAGTTTGACATCAGTTCGACTTGTAGATTAAGAGTTATGCTCATTATCGCAAAACTAATGCTTTATGTTAACATAATGGCGTAATTAGCATATAGCCTAGTTAAACATACTTTTTGGTATCAAATCTTTTACCCACTGATATAAAATATTATTTTAGGATTTTTAAAGATTTTTAATAAATTTTAGGCTGAGCATAACTCGTAGTCGCAGGCTTAATTCGGAAATTGTCGGTTTTGCCCTTACGGGCCATAAAATGAGTTTTACTTATCTAAACGACTCCAAACCTTTTACTACTGATCACATATGTTAAATAAATTATTTTAAGCCTTCTGGAAATATAAAAATATCAGATTTAAGTATCGAACCCGGAAATGGCCTTTAATCGCCATAATTAGCGTTTTTAACGCATAGTATGTCTTAAAATCATATTAGACATACCCGGGTTGATACCTACTGATATATGAGGCAAATTATGATATTTTAACAGTAATCAAGGGTTGATTAACTCAGACTTCGTTTTTGAGCTTTTCGGCTTATGTGAAATTACCAAAATACCCCTACGGGGCATAGTTGTGTTTAAATTCATTTCGGGCATAACGACAGACATCCTACTGATGTCACAACATATTTGAAGCATGTTAACTTAGGAAACCTGTTTAGGACTCTTACGGATACCCGTTACGCTTCATGCGCGTTCGGTTCGGTTTATGTAACTAGTTTACATAAATTAGCCGAAACGGGTCAAACCTTATCGGTTTTGTCTCAAAATCCAGAATGTGTATCATATACCCATATTAAGCAAGTCTTCAAACTTGTCGGGTCTAAATCACATTCTATCCGGTCTTCGCTTAATCGTGCGTACGAACCGTATCTTTAAAACTAATCGGTCTAAGCGTAGGCTTAATTACAGACCCGTTAGGATTCTAATAGGTTATTAAAAACCTTCGTTCCAGATTTAGGAGTTCAGTAAAAGCTATCTGTACTTGCTGATTTGATACGGCTGGGATTGAATTTATATTTAAGCTCAGGTAAATACTTTTAACTTATTTCCCTATACGGGCTTGGGGTACGGTATATAAAATACCGCTTGGTCGGGCGTCGAATATTTAATCTTACTATGGTTAAATGATTGAGATGTCTCCGTTTAATTTGTTTTGTTTGCTTAAAGCCTTTGGGGGTTAACGACCGTTGTCCCGGATATCCCTGGCATCATCTTACGAGATGGCCACGACCTTGACACCCGGGTGTAGGCGTACACCCGGTAATATGTCCATATTATTAAGGTATAAACGCTGGCTTCCCGCCGCGGACTTATACTGAGTGGTGTGTCCATTAATCTTTAACCCGGCTAGATCCGGCCTACTGAACGCATAAGGAACATGTAAATCCTGTACAAGTTTATATATTAGATAAGTATCCCAAGTTATAAAATATTATTTGTGCCATGTGCATTCAAAACAATCACTTTCTTAAACCCTTTTTAAAATGAGTCAGTTGATTGTATTTACCAGTGTAAACTGACGTATTTTCCCAAAAAGGCTAAGTGCAGGTACTAATTGGAATTGGCTGGCTACTCCTAGCATCAATAAAGAGTCTCGCAAGCTTAAGATGCCTAAAGTCTGTTGAACCATGTTATTTTATATGCGATCCGCCTGGGAATCCTTTACTTCCGTTGTAATACATTGATGTTACACTATTACGGATTTGTAATATATTTATCCTTTTGCTTCCGCTGTGCATTTATATATTGTGTTGTTTGACTATGATGTTGCCAACCACGTCACGTTACTCCCCTACCGGGCCCACCGGTAACACGTGGAAATTTGGGGTGTGACAGGTTGGTATCAGAGCCAACATTGAGTGAATTAAACACTATCTTTTCGTGTTTAATCTCAATGACACATTAGCACATACCTTGACCTTCTGAGTCTAGACTTAACATAGGAATACTCACAATCCTTATCTGGAAATTCTGCTTTCCAAATTTTTTTTTATTTATTTTGGATACGTCGCCAAGCGAAGAAGCCGTAATAATAATTCTCCACACCCGGAGCCTTAATTTGCTGACCTTCGTACAGCGGCTAGGACGAAACGTGCAACCAAGGAGAAAGCATTCAGGAATTGAATAAAGAAGAAACTCCTTCGCTAAAGATCATTTCCTCAATAGTCCTTATAAGGACGTATTTATCTTTTCAGTCCCTTCGAGGACGACATTATTCCTTTCAAGTCCCGCTTAGGGCAACTCTGTACTTTTATTTTCATATATCGGATTTTTCCAATATTCTTATCTAGTCTATTGATCTAGAAAATTTTAGCTTATATCATCCTATAAGATGATCATATTATAAGCATCCCTTAGAAGGGAAGTGCCTACGGGCTATAACGTATTATCCATTTGAGACACTGACATTGTGATCTTTATGATTCCTTGTCTATGGTGGTGAGCTATGCTCAAGCCTATTAGCCTATATGATCAATGTGATCATGATTAATATGTCTCCGACATTGTGATCTTTAAGATTCCTTGTCTATGGTGGTGAGCTATGCTCAAGCCTATTAGCCTATGATCAATGTGATCATGACTAATATCATCAATATGATGATCATATTATTAACATCCTTAGTGACGAAGTGCCTACTGGCTATACTTTGTAATATTGTCAATACGACAATGACAGTTGTAACTCTTAGGATTCCTGTCTAAGGTGGTGGGATATGCCCAAGCCTCATAGTCAATATGATCAATATTATCATGACTACTATCAGCAGTGTGATGATTATTACTTTCTTAAAACATCGTTTTGTAACGTCAATTGATTTGCCTACTGGCCATATTGTATCGTCAATTATGACAATGACAGTAGTAGTCTTCGACTCTCTGTCCAGTAAAGGTAATGAAATATGTTCAAACCTTAATGCTTTGATTCTCTGAAATCATGGCTTATAAATTAAACTCGTCTACTTGACTAAGCCTTTCGTACTATTACTAACTTATAATTTAGGATTAATAAGTGAGCATCCTGAATAAGATAAATATCATTCTCTTCCTGTCAGTTTAAATATTAAAAGAGAATCTTAAAAGGTTGACCTAGCCTGAATGTTATTGTAGACCTTACTAAGATGGTAAGACCTGGTTAAAAAGAGATTCAGATCATTGTTAACACTTTAAAATGTGTTGACACTCCCGACATCAGTGATATGATAAAATCACACTTGTCATCCCTATATTAAGATTTTTCTATATCTCTTAGCTAGTGTAAGTGATCAATAGGAATCATGACTGGTAAACGTCGAGCATGATGTACGCATCAAAACACCCATTTGGGAGGAGTACCTATGGGAAAAGGTGTAGATATGAAAAGATAGTTATTATTTCATAAAGTCTTGTCAAGACAATGAACTATGGAATTTTCCGATCCAAAGGAATCATCGATTATGTTTTAGATTTTTCCCTAATGACAAGGCCCCTGTGCCATCAAGAGTCCTAGGGAACTAGCTCTTGTGCTACATAAAAATATCAATACGACATTGGCAGTCGTGACTTATGTCCCCTGTCTAATAAATATGAAGGGTTATATTCCGCTTAAATGCCAAAGATGGTTATTTAAACATTAGGCAAAACATAATCAAATAAATTAAATTCTATCTATTGGCCTATATGGTTTATTTACACCATGGCTAATTAGTCATTAAATTTGACAATTCGCTATATACTTAAAGCAAATTATTACTTCTTGGTTTATAGCCTCAAAGCTCCACCATGGCTGACTCCTCTGAAGCTCACAATCGCCCAGTTGATCAGAATGATGATGTAAGACTGAACATAACGAGCACCGAGTTAAAGGCTGTGTTAAATACAGCCATAAATAACGTTGTAGATCGTGTACTGAAGGATCACAAGCGAAAGGGCAATAATACCCCAATGCAAATTTATAAAAAGGGTAAGACCGGTTTAAACTATAACCAGTCCAAGCCAAAGGAGGCTAAACCCGAATGTAAGATTTGCGGGAAGAAGAGACACTTCAGTAAATGTATATATGAACAGATCAGGGGATGTGGTATCTGTAAAGGGAAGAATCACAAGACCCATGAATGCAAGGGATTGAAAAACAACCAACAGTCAGGTGAAAAACCCAGATGTAAGATCTGCAGGAAGCAACATTCTGGAAAATGCACAATCGACCCACGTGCTAAATTATGTGGAATTTGCAAAACCAAGGGGCACAAGACCTTGGATTGCAAGAAGATGGAAGATGCGACCTGCCATGGCTGTGGCGAAAAGGGGCACATAAAGAACCGCTGCCCAAAGACGGCGATTAAAGGAAAAGGCACCTTAAATACGAAAGCTAAGCCTTGCGGAATTTGTAATAAGGAGGGAGCAACTAAGTCTGGGAAGGATTTAAATGTCAGACAGCAGACCAGGGAAAAGACCAGGTGCGAAACCTGTAGGAAATACCATCTTGGGAAATGCAGATTTGAGTCTCAGCCTCTACCGTGTGGGATATGCAAGTCTAGGGAGCACAAGACTGTTGATTGCAGGAAGATTAAAGATGCTACATGCTACAACTGCAACGAGAAAGGGGCACATAAAGACCAACTGCCCTAAGTACGCGAAGTAGCCTGAAAAAGGCCAAGAAAGCAAACGCATGAGTTTTCAGGAGAAACGCCCAAGAGATGATGCAGAATAATAATAGTATAATATGTACCTTTCCTTATCAAACAGTTATGCAGAAACTTATTTGATATTGGCACATATAAATATATTATGAATGATAAAGGTTGAGAACTGTTGTCTCCACCTGATTAAGACTCCGGTCATTTAATGCCCGGTAGAAAGTGACGATGTTACGTCAAAAATGCTCCAACAAATCCTATGTTGATATTAATATCTATTAGAAATCATTTTTCTAATATCCCTGTAGCAAACTTTTGGTTGCATACTTAAGGACTCAATATAGTGATAAAAATCGATTTGGTTACCTTAAAAATCAAATCCATATTGTGAGTGATAAGAAGCAATTAATTATCAAGACTCCTTATGTGACAACTCTCGTAATTACACGTATCCGTACGAGTAATTAATATTAAACAAAAAAAAAAAAAAAAAAATGGTGGAACTGGCCGCCCCGGAATCGAACCGGGTCTAGGCCGGCCGCACCCTTTCGCGCGCCTAGCCAACTGAGCTAGGTGCCTAGTTTGTGAAACTTCCATTATTTATTAGATATAAGCACTAGTACAATGAACTTCCTTATCATGTATCAATGATAATTTCTGCTAAGTGTCCTGATTTAATACAGGCAATAATAAATCTTCATAAACCATAAGCTTAGCAAACTTTTATATTATCCGTAAGGTATAACTTACCAAGGAAACCATAATAACCGATTCTTCTAAGTATCGGCAAGAGATCCTTCTGAAAAATCTAAGAGTACTCTTTCTTCTAATAGAGTACGACAATATATATTACTTTATTTTATTATTTTTTTTCTCATTGTTTTCTATCGACTGCGAATGCCAAACTATGTTTGATAAAAGTGCCATATGAGGATTGGCGTATCCTAGTGTGTCCCATAGATTGCTTCCATGCCTGATCAGTATGGAGGTTTAATGCATGGAACCCCTGGGATATCCCAATAGTCATATCGTACTAAAGTCGACTAGTAGTATTCAAAGAAGATATCCCGAATGAAATTGTCCAAGTAAATGTTCCCGACTAAAGAACTCGTGGACTCGTAACATAAATGTGTCACTTATTCGACACAAGCAGCGATGAGTGAACTGGAGCTTGAGATATGGAAATCTCTGTAACCTCCTTGTACTTTGATTATCTTCTCCTAAGTTTACCCTGTTTACCTCCCTAGAGGCAAGCAGAGTTATGATTAACATCCCGCTTTGGGTTAGAATGTTGTAAGAACTCCATATTAATTATGGAATAACTGAGAACCTGATTAAGTAAATTTTTTTTAATAGGAGGTTCATATAGCCTAGCTCGATATTTCAAAACAAGATAGTTGTTAGATAAGAAAGACGGTTCATTTTGCTCATGCACCCATTACCGCAACCCTATTTAGACAACGGTCAAAATCGCCATCAACTACCCAGGATCGTCGATCTGTTCGACTAACGGCAAGGATTAGCTATTCCCTAAACATTAGCTAAGCAGTGGTTGGAATAACCATCTCACCTTAAAAATAAGCTTCTCTATAATAAGGGATATGTAAGTATTAAGGCTACTCCTTTGGAGGCCTAGTATAGATGGAATGATTAAACATCTATTGTTAGATAGAGAATTGGTAAGTCCAATTATCAAGATCTGAAAGTTGCCTGGGGGACAACAAATAAGATTATACAAATCCATAATCGATTGTAGGTTGCCAGTATATGGCAAGAAATTGAGGAGTTATGAAAATAGCAAACTTCCTAAGTTTTTGATTAGGGAAAATGGTTTAACAAAAGATATCACCCAAGAAGGGTGTACCAAAATGGTTAAACTATCAGGCTAGCTAAGCTTTGAATATATGGAAATCATTTGAAGGAAATCAAATGTATCAAGATCAAGTAGCTTGTGAGCTAAAACCTATTTAAGGGGGTTGGCAGAGCTCGAAATACATTACACGCTAGTGACGGGAGGAGGTGTTCCGCCAATAAGTCAAGGAGCACTATCACAAATTGGTATGCGGAATTACGATGTGATAAACATCCTATATCGATTGGGGATCGACAGGTTAAAAAGCTTCGAAGGAAGCAAGTACCAATTGTAAAGTTCAAATGGGATAACCGTACAGGTCCCGAGTATACGTGGGAGTTAGAATCCACCATGAAAGAAAAGTACCCTTACTTGTTTCAGTAAATCTCGGGTCGAGATTTATTTTAAGGGGGTGAGGATGTAACACCTCGCAAATTTCGGGTTTAATATTAAAACGACACGTGTCATGTAAGACAAAAACGCGTTGAAAACCCGGATTTAATAAAGATGTTTTCGGTAGGATTTAAAGTGGCGTCATGTTAAATTGTTACCTCTGAACACCTCTATTATAAATCCCAAGACCCGATATAATAAATTATACATCTATTATACCCTCAATTCAGGGAATTATTGCCTTTAAAGGAAAATTCAAAAGTATGATTTGATCCCGAGAAGAAAATGAATGGTAAACCGTTATTTTCGGGTCTTGTAAGTGCAATCAATTGAAACAAGGGATAATGGGTAGGGTATGTTCAGTGTTAGACACTTATTGGAGGCCCCCTACTGATAATATAAGTCCCACATTCGATTTATACAAGTTGCCCTTTCAAACCATCAACAATCAACAAAATTTGGATCAGACGAAGGCGTCGCGTAGCGCGACAGCCCCTCGCGCTACGCGAGGGTGCGCCCAGCGACAGCAGAACCCACAGTTGGCTGTTGTGTGCGATTGTTACTCCCTTGGCCGGTTTTCTTGCTCATGCATGAACCTTAGACACCCCCTACATGCTAGGGACATGTGTTTATCACTTGTGGTTGATCTTAGACCCTTGTGTCAATGAATTGTGGTGTTAAACCCACTATATAAGGACCCTTTCATTCACCAACTTATTCACAAATCATTTTTCAAGCATTCTGATTATTGGGGAGCTTGCAAACTGATCAAGAGCCTTCCTAGTCATCCTCTAATCATCTAGTAAGTCTCTAATCCCTTCTAAATTAATTCTAGTTTAGTTTTTAGCTTAAAAGTCAACATATCGTATTAAACGGTTGACTTCGGGTTTAGTTATCGATAGCTCAGTCGTAACCCGAATTAAAAGTACCATTAGATAGGTAATTATATGGGTATTAAACCCTTATAAGGGCAAGTACCAATTCCAGACCTAACTAGGTCGTTTGTCGGGTCAAACGTTGACCGAAAAAGTCAACAGAAATGACATTTATGATTTAATGCATGAAATGCAATCCGTAAGGCGTGTAACCTGTTCTAACCTTAATATAACTTGATAATAAGTATAAAAACTTGTTTGCGCTTGCCCGACTCGTCAAACTTCTATTTAAACCCGGTTCGGAACCGAAAGGCGCAAAAACCTTGACTTTTGCTTTGACTTCGGTTCTGACCCGTTTTAGTTTGATTCGGAAATGCCTTAGTGCTTAATTAGGGTTAGGTTGCATGATAGTATAAGCCTCTGTACTTGTTTCGTTGATTATCCAATTAATATGCAAGTTTCCGTTAATCGCTCATATGTTGACCGTTATGCCTTTTTTATCTTAAAACGTGATTGATGAAAATGTAAAAGTGTAGAAACCTCAAATACTGATATATAGACTTGCATGCAAAGTTTGACATCAGTTCGACTTGTAGATTAAGAGTTATGCTCATTATCGCAAAACTAATGCTTTATGTTAACATAATGGCGTAATTAGCATATAGCCTAGTTAAACATACTTTTTGGTATCAAATCTTTTACCCACTGATATAAAATATTATTTTAGGATTTTTAAAGATTTTTAATAAATTTTAGGCTGAGCATAACTCGTAGTCGCAGGCTTAATTCGGAAATTGTCGGTTTTGCCCTTACGGGCCATAAAATGAGTTTTACTTATCTAAACGACTCCAAACCTTTTACTACTGATCACATATGTTAAATAAATTATTTTAAGCCTTCTGGAAATATAAAAATATCAGATTTAAGTATCGAACCCGGAAATGGCCTTTAATCGCCATAATTAGCGTTTTTAACGCATAGTATGTCTTAAAATCATATTAGACATACCCGGGTTGATACCTACTGATATATGAGGCAAATTATGATATTTTAACAGTAAGCAAGGGTTGATTAACTCAGACTTCGTTTTTGAGCTTTTCGGCTTATGTGAAATTACCAAAATACCCCTACGGGGCATAGTTGTGTTTAAATTCATTTCGGGCATAACGACAGACATCCTACTGATGTCACAACATATTTGAAGCATGTTAACTTAGGAAACCTGTTTAGGACTCTTACGGATACCCGTTACGCTTCATGCGCGTTCGGTTCGGTTTATGTAACTAGTTTACATAAATTAGCCGAAACGGGTCAAACCTTATCGGTTTTGTCTCAAAATCCAGAATGTGTATCATATACCCATATTAAGCAAGTCTTCAAACTTGTCGGGTCTAAATCACATTCTATCCGGTCTTCGCTTAATCGTGCGTACGAACCGTATCTTTAAAACTAATCGGTCTAAGCGTAGGCTTAATTACAGACCCGTTAGGATTCTAATAGGTTATTAAAAACCTTCGTTCCAGATTTAGGAGTTCAGTAAAAGCTATCTGTACTTGCTGATTTGATACGGCTGGGATTGAATTTATATTTAAGCTCAGGTAAATACTTTTAACTTATTTCCCTATACGGGCTTGGGGTACGGTATATAAAATACCGCTTGGTCGGGCGTCGAATATTTAATCTTACTATGGTTAAATGATTGAGATGTCTCCGTTTAATTTGTTTTGTTTGCTTAAAGCCTTTGGGGGTTAACGACCGTTGTCCCGGATATCCCTGGCATCATCTTACGAGATGGCCACGACCTTGACACCCGGGTGTAGGCGTACACCCGGTAATATGTCCATATTATTAAGGTATAAACGCTGGCTTCCCGCCGCGGACTTATACTGAGTGGTGTGTCCATTAATCTTTAACCCGGCTAGATCCGGCCTACTGAACGCATAAGGAACATGTAAATCCTGTACAAGTTTATATATTAGATAAGTATCCCAAGTTATAAAATATTATTTGTGCCATGTGCATTCAAAACAATCACTTTCTTAAACCCTTTTTAAAATGAGTCAGTTGATTGTATTTACCAGTGTAAACTGACGTATTTTCCCAAAAAGGCTAAGTGCAGGTACTAATTGGAATTGGCTGGCTACTCCTAGCATCAATAAAGAGTCTCGCAAGCTTAAGATGCCTAAAGTCTGTTGAACCATGTTATTTTATATGCGATCCGCCTGGGAATCCTTTACTTCCGTTGTAATACATTGATGTTACACTATTACGGATTTGTAATATATTTATCCTTTTGCTTCCGCTGTGCATTTATATATTGTGTTGTTTGACTATGATGTTGCCAACCACGTCACGTTACTCCCCTACCGGGCCCACCGGTAACACGTGGAAATTTGGGGTGTGACACATCCGGACGGAAACATGACAATCCGGACGGATCACGACTCATGCCAAACGAATGACCATCCGGCCGGATTGCCATCCGACCGGATAGTCACTGGACCTCATCATTTCAACCGAATGGCCATCCGGCCGGATTGCCATCCGACCGAATGACCAATAGTCACCTGATTTTGTTCATCGCCGTTTAACGCACTCTAAATCGATCAGGCTAAGTCAGACGTATTCTCAACCAATCAATCAAGCAGTACTTAGTTGCTGCATACGCACTGTGAGTATACTTGACCCCTTTTTAATCGAATTTTGGGTGTAACATACGTTTCTAACAAATCGAACTCATCAAACGAAATATTCAATCAATCGAATTATCACTTGCGAATAACTGTTATGCATAGATATACGTGATGCTAGTTGCATATGTGCTAGGGCTTATACTCGCGACGTCCCACCACGACTAGTATAGTACTATTGCGCCCGACGGGGTCTAGTTATGCCATCGTACATTCGAGCATCGAGGACTTAGTTGGTAGTATCAGTTTTGTGAGTATATATGTCGTGTATTACGTTTATGCTTTTAATCTATTATGCCATACTTATCAAACCTGTATACTCGCCAATACTTTTGTATTGACAAATATTTTAACGTATGTTGCAGGTTAGATCGCAGGCTATATCAAATCAAGCTAGGAGGTCTAGAAACCCCACTAAAATCTAGGTTGTCGGATTTGTATTGTTCGAGAGGACAAGAAGTCTGTGATAACTTATGTGATTGTATTATTTGTTAGTATGGGATAATGAATGTTTTAAATATTATCGCAATATAGTTGTTATGGATTCTCTTGAGCAATCTGATTCGCCTAGTGCCGCGCCCCGATGATCCCGCCATCGGTTGGGGTGTGTGTAACACCCTAGTTATTTTATATGTAAATACCAACAATTAGATGTGTAGTTAAGACTACACATGCCATAAAAATACGGGTTTATTAAAACTTTTACAAATCATGGGTTATTCTACAAAACGTGATCGAATTCGTTAATTAAAATCTACAACGTTGCAATGTGCGGAAGCGTGTATCTTTATCGTGTTCGGTTCTTCGCTGAGCTTGATCGTCTTCCGGCATCCCAGAAAGTACCTACATTTCATAAACATGAAATGCCTTAGTCATACGGTATTTAAAACGCATCTAAACGAGTCCGGAAAACAAAACTAATCAAAAATACAATTTTTTGTACAGGATCCACCGTAAATTACGGTGGACACCGTAATTTACGGTAGTCCTTGTTTTGATTTGTTTCCACCGTAAATCAGGAGTGTTTCACCGTAGCCCATTTCAGGTCCACCGTAAATTACGGTGGCACCGTAATTTATGGTGGCACCTGCATCCCACTTTTCCATTTTGCCGCAATTTGATACGAAATCTTACGTATCTTTCAAACCGCTTATCCGTTTGACCTACCGTTTCTTCCTACATGTTTGAAATTTGATTCTCCATCATATGGAGTTAAAATCCGACATCCGGCTTGATAAAATTTAAGACTTCTAAGTCTTCGGCTTATTACCCTTTATACCAAACTTTGACCCGTTCACTATTTTATCAAACAAACACGTTTACTTGATCGATAAACTCATGAGAATCATCATTTCAATATTTCCTATCAAATAAATCATAAATCATGGGTTTCTTACTTAGTTAGAACCCGTTTATGTTCAAGTGCTTATTTTGACCCGTTAAGGTATTTAAGCACTTTAAGCTTAAAATCGCTTTCATTCATTTCTAGCGTTATTTACAACATTCTAATCAAGAAATCTTCCACCACAACTATAATTGTGGTGGACTTAATGAGGTGACCCATATAATCCGAGTTTTTCTCATCTGATTACTAATTTACGACAAAGACTCATGTAGAGTTATTTGACCGAAAATTTACATCTTTCGCTTCTTACACTTATTCCATTTATTTGGTTGATCATAAAACTCGTTTCAAAACTATCTTTAAAGGTTGTTTATTCGAATTAGCCAACAAGGGCGTTTTAGTCAATCTTTGTCATTCTTTTACGACGAAGGACTATTAGTGTTTGTTTGAACCACAAAGTCCAACCTTTTAACCATATTCTTGTTTAGAAACCAATATGTTTCTAAACACCATAATCTTAACTCAATTTATTCGCTTTACCTAAAGATAACCGAATATCTTATTTTAACCTTGTTCAACTGTTATAAAACTCCAATTCTACATGATGAGTTGTATTACTATACATACCTGGCTCGGATCAATATATTGACCCGTTTCAATACCTTTCTTTAGTGGCTACTAAGTGATAGCGATGTAAGCATCCATGTGCTATTTATTTCCTAAATTCATGCAACTTGACAACCCATTAGTCGACATTGTCAAAGGGTGATAATTTCACCTTTTGACCCGTTTGATCTATATGACCAATTACCATTGTCAACTGTCAAAATTACCATTTTGCCCTTAATGGTTATTATAATTTAACTTATATGATAACCATTAAAAGTACATGCTTCTTTCGTCTTAATATGATCGAATTACCGGTTCAACTCATTTTTAGCCATCATTATGTTTTCTTGTCATATTTGATTATCTTGTTCCGTACGACCACATGTCGGAACATCATATCTCAATTAGGTATTTTTTTCTTTTTTTTTTTTCGTAACTAATACGACGAAAGAATATTATAAATATATGACTAGTGTAAGATATACTTACCTTGCATCCCAAATACGCTTTTCCTTCATGCTTGACTCGTTCGACCCGCTTTCTCCCCAAGCTTCACCTAGCTTGTTAAGCGCCAAACTATTGTCAAACATTTACAAGGCGGTTAAATTAGTCATTAACAATCACGACTATTCCACCTCACTTATTTTCTATGCCGATGCTACTATTCGGCTTCATGATTAGTTAACTTAACTTATCTAAAGTTAACTACTTTCAATCACATGTTTTCTACCTTAAGTCTAAATCAACATAGTATTTAGAGCTCTTATCACTTCATATCACGCGTAATTACCATATCATTCGAATATGCGTTTTCACTCTAAAATTCAATACTTTAGTTCTCATTTAGGCATTTTATCGAACACCTAATGTGCATATTTTCCATATTTACTAACTAGTTCATAACTAATTATTTTCACCAAGATTTACATCAAATCAAACCTCTATGTCTAGTGTTCATGAACTACATCAAGAACTTATTTCATAACAATCAATATTCATCAAATTAACACTCTAGCATGAGTGTTCATCATATTAACATAAAACCCACTTATCACAATATAGGGTAATTACCAAATCCCTAGTTTTGACAACAATTCATCCAATTTTCTACTAGGGTTTGTTTCTACACCAAGATATAATCACCATAACACTCATAGATTCAAGATTCATTCCAGAATTTCGATTATGATTGTTCATCATAATCTCAAAGTATCATCAAATCACAAATTTCAACATACCTTGTAATCCCCATGACTAGGTGATCATGAATTTGTGTTCATGCAGTGATTTGGCTCTTGATTTGGGCTTCAATTTGATCAAGTTGTGGAAGTTAGGGTTTTGAGCTCCCTGCTCTTTCTCCTGGTCGTACGCACACACACACATTAAGTGTGTGTGTTGTGTTTTTAATTTTTGTTTTTATAAATCAAGTCTCCTTTTGTGCAACTTAAGCCCCTCTAGTTTGATTAGTTATTAAGTAAGCCACAACTTACTTATTTTTAACAATATTCCCACTTATTAACTAGGTTTAATATTCCTAGTTAACTTAGCGGGTTCGGGAGTATTTGTGACTAAGTTTATTTTAGGTCCCGTTAGCTCGGGCCTTTTATCCATTTTATTCCCTTAAAGCTTTTATTCACTTTTATTTATTATCAGGATTAATTATTTAAATCCTAATATTCCACCGGGTAAATTTTACCACTTACGGTACTTTTACCCGTCTTTTAGTATTAACGGGGTTTAATTACTAAACCCGTTTTCGGGGTGTTACAGTGTGACAGTTCGTGTCGACCAGGAGCTAGAATAAGCACTGAAACGTCAAAGATTGGGTGTATGCAAGAACCATGTGGCTGGCTAGGGTTAATTTTAACTCTTGTACTTAAGAATTGTGTTTGCACCGCAGCCCATTTAGATGTGACATAAGGCTTAGTTTCTTGGGTCTTATACCAAGCCCACTTTCTTTTCCCTATGAAAATTGCATCACTGGCGAGACTTATAGTCTTCGTACTAGTGTTAAACACGTGATTTGGATTGTTTGTTCTTCTGTTTTCTTTGGTAAATTCTTCTCCATGTGTTTCAAGAGAAAAATCTTCAGGAATTGTTTCTTCGACTCCAGGTATGGAATTTTCACCCGTATCCCTCTCTTTAACCTGAAGTGGCTGTGGATTGTGAGGGTCATCCTCTGGTTCCATTTGATTGCTAGACCAGAAGGGTGTACCAAGCATCCTGTTCTCCAAATTGCTGCTAGATTCTTCACTGTTACGACCATCTCGGATTACCTGAGCCTTGATCTCTGCGATATCCTTCCGCATAGAGTCTATGCTGGCTGCAATTGATGCAAATTGAGAAGCAAGCAACACCTGATCGCATGAACTGTACCGGGTTTGCACCAGCTTCGAATTTCCCGGCAATGGAACCATTGATAAGAACAGAAAAATCAAAAGCTTGAATTTAAGATAACTAGACTGATTCGAGATAGGCAAATCTCCAATTACATAAGGTAAAAACCCTAATTAATAACATAAACATAGACATCCAGAAAGAAAGAAGACCTAATCTCCCAATTTAACATAAAAGAAACAGAAGTTAATTAACTGCTAGAAAACCACTTGTGAAACTGTTCCCGCTATTTTTTTCTGAATTAACTGAATCTGCAGCTGGTCTGGATTTGGGTCACCCAATAATGGGTATGTAACAGGTCCATTTCTTCTCAACCAATCACACATTTTTCATTTTTTTAAATAGTTTACCTAAACCCCATTAGGTAAACCACCGTCAAACGTATTTGTGCATTAGGTAAACAATTTAGGTGAATTGACGTGGCACTGTCTGATTGGGTGAATGAGGAGTTTACCTATTCCAAATAGGTAACCACTCCCTTCACCTTTACTTTTAATAATTCAATTTGAAACTATGTCTTGACAAGTTGGTCTAGTGGTTAGTTACTTGGTTTTTCTCCTTGAGGTCCTAAGTTCAACTCCCACTAGCATCACCTTGAAGTACATTGGTGGTGGCAATAAAGTTTAGAACTAGGCCTCTCTAGAGGTCGCCAGTTCGAAACCGAGCCAAACCGGGTTTTACCGCAGTGGGCCTTCGGGCGGCGGGTTTTCACCGGAACTGGTGGCTCGGGTATGCATCTAACTCTGACCATTATGGAGGAGGGATGCATTTGCTTGATTGAGGGCATCCCAGGAAGCTTATCCGGTGATTTAGTTGGTCGTTAAAAAAAAAAAAAAAAAAAAAAAGAAACAAAGTAAAGTTTACACATTCCGTCGGCATGTTTTAACTCTTTTGCTAGACTCGTGAGATCTGGAATTCGTTTTGTCGAACTAATTGGAATAATGAAATATAGATTCAATTTCACTTTTAACTGTTCAAACAAATTTTTAAGAGGTAATTGTTTGTGTAATCCTAACTTTTTTAACGTCATGAATCTCTAGTATAAATTTAGGGACTCCATTTCGTTTAGCTAATTGATGCTTAAAGCATCATACATGCTATATTCTTAATTATGTGTATTATGTTTTAGTGTTTGAAAGTGATTAGTGACCATACTTTTATATTTATAATATGTTATAACAGTGTTGTAAAAATCGCGACTAGTCGGCCAGTAACTGAGTAATTTTTCGTTAATCAATCCATTAATCGCTAGTCGGGCCTAGTCGGCCGGCCAAAAATCGGCGATTCCAACCAGATTCCAGCAAAAAAACTGTATATTCCGGCCAAAACCTCTAAATTCCGGTCAGTTTCCAACCAAACCATGTGAATTCCAACAATTAATCTTGTATAGTGGTATACTTAAAAAAATGAGTTGAGTAAGAGTTAAAACATAGATACTTAAAATGTTTACCTATAAAAATGTGCATACGTATACATAAAACTGAAAACCACATATAAAAAACCCCATCCTATTAATCACGATTAATCCCGAGTAGTCGCTAGCCCCCACCTCACCGGCCGACTAGCGAGTTCTCCAACCTTGTGTTATAACTATTAAGTTGCTGTACACCTAAACAGACGGTTTTAATGGTTAGTGTCTAGCACCTGAAAAATAAAATAGCTACAAAGGAACTGTTTTCAAAATAATTAGAAGAGTTAATTACTGTTTTCGTCCCTGAGATTTGTCAAAAATAACGGTTTCAGTCCATTAGTTTAAAAATTGCCATTTCAGTCCATTAGTTTCATTTTCGTAACCATTTCAGTCCACTAACTTAACTCCATCCATTTATTTTGTTAACTTTGAGTTAACTAACTAATTCAGGGACGGTTTGCGTCAGTTTTAGAAACACAGGGACTTAAGTGTAAACTCTAAAACATTAAAACAAAAAAAATAGTAAATTCCAAAAAATCAAAAAAATTCCAAAAAACCAAACAAATTCCAAAAAATTCTAAAAAATAATAAAAATTCTAATAAATCAAAAAAATTCTAAAAAATCCAAAAAATCCGTTTCGGCGCGAACTGTTTCGACCCGAACCGTTTCGAGCTGAACCGTTTCGACGCGAACCGTTTCGACCTGTACCGTTTCGAGCCGAACCGTTTCGACCTGTACCGTTTCGAAGCCGAACCGTTTCGAGCTGAACCGTTTCGAACCGAACCGTTTCGACCCGTACCGTTTCGAAGCCGTACCGTTTCAAGCCGTACCGTTTCGAACCGAACCGTGCCGTTTCGAACCGAACCCTTTCGAGCTGAACCGTTTCGAACCGAACCGTGACGTATCGAACCGTACCGGTTCTGCTTCGAAACGGTTCGCGTCGAAACGGTTCGGTTCGAAACGGTACAGCTCGAAACGGTTCGGTTCGATACGGCACGGTTCGGTTCGAAACGGTTCAGCTCGAAAGGGTTCGGTTCGAAACGGCACGGTTCGGTTCGAAATGGTACGGCTTGAAACGGTTCGGCTTCGAAACGGTACGGGTCGAAACGGTTCGGTTCGAAACGGTTCAGCTCGAAACGGTTCGGCTTCGAAACGGTACGGGTCGAAACGGTTCGGCTCGAAACGGTACGGTCGAAACGGTTCGCGTCGAAACGGTTCAGCTCGAAACGGTACGGACGGTTCAGCTCGAAACGGTTCGGGTCGAAACGGTACGGGTCGAAACGGTACGGGTCGAAACGGTTCAGCTCGAAACGGTTCGGGTTCGAAACAGTTCGAGCCGAAACGGATTTTTTGGATTTTTTTGAATTTTTTAGAATTTTTATGATTTTTTAGAATTTTTATTATTTTTTATAATTTTTTGGAATTTGTTTGGTTTTTTGGAATTTTTTTGATTTTTTGGAATTTACTATTTTTTTTGTTTTAATGTTTTAGAGTTTACACTTAAGTTCCTGTGTTTCTAAAACTGACGCAAACCGTCCCTGAATTAGTTAGTTAACAAAATAAATGGATGGAGTTAAGTTAGTGGACTGAAATGGTTACGAAAATGAAACTAATGGACTGAAATGGCAATTTTTAAACTAATGGACTGAAACCGTTATTTTTGACAAACCTCAGGGACGAAAACAGTAATTAACTCTAATTAGAACTGAAAATTTCAATCTTCAAAACTTTAAATTTTACTTGAAACTGAAATTTTTATTTTTCGTAACTTTAAATGTTAAGCAAGTGGCCTTCACAGGGAAAAGACAGAAAAACGATTTTCACAATTGTTTTTGTCATGAAACAAACGACTTTTTTTATCCTTTCATAGAAAAGTTATTTTAATAATGTCACCAATTTATGCAATTCAACTGCTATAAGCCTATATAACTAAAAAAGGTGAAAATGGCACATTCGTTTTTCTGTAACGCGTCAATCTTTAATCCACAATAATATAGAAATATCGTTTTTCTGTAACGCGTCAATCTTTAATCCACAATTGTATAGAAACATAAATCTTGAAAAATTATAATCCTAAAAGTTGCATATAACATAATCAACCGGAAATCAGCGAGAATCTTGAAAACACATTACGCTAGTTTTATCCTACAAATCTAAAAATCTACATAAAGTCCTACCTAACTTTACCACTAGATACAATATCATCAGCATATAGCATCCCAAGGAATGATAGCATCATAAATATTAAGGGTCGGGCAGAGAGTCGGTAGGTTGAATGGCAGGACTGTAATAAACTAAGACGAAGACGGCTGACTATACAGGAACAAGATAAAGGGAGTTGTAGACATTTACACATGCAACATCATTTATCGATCCTGAGGTTATTGCAAAGATGACCGAGTTCAGGCCTGCTTGCCATCCAAGTTGTGAATTTCGTCTCCATAGCCGAAGTACAGTAGAGATAGGATCTGAACATGATTAGTAGAAAATAACGCCTGCAAATGCACAATATAAATAGTTAACCAACTGTTTTGTAGATTTAGATGAAAATACGAGGGATGTTATCATTCTGCCCTTCTCACACTGGATTCAGGATTTTGTTTTATTTTTAATATTATTTATTTTTTTATTTTTTTTCTTTAAACATGGCATACAATGTAAGTACATGTACTTTGAAAGGAGTAATATTATACATATCGTTCCAAAAAGTTCATAATTTCATATTTGCTAAACACTAAAAAGTATCATATTTACTAGTTTCACAACAAGTAAAAGAAAATCAGTTACTTATAATAATCTATTTCACTAATAAACAAAGAACATTATGCGCTAAGACGATCAACAAACCGTAATGTTGTTTTCCTATTTGTTTATTCAATGACGTTATTAGTAGTTTAGTACTAACTGATTATGAATTATCTACTATGGAATGAAAAATTACATTTTTAGTGTTTTGAAAGGGCCAAATAATATTTAGGACATATATGAATTTGAACTTCTAAAAGGATGAATTTGGCAAATATGATGTAATGAAATTTAGGACATATATGAATTTGAACTTCTAAAAGGATATACTGGTAAATAATCCAAAAAAAACTATTATGGCCTTTAATTGTAACATAAGAAAGATTTAAAAAAATAATACTTAAAATTTACAACTGACCTCAATGCTTTGATACCCATATCCATGATGTATGCTTTATGTTCATCATCATTGCCTTCAAATTTCTCAAGTTCCTTACTATAGAACAGAATGTCGTCTCGAAGATGCCCAGCTCCAGCACACCTGTATGACAGTAAAATAATGTTATTATATATTTCGAGAGGCTTTTTAAGGATACTATACTAATTTCCATTAAGGGGGTGTGTTTTGAAAGTAATTATGTGATATTGGATCATTTAAATCAGATAATTAGCTGTAACAAAACTGGATGCAGAAAATATAGTGTTTGGATCATTGGATGTGGTGTTTAAAGTTCTAATAATAGATGTTTAGTTATTCAAGTGTTTCGTGAATTCTGTTTATTTAAGAAACTGATATTTGTGGAACGCTACTAATATTCTTTTTTATTTTATGTATCTACTAATATTGCAGAAAATATTGGTTTTTATTAAATTTGTGGAATGATACTGATAAGCCTTGTAACTTTAAGGCTTTAACTACCTACATTTGACTGTAATAATGAGAATCAGAATCTATTTGTCCAAATAAATGGTCAAAAATAGAAATGAACTTCATTTTTTCCCAACTTTAGCAACCAACTTACAATTAATTGCCAATTTTAGCAACTACCCTCATTTTAACTGAATTATCGTAAATTGCTGATGTGGCACTAAATGAAGTATGTGCCCCATCAGATGTCACAAATGCAAACAAAAAAAAAATTGTAAGAAGAAAAAAGTTGTAAATGAAGTTATTTACACGTTTGAAAAAAAAAATTATGAAATTTAAATATATGTATCACTGAAATGATTAAACCCAAGAACCCCATGAGGAAGAGGCATACCTTTCTATAATAATGTCAACATCTGATTTGCTCTCGGACCCACGCAATAAAACTCTTGTAAGGCTAAGTATATCACGGTAATCACCCCTTTCACGTGCTTCAAAATATGAACTTCCATCAGAAGATAACAAATATCGATTATCTGATGCTAATTTTCCTTCTGATTCAAGTCTTAAACAGATAATAGCCATCGCATAGGCAACGCCCCCAAATCCCGTGTGTGACACAAACAGATAAGACCCTGAACCTCTGCTGCACAAGAATCCACTTTAGCGCTACAAAAGTTTATTCTAAAAAGTAAAAGCAATGTACAGTTTTTAACCTTTTAATACAACGTACTTGCCAATTCTTACCAAGTTATGCAACCATTTATTGTAACAAGTTGCATACTTTGGTAAGAAATAGTAAGTGTGCTGCATTAAATGCCAACACCCACATCATATGCAAGAAAAATTGAGCGAAAAATGAATCAAATTACTTACAAGTTCAGTAAAAAAAGCTTTTTTAGTTTGCAGTTAAAATAATAATTAAATATCGAATTAGATTATACATTAAAATGACAAACAAGATTTTTGTAAAATCAACAAAAAAAAGGTGTGCTATCGGTTTAACAGGTCATTCGTTGATACATTTAGCAATAAAACGTAACTACTTTGGCTATAATCGCTAAATAAGTACATGATGACTTTTATTTTACACCTAACTTAAAGTTGGTTTCTAAAATCAGGAAAAGGGGTAAACTTTATTTTTATTTCGTGAAATTTCCCCTTAAAAAGTATGTTGTGCATGTCCATATAAAGCGAGCAGCACATAGCATCTCTATCTAAGCAGTTGATGCGGTAAATATCGGATATCGGTCAAGGGGGTTAAGTTATTCTACAAAAGCTTATAAAAATAAGAAGTGTACAAAGACACAATTAATCGCACAAGATGACACAATGTCGAGCAAAATATAACACAATCCCGAAAAATATAACACAAGGTCGAGGAAAAAAGACACAATGAGTCGCAAAAAAAACAATGACGCAAATATAGAAAAAACACAATGATAAATAAAAGACACAATGATAATAAACAAAAACTCTAAAATCTAGAACCTATCCAAAAGTGAAAACCTAAAATCTCACATCGTAGAGTTCGATGAGATGAGACGATTCCAATGCCTCTTGAATGAGGTCAATAGGAGTTCGTTTGATGCCCTTTGTACGACTTCTTATTTTTAGGAGCTTTTGTATTCGATCCTAAACCTCGGTCAAGGATCAATATTAGAGATAGAGGTTATCGCGGTGGGATATCAGTAATTTTAATATCATGCAGAATTTATATATATAGCAATTTAACACCAACAATTCAGTATACTCTCCAATCATTAACAAATTAACCTTTTGCAACTTGCAAAAACACTAACAATTGTAACAAGTAGGAACTGATTAAGACTTAAAACACCAACATTTAACACTGAGAATTAACAATTGTAGCAATAAGAAGAAAGATGAATGGTAGAACTAAGAAGAAAGGTACTGATAAATATTGGAAATATCGCCGGTAACGATATTTGACACCAATATTTTACATGGGGACAGATATTAACTGCATAGATCTCTCTATATGACCTCATGGTTAAATAAAATAAAATAAAAAGCTTTACTTACTTGTCCATACAATTCTGAATTGCATCAACATCAGAAGGTATGGCTTCCCTCTCTCTAGTCAACGGTATCCTTTTGTACACCATATCATACCCATCATTTCTCAAAGCAGAATATACTTCTGTGGGTGTTTTTACATCGTCTATAAATATATTTTCCCAATATCCTACTACACTCGTTTGATTTAACGTAGGGTTATATTCTTCACGGTGTAACAGCATTCTACCACCACATTTTTTAATTTCTGATATAATATCCTCCTTTAACCGAGCCTCCATGTGTTCTACCTGCATAAAGTTCAAAAACAAGCATGTTGATTGTTGACAACAGATTCATTTAAGTTCATTTTTGTAGAGGTGGCAGAATGGGTTGAATTTGGGTTTTGTTTTGTTTTATTTCAAACGGATTAAAAGTCGCCCATTCTATTTTTAATGTATAAAACCTCCAAAATCGTTTTATTGAAAAATTTAAATTATTACTGTAATGATATTGTTTTCATGATAGTCATTAACACGTTAACTATCAAATTCTTTAAAAAAAAAAAAAAAGAAAGAAAGAAAGTGCATGTGGGTAAACCTGACACAATCAGGCTAGTTCGACCCGTACTAAAAATAGTGCTTCAAAAACTGGACCGTTTAGATTTTAACCCAAATAATATCTTGAACACATGCGACTATCTTGAAATCTTTATGTTCAAAGATTTGGTTCTGGTAATCATAATTATGGCAATAACTATTTTTAAAAATTTCAAGAAAGGAAAAAAGTGATTGTCGGTCAACCCAATCTGGCTCATTTGACCTGTACAAAAAACAACCCTTTCACCCCAAACCCATTTGACCGGTCAAACCCAATCTGGCTTATCTCTACTTTTTCTTAGTTTAAGTTCGACAATAGAAAGAAAACGAACCACTGAACCAGTGACTCCCACGTGTTTGAGTGTGTCTACAGGTTTATTTAGTTCCCTAAGAACGAACGGTGTGCCATTGATGTATACAATAGCTTCTTCCCGCAAATCGGTTAAAATTACTTTTTGAGGACCATTATTTCCTGCTGTAGTGGGTCCGGGCTTGGCACCTAAATAAGTTAGCATCTCTTTGGCACCCACAATTGTGGGAGTTGCCATGCAATACACAGGATAACCATCAACCTGAAAAAATGGAAAAAAAAAGGGTAAATGCATATTTGCCTACTCAAGAATCCAAAGGAAGTCCAAAAAAACAAGTCGTGGTATTTTTTGACCAAATTACTTGTAAATGGGTCGATATGGGTCAAATGGATTAAATTTAAAAGTCACCCAAAGTCTGTTTAATGCATGTTACCTTCCAGATCATATATTCCAAGATTTGCATTATTATTGCAATGATATTGTTTTGGCAAATAGTAATCACAGTTAAAGTAAAGTTGGCAAATACACACACACCACACACACACACACACACATATATATGTATATAGAAAAAGTATATCGTACATTACGGCTTAACGTACTTCACGTACGACAGCGTGCGTGATTTGTTCTATAACATGCGTGATTAATGTTTTCAATATGCGTGATTATTGTGTTTCAACATGCGTGATTTTGGATTTTTGAGTTATAACGTGCGTGATTTTAAAATGAACGTGCGTGATTTTAAAATGAACATGCGTAATGTACGTTAAGCCGTATATATATATATAGGGAGGAGCTCATGCGAGAACCACCTTTATTGTGAGAACCAATGTGAACATATATATGCTAAAAACCTAAAAAAAACCTAAAACCTAAACTAAAACCTAAAAAAAACTAAAACCTAAAAAAACCCTAACCCCCCCCCCCCCCAAGCTAAATGCTAAAAACTAAAACCTAAAAAAAACCTAACCCCCCCCCCCCCCCAAAAAAAAACCTAAACCCCCCCCCCCTCCAAGCTAAAATGCTAAAAACTAAACCCCCAAAAAACCTTAAAAAATCTATAAAAAAAAAAAAAAAATCTAAAATTTTTTTTTTGAATTTTTTAATAAAAAAATCGCTACTTTTCGAAGCCAAAAAAAATTTTTTTTTTTTTTAAAAGTAGCGATTTTTTTATAAAAAATATTAAAAAATTCAAAAAAAAAAAAATTGTGTGATTTTTAGCTATTTTTTGGCATTTTTGGTTGTGTTCACATTGGTTCTCGCGGTTCTCGCAATAAGAGGTGGTTCTCGCATGATCTTCTCCCTATATATATATAGGGTTGAGTTCATTTCAGAACTCTAAATAACTACAGAACTTTCAGAACTCCTAATAAACTATCATTTTATATATAAGTTTTTGTATTTAGGATCTTTTTATCATCTATTATATGTATTTCTTTGATTACATACATGTTAAATGTAGTTTACATATGTTTAATTGCCAAAATTATATATTTGTGTCATAACTAATTACATATATGTAAAAAAACTAGTTTACATATGTGTAATTATAAAATTACATATAAAAAATGATAAAATTACTCTTACCATGTATGTAATCGTAAAAATACACATAATAAATGATAAAATTATCCTAAACATAAAAATATATAAATAAAAAGATTGTTTATTAAGAGTTCTGCGAGTTCTGTAAATATTTATGGTTCTGAAATGATCCTGGCCCTATATATATATTTGACAAAGATAAAGTTTGCGAGTCAACTCAACCCACACTAAAACGTCACCCTTTTTGACCCATTACACAACCCGCTCGACCCACCCATCTTGTCACCAAGAGAACTCAATACAGAAGCCAATGAGCCAAGAGAACCAAATCAAGTCATTCAAGTGAAGTCAATCATGTTTTTATTTTAGGTTTAACTATACTATTCTTATTAGACAAATAACGCTCATAGAACAAAGAATAAAAGGTATTTACATATGTTACCTAAAGTAGAAGTCACACCCTAGTTAAAACAACAAATCAACAACTTAAAAACCTAAAACTGATATTAAACCAACTAGTTGCTTTTACTGCCTTAAAGAAACTAATGCTTCAAATTTGAGGTTAAATGTGACCTAGTTGACTCCCAAAAGTCAAAATTCGACTCAAGGGAGAAAAATCTTACCGTTGTTTTCATCATTAAGATGAATCCAGTGTCCGCCACTGCTTTGCTCGCTATAAGAGAGTGAACAGTGGGATTACATCCTTCACAAACAAAGTTAAAACTGACTACCATAGACATACTACATAATTAAGTGGTTTCAAATTTAGTTTTGAATTTAATTACTCCAATTTCTTTATAAACATCAAGTCACATCTCATATTACCTTGTAAACATGTGGAGCACCATGGATTTGTATATGACTAGAAGTCTTTTGACCAGGAAAAAAGTACATCTTAAGTATTGACCCTTTCCCTAGAACTGAACCGCTACGCTTTTTAACAATAGATTCCATCACTGCATCACCATGTTGGGACTCTTGTGGAGCTCTTAATTCTTCCTGAAACAGAAAATATATCACATTTATGCAAAAAGGTAAGCGTACTAAGAAATAGAAGGAAACTTTGGCATGCTTACTTATAAATGGGTAGATGTGGGTCATGTTTAACTTCTAATAGGTAAAATCTGTTAAATTAGCATAGAAGGAAACTGGAAACAAGTCCGATGGGTTATAAGTTGTCCAAAGTGTACTTCTAATGCGTAAAATCTCCTAACCGTTTAATTTTAAGAGCATTTTTTACCATTTGACGTATTTTTGGCCGTTCAAAAAAAAAAATTGACGTATTTTTGGCTGGTACTAGTATAGATGCGTGCACATACTTAGTTACTTGAGTGCCCTATAAACTATTTTCAACATATGGGTGTAGAGATGCACAAATCGGGTTTTTTAAGATCCTAAAACCGGTTAGGAACCGGGTCCGAGTTTGGTCAACAAAGTCAAGAACCGGGTAGGGTAGGAACCGGTTACAGCTACGTTCGGATTTTTGACCGGGTTATGACCGGATTGGTCAGTTTTCTTTTTTTGGGTTTTGGCCGGTTTGGGTCCGGGTTTTGACCGGGTAGAAGGGGAATCGGGTCCGGTTCGGTTCCTTTTGTTACACCCGGGTCTGGAACTGGTCTGTACCAGCGGGTTGGGGGTAGGAACCGGTTCCGGATATGTTATCCGAATTATTTAAAAAAGTTTAAACGTTTTGGACAAGGTATTCACTTATGAAGAGGCCATATTTCTAACGGGTCAATTCAGGTCACGTTTTATCTTTAACAGGTCAATTTAGTAGAATCAATTTAACTTAACATAAAAGAGAACAGGTCCAATGGGTTGAAATTCAGCACAAAGTGTAAGTTTAATGCGTCGAATCTCCAAAATCATTTTATTCAAATATTTAGATTATTATTGTTGGATAATAGAATTTTGGTTACTATAAGAAGAAAAAAGGCCAGGGTTTCGGTCCAGGAAAAAATCGACCATGACATAATTTACTAAGCGATGTTCGGAAGAGAATACTTACAGGGACAGTAAAAAACCGACCAGGTCTTAATCTAATGGACCATTTCATAGCTTGAACTTCAGGTCGCTGATGTAACCAACTTTTAAAAGTAATCCTAGATTCCCCTTGTTCACAGAACCCATCAAACGCTTCACTTCCAAGATATGCTGAAAACGCAATCAATCGAAAATACCGTTCTAAATACTCAGCACCACGATTCAATGCCACCCTTCTTTCTCTTGGTTCAACATGCTGTTGATTAAATAACTTTCTATATCGGAGTACAGCCTGGCGGATATTTTGAAGTGCTGAACACCTGTCAATAACTGCATCTAATGCTTCTCGACATTCAACACCGTTGTCAAAAAAGCTAGTTATTTTCCATAAAAGAAGAATGTCGTTGATGCCAAATGCATGACTTGCATTGGCTTGTGTTCTGCTTTTAGATACATAATCGGGCCCACTTTCATCACCACTTGATGTCCCATTGTCTGACTCACCTCCACATGCCACATCATCAAAGAGAATCCTGATTGGTCGACCGTGATCGATCCGAAGTTTCACAAGGCAAGCTATTACTGTGCCGGTAGTTGTCCTCCCTCTACCCATCTAAGGAGATTCAAATAAGTAAAAAGAAAAAAGATTTGTGATTTCATAAAGAACAATTAATACACTGAGCATGATCCTACTGGGTATGTTTGTTTGTTTAACGAACAATTATATACATCCTTCCAACTTTCATCATAAAAAACCGAAAAAACCCTATGGACTTCTACTTTTTTTCTCAGGACAAAAAATGTGAAAGTCCATATATACCGAAACCGAAGTCATCGGTTGGTCTATTTTATTAATCGTTCGGTTTCGGTTAATCAGTTCGGTTTATTTGGTTATTTTGTTTTCGGTTTGTTTTTTTCGGTTAATAACTGAAACCAAACTTGGGCATAAATTTTTGCTTAGAAATACAAGTAATGGAGGTATAAGTACATGAAATAGATGTATAAATACATGAAATGAAGGCATAAATAAATGAAATAGAAGCATAAATACATTAAATGAAGGTATAAAACAGGAAATACATGAATGGAGGTATAAAAGCTAGAAATATATGAAAAATATGAATGGTTTGGTTCGTTTCGGTTAACCAAGGGTACAAAAAAAGCCGATAACCGATTTTCGGTTAATTCGCTTTTCGGATAATCGGTTTTCGGTTAATTGTGGTTCGGTTTTGTTGGTTTTCGGTTCGGTTATTGCTCACCCCTTATACCCTATGAAGCTTGCAACCATCACTCAACATATTTGTATCTTATATTTACCTAAAGTTCGATATATACCTGACAATTAAATACAAAAGCCGTATCTTTGGATGCAGATGAAATATTAAGGGCCACTGTGTCAAAATCTGAACTTTTGGGGGCTTTTCCATCAGTTATGGGTACACGTGCATATTTAATGGGAAACCCATCAGCTTCTAATGACTTGAAAACCTCTAATGGGGTCTGGACTACATCTTTGCTAACATGCTCCCAAGAATCATATATTTTTCCATCTTCGGTTTCATGAATAACCATAATATCGCCACCATAACGTTCAGATTCTTTTAAAATATCTTCTTTTAAACGGGCTTCCATTCTCTCTACTCTTTCACGATCAATTCCCTACATGTAACATGTTTTAAATATCAAATTCATTATTCACCACGGTCCCAATAAGTGATTTAAAATTAAGGGACATGACTTTTACACCACAAATAATAATCATTTGACAATTTAACCTGAAAATCATATAAAAGGACCAAAAACATATGTTCTAAATGAAAGGGTAGTTGTGTATGGATAACTTTCTGGTGTGTATATTCCACCTCCTTGAATTTTAGAGTTAACTAAAAAGATGGTGCATGTTGTCGGACCTTTTTCCTGAATATGGTCCCTTGAATTCTAATTTTGCTTTTCTGGTCCCACGAAATAGGTTCCAGCTGGACCCTTTTGGTCCAAAATCTATTATGACCAGCAAATGATTAATATGACAATCATATTCAACTGCTATTTTTTCTTGAATTTTTATCAAGTAAAGTGCACGAATAGTCCCTGTGGTTTTCAAAATTTTGGAGTTGGTCCCTAGCTTTTCAAAATTACATGGATGGTCCTAGTGGTTTGCACTTTGTAACGCATTTAGTCCTCAACTTTTGCCAAAAGTAGATGGACGGTCCCTGTGATTTTGCACGTTGTAACGCATTAAGCCTCCAAGTTGGACCTCCTAAAACTTTTAGGTTTGTTGGCTGGGGAGTAAATGCGTTACAAAGTGCAAACCACAAGGACCATCCATGTACTTTAGGAAAGCTAGGGACCAAATCCAAAATTTTGGAAAACCACAGGGACCATCCGTGTACTTTTGGATAGTTAGGGACCAAATCCAAAATTATTGAAAACCACAGGGACTATCCGTGTACTATACTCTTTTATTTTCTCTAATGCTAAATTAATAGAAACTCATAGGGTGCAATTCAAACTATCTAGGGACGAGAAAGGAAATATTTGAGCTCAAGGGACCGTTTTGCGCATGGGGGTGGGGGGATCAAAGCACATGGACGATTTCATAACTATTTTAATTAAATATTAGTGAAAGAGATAAACAGAATACCGTATACTCAAGCATGTTTTTGTAAGGCCGTTCAACCTCACGAAGCACAAAGGGTTTTCCATTAATGTAGATAACGGGCTCTTCTCTCATGTTATGCCAAAACACAGGTCTACCCTTTTTGGAACTACCAATCCTTTGAATAACAGATTTAATTCCTTCAACAGTTGGGTTTGCAACACCATAAACAGGAAAACCAGGAATTTCTCTAAAATTAGGAGCACCTTCTACTCTCTCGGGTAAATTCGGTTGTTGACAGCCTGGACAATGATCACTTTTAAGAACGGTTTGACTTCCCAAAACCTCCCCGGTTCTTGATACTGCGACTATGCCCATCTCAGAAGGGTGGTGACCATCACCAGATTTGTTTATTTTGTTCGATGGTTTTATATTTGCATAACCAAGTGCACCCATTGGGTCCCGCCTTAACAACCTTTATCAGATTCAAGAACATAAAAGTCAACCCAGTTTTTATGGAAGTTGGGTAAATTTTATAAATAGCAACATACTTTTGAAAATAATTAAATTCGATGATTATACTTTTAGATGTGCCAATCTGGTAAATAAAGTTTTTTTGCCCCTATTTGGTAATTACTATTAACACTATAATTACATATTAGACTACTTTAATTAGCAGGTTGGGACATAAAGAGGGAATTATAGTATTATACCGAAGTGGACAATATTTTGCCCCTATTTAGTGACTTATTATTACACTATAATTGCCATATTAGCCTACATTAAACAAAAAAGAAAAAGTACACCAAAGTGCACCATTTTTTTGCTCATATTTGGTCATTCTTATTTACAGTACATAAAAAAGGTATATTACCGAAGTGGGCCATTATGAAAAATATTCAGCTACACTATGAAATGTGTGTAAACATGTAGAAGAAAGAATTTCTTACCTGCGAATGATGGTGTAGAGTTCGGGTCTAGCTTTCATCCAATGATAAAAGGTGAAATTTGAAGAAGATTTCTCTGTATGGAGATAAACAGCAAAGCAAATAAGGTAGTAATATCTTTCAAGATATTCAACAAAAAACGAAAGCAACGCTGCCCTCTTCATTTCATCAGGTTGTCTCAAAATACTATTTCGATATGTAGCAATTGCTTCACGTAGATTCTGTTACACACCCAAAAATGCATGCTTAGGTTGTTAATTTCAATTTTCACAATCAACCCCTGTCAGAATAGTTTATCGTGAAAGTAGATGAGGGAATAACGGAAAAAACCTGCATGGAGGAACACTTGTCGATTACTTTGTCGACTTGCCTTTTGCCTTCAACACCACCCTAAAAGCATGAAGAAATCACTCAGACCTGTCCTATAGATGTGGGTAAAGCGGTCCAAAAACAAAACCTGCCCTGAACGGATCCGTAACTGGTTGTAAAAAAATCGATCATACCCCCAGTTCAAGGACTGATTATAAACTGGCCCAAATCAATCTCAAAACAGGTGAATACCAAAAACAGTCCAAAACCGAACCGGAATTCCTCCTATAGAAAGTTCCCTGGCTATTTTAGCGTTTTAGAAAACAAAAATATACCTTTTTAGGTTTTTTTGGTCCTTACCTGACACCCACGACTAATTTCCAAGATTTTGAACCTTTTGTCTATATTCCAAGTTATGTAAAAAATTTGAATAAAGTACACGGATGGTCCCTATGGTTTACCAAAATTTTGGATTTGGTTCCTAGCTTTCCAAAAGTACATGGATTGTCCCTATGGTTTGCACTTTGTAACGCATTTAGTCCCCAGCCAACAAATCTAAAGGTTAGCATGTCCAAGTTAGGGAGTAAATGCATTACAAAATGCAAACCACAGGGACCATCCATGTACTTATAAAAAAAGCTGGGGACTAAATGCGTTACAAAGTGCAAACCACAGGGTCCATCTGTGTACTTTTGGAAAGCTAGAGACCTAATCCAAAATTTTGGTAAACCGTAGGGACCATCCGTGTACTTTAGTCAAAATATAATAACATTTTGTTGAAAGTTCTTGATAAATTACTGTGTTGCAAAGTAACAAATGATAGATGCTTTATAAAATACGATAAAAACTTTAACTTTTAGACAAAAACAGTGGCTCCGAGTAATAACAATTAACAAGACCGACCCGGCCCGGCCCAGCCATTAAAAGTTGGGCTGAAACTGGACTGTCGGTCCTAAAAGGACTGAAGAAAACGGAAAAAAGAAAGAGACAGAAATCAGTCCTGGTCATAAAAAAAGATTGATCTTTTCTGGGGCGAAAGAAGTTTAAAAAAACAACCCGTTTAATACCTGTCCTTGCCAATAGTTAAAGATAATTTATCTGCTGTAAGCACTGCATACCTCTAAAACACGGATTAAGCTTCTTATGACGGTATATTCCCCTCTAAGGAGTGCCTCCTCTGTATTAAGCATATTGTCACTAGCATTTGACCCATAAACAGAAACTTTTCCAATTGAATTTGTCCTTGGGATGCCTAATAATGACACATAAATAAATAAAATTAAAGTCTACAACCACAAAACAATAATAGCATGAGACAATAAAAGTATATTTAAAAAATAAGTACCAGAAGCTCCTATTCGGTTAAAGTAGATCAATGTAGCGATCACCATCCCGGTGGTAGTCCGTCCCCGTCCCATTTGGCAATTAAATATGATCTCTGTTTTTAAATCAGCTCTGGAAATTCGATCAACCTGATAATACAAACCATATAGAAACCAAATTACATATTTCCATCTTTAAATGTATGGAAGGGAGTACCCTACGATGTATAAACGGCATAATGGACTTTCAGCATTTAATAGCCACATGTTACATAAGCACTTCCAGCATTTTATACATCAGCTAGAGATAAGTGCATTTCATGTTATGCTGTATACTGCCAAAAACTAAAATAAATATGCAAAAAGTGCCAGAAGACTGAGAATTGTTTTTTATTCATATGTAGCAAGATGAACCCAATTATAGGGTGACAGGGTGTAATCAAGTTTCAGCACACAAAATTGCTTTTATTTTTCATGGCCTCTATTTATAGGATAAAAGACTAGAGAAGAATACCAGATAAACTAGAAAATTAAAAAAACTGAATCATTATTTCTAACAAAGATCAAACCAAGACCTGAAAATAAGACATACCAATGTATCAAAATCTTGTTCCTTGGGTGACTTTTCATCTGTTACTGGAATGCGTTCATAATCAACAAGGAATTGTTTTGTTTGTAGCTCCATGTATACCTACATAGATAAGAAAAAAATGTATGTAAATAATTATGTCAAATTTACATTTTGTTCAAATAGTGTTAGAGAAAAGGTGGTATTAGTAAACCTGTAGTGGTGTTTTCACAGACTCAGGTGTAACAGACTCCCATTGGTCCACCATTTGACCATCTGGCAGTTCATCAGTTACTAGGATCTTATTTCCATATCTGTTTAGTCAATTAGACATTCATATGATATATGAGAACTACTGATGAAAGATGGCTATACAAAACACACATACATAGAAAAAATCGAAAAATAAAAAATGAATACCTAGCAGCTTCTAGCAATATGTCTTCCTTTAGCCGGTCTTCCATTTGCTCCACCCGTGCCCTATTGATACCCTAATCATCAACATATGGTAACAATATTCACAAAATACTAAAGGTTAGTTTCACAATCAAATTTATTATGTTCAACTTAACTTGGTAACTTGGTTTCATATCTAAAATAGTGTTAACACTGTGACCAACTCCAATGCATGCAACTATGCATCAAAACACCAAAATGGTGTAACTTAAGTAAATAGAAAGCACAAGATCATTCTTAAAATGTAAAGTCCAAACTGATGTTTAAGCAAAAGAAGAGAAAGAACAAGCACACCGTGTATTCAAGATTGGAGAAGGGTCTTTCAACCTCCCGCAACACAAATGGCCGTCCATTGATATAAACCACCTGTCCAAGAAACAAAAAGAAATGCACTGTCACACACACAGATATATACCTATGCAGCCATATACGTCTACCCATGTATGTATTTACAAACATTAGCACACACACCAATACAATAATGTGCATCTATATGTTGATATTTATACATGTATACATTACATACAGACAGATTATACAAATGTGCATATATACACATGCACAAAAAGAAAATATCATTTGCCAATGCTTCAAGGTTATAGCCAAAAAGAAAGAAAAGCATGTTACCGGTTCCTCACGAAGATTGATCCAAAGTACATTTGCTTGCTTCCCCTCCATTTGAGCCCCAAGATATGTAAGAACATTCCGGATCCCATCAATAGTAGGGATCGCAACACCATGAACCCGCATTGATTCAGCCTGATAATTCCATGAATTATAAACATTACAAATAATGTATAGATCACTATATAAATATCCAGTAATACTATTGAAACACTATTCCATAGGGTAATACGTGTATCTTTTCTTCGATCAGTTAATAACAATATTTCAGTTTTTGGCACCAAAAACGTTTTTGGCACCAAAAACTTCAAAATTGTGTACCAGAGAAACCCTAGGTTTACAAACAACGACTCATTTACTGAAGATTTACTGTTTCATTACATCTAATTTAAGTGTACAGTGAAATATCAAACACTAAACATGAATTTCAACAGTTCGTAAACATAATCCATCGAAAATTGAAGAAAATGAACAAACAATCAGATTTACAGTTTCATTACATCTAATTAAAGTGTGCAACTAGAAATCAAACACTAAAACATACATTTCAACAGAGTGTAACCGCAATCCATCAAAAACTGAAGACAACGAACAAAAAATCAGATTACCTGACGATAATTTGGGGCACCGTCAATTTGAGGCGACAATCGCTTGTTTTGACATCCAGGAAAATGATCGCTCTTGAGAATCGTCTTCTTTCCAAGCACAGATCCATCTCGTTGCTTCATCACCTGCGCAGGCTCCTTAGGTACCGACATGATTCCTATCTGTCAAACTATCAGAGATTCTGACCTAATTACATACACTGCTTCAACAACGACGATCAATCGATGACAAATTGATAATTATTATGATCGATTCCAAAATCGGTACACGTAGCATGCAATTGAACGGATTTTGAACTAATAACACACACTACTTCAACAACGACGATAAATTGATGACTATGATCGCTTCTTCAAAACCTAAACCGGTGATTGCCAAAATGCAATTGGATGGATTCTCACCTAATCACACACACTACTTCAACAACGACGATCAATCGACGACGAACTGATGATTACAACGATCAACTCTTCAAAACCTAAACCGGTAATGCTAAATCGGTACGTATAACATGCAATTGGACGGATTCTGACCTAATTACACACACTACTTCAACAACGACGATAAACCGATGACGAATTGATGACGATAACGATCGAATCTTCAAAACCTAAGCCGTTGATTGCTAAATCGGTACATATAACATGCAATTGGACGGATTCTGACCTAATTGCACACACTACTTCAACGACGATGGTAAATCGATGACAAATTGATGATAATACCGATTGATTCTTCAAAATCGAAAACGTAACATGCAATTGGACGGATTCTGATCTAATTACACACACTACTTCAACAACGACGATGAATCGATGACGAATTGATCGATTCTTCAAAATCGGAACCGGTGATGCTAAATCGGAACACGTAGCATGCAATTGAACGACGAACTAGTTTCAATCACCGTCAAATGAGGTGAAATCGAACTGTTGGATGAAGAGTTACGGTAGGAATCGATTGGTGAGATTTGAAGAACATGCAAGAGGTTGATTGATTGTGATTGTGATTGATTTAGAGTGCAGAAGAAGAAGAGTAGTAAGAAAAATGGAGAAAAAGTGGTTGCTGTAATGGTGATAGAAGAAGAAGAAACGGGAATGGGGGTTATGGAGTTGGGGTGGATAATTTTGTAGTGGTGTAGATTCTTTGTGGTGAGGCATAAAGGTACATAAGATGCGTACACCAATAAGATTCTTTTTGTTTTCTAAATCCAATTTTCAAAATTGTTGTGTTAAAACTAGGGAAAGCGTGGTATTAGTACCCGGTATTGAAAATAGCGTGATTGTAATTCGTTAAAACTGGTACTGGTATCGGTAATGAAAATGTTTGGTCGGGACCGGTATGGTATCGGTATTTGAAAATAAAATTCGTTATTTTACCGGTATCAAATGTATTGATACCGAAAAATACCAAAAAATGGATACCGGTAACGAAAAAAAATGCAAGAGGCGTCCTTTTTTTTCATGCCGAAGTTCTAATTATTTGGCCAATGACCATGCATCCTTTTTTGTTTGGCCAATATCAATTTTTGATGTTTTTTTTTATTTAAATTCTATTACATCTCTTTTAACATAATGCTCATAATGTCCACATCCCCACTACACATATTTAAAAAAAACGTCTCATAATGCCCCATTGTTGACTGGACTACCACATAACACAAAACACCTAAGGGTGTGGGCATTATTTGTATTTTCCACTACACATGATTTTAGAATTATTATTATTATTATTTTTTATTATTTATTTATTTATTTATTTATTTATTTATTATTATTATTATTATTATTATTATTATTATTATTATCGGATCATATAATATTGGATCATCTATATAATATTTGTGCATGTGATATGCATGTAAGCGAACATGTCCAGCATTCATACTTGATGTGCTAGGGGATCGATATGATATTGTGCACGTGATATGCATGTAAGAGAACATGTCTACCATTCTTGACAATGGCAAAGCTTGAGATTTTTTACGAGGGGGTCGAAAACGTATATACTCAAAAATTTCTATAGAACCGGGGGGTCGAAAACATATATACCCAAAAATTTCTATATGAAAACTACATATATAACACTACTGGCCGAAAAGTTCAGGGGGTCGGGCGCCCCTCCCGGCCCCTTCAAAGCATCGCCCCTGATTCTTGTTGCGATAAGTGTGTAGGATGTATACAGATTGAGCCGATCAGGAGCTACTAGCAGATCGGATCGGTAAAAAGTTGAGATGAGTCAAGCTTAAAGTGAACTCGATTCAAACCTGAGCGTCTTTTGGATTTATATGACAGTCGTGACATTGACATATGATCATGTATGGTAATGTAATATGTAGTTATTACAAGCACGTGTTTTAAATCGGTTTTAATGTATACAACCTTGTTTTCTTACGGCAACAGTAAATTTATTAGTAAAATAAGAAGCCATCGAGAATTGAACGAAGTACAACCAAAAATAAAAATAAAGCAAGAACAGAGTTTTCGGCCTATAACAGCATCTTGTAAGGTAATATGACATACACAAATCTTGCATATCAGATGTGTTAGACCCTATCGGATGTGTTAGAACCTACAAGAACAATTGAGCTTGAATATCATCGACTAGTTTTGAGATGGGTAATTTTTTCTATTTGAAATCCATTAAGTGACAAAGTATTATTTACAAAATATAAATTAGCAACATTTTGTTGTTTTACATTGTTGTAACTTATGAATTGGGTGTTTTTCAAAAAAGTTTTGGTATTTTCCATTCTTAACCCAAAGGTCCTTATCTTTTGCATTTAACCTCTTTAACTTTTTTACTTTTAACCCATAGCTTTTCATCTTTTACAATTTAACCCCCACACTTTTTATTTTTAACTTTCGTCCCCCCATACTTTTCATGTTTTACAAGTTTTTCGTTTTACGTTTCGTTCTAAATTCTGCGAGTCCATATGCCGCAACGTGCGTGTGAGGTTCAACCTTTTTCGTCTGCTTTTTCCTATTTGACAGACCAGTCACAAAGCATTTATTTTTCTTCGTTTAACAAGTTCGTCGTAACGCCGCGCAGGTCTTAGATCGACTTAGTTATTATTTTCAACGTTTAATGTTTATGGCTAATTTCTTCGCATTAACACACCTCAACGGACGTGCGTGGTTGAACGATTTTACGTCTGTTTTTCGTTCGGTGTTATTTTTTTATTTTTTTATTTTATTTGTACGAGCACTTCTAATGTTGGTGGTCGTTGTCAGTAGTGTGAGATTAGTGCTACTTGTCACGATTTTAAGAACGTATTTAACCTATTAAGTTATTACTAATATCTGTTCCGAGTCACCACCGTACCCCCTTTACTTCAGAAAAAATATTTTTTTACGTGCATATTTTTGTGTACGTGTCAGTATAAATTCGATTTGCTCTACATTTCGATGTAAAATTTTCCTGGAAACGATTCAGGTTAAATATAATACGTGATCATTAAAAAAACATTTTTTTTGTGCACATTTTTTATGTACGTTTCGGTATAAATTCGAGTTGGTGTATGTTTCGACGTAAACTTTTTTGAAGAACGAGTCAGGTGAAATATAATATGTTTTCGTGATTATTTTATGAATGTTTTGTAAATTTTGTTTCGATCGAAGTGGAGTCAAATTGTGGTTTCTTTTTTCTCCCTTTTTTAAACGCTCTAATTAACTCTTTTGATTATACGTGTCAACTTTTCCGTTATACTCATTACATTTTCTATGTATGACTAGGGTCATATGTAATACGTTATGATTGTACGCTATAAATTTGATTTACTTTATGTTTTGATCCAATCACATTGTTTATATAGGTTACATTGAGTTCAATCGATTACGTCGAAACGTGTGTTTTCATACGGTTAACGCATCACATAACATTTGCACTAATTTATTTGATGCGGCGCGAGTGTTAATGCTAGTTATTATTATTAAGTTAAAGATAAATGTAAAATGATAAAATGAAGCATCACTTAGTTGATATATATATATATAGGGGATGGATCATGAGAAAACTAGTTTAAATGAGAAAACCAAAAAACTAACCAAAAAAGCCTAAAAAAAACCTAAAAACATACCAAAATTTTTTTTTTTTTTTTTTTACAATTTTTAATAAAAAAAATCGCTAGTTTTTATGCCTAGAAAAAATTTTCAAAAAAAAAAAAAAAAAAAAAAAAATTTTTTTTTTTGGTTGCACTGCACATGTGCACTAGTACATAAAGCTTAAACCACTTAACCCACCCCCCACCGACACCCCCCAAAAACCTAAACCCCCCACCCCCACCCCCCCAAAAACCTAAATTCACCCTCCCACCAAAAGCCTAACCCCCCCCCCCCCACCCCCCAAAAACCTAAACCCCCCCACCCTCCCGAAAACCTAAAACTAAACCCTAAACATAAACCCGAAAAAAACCTAAACCCCCCCACCCCCCTCCCCCCACACCCAAAAACCTAATCCTAATCCTAAACCTCCAAAAAAACTAACCCTAAAAGCTAAACTAGACTCAAAAAGCTAATTTTAAGCATATAATGCAATTGTAAACCCGAAAAAAAACCTAAACCCCCCCACCCCCCAAAAACCTAAACCCCCCCTCCCCCCACACCCAAAAACCTAATCCTAATCCTAAACCTCTAAAAAAACTAACCCTAAAAGCTAAACTAGACTCAAAAAGCTAATTTTAAGCATGTAATGCAATTGTAGTACATGTTATATTGCACATGTGCACTACTGTAATAATAGTATTGAAAACAAGACGACACCATAAATCTTTTTTTATGTCATAAAAAATATGCTCGAATATACTTGAATGAAAGATACAAAAATTTGTGATCTTATGGTGCCATTTTTGTTTTAAAATGATAACGTATGGAGAAATGGGAAATGTTTGAAAAGTTATATATTTTTTTTTTCCAATTTTACCCCTCCTTCATTAAAAGTCCCCCCCCCCCCCTCCTTCATTAAAAGGCTCCCCCCTTCTTTTTAGTGCTTTTTTGATTAGTTTTTTGGTTTTCTCATTTATATCTAGTTTTCTCATGATCCTCTCCCTATATATATATATATATATATATATATACGGAGTGAGGTAAGACTACAGGTGCGAATGGCAAGGGGTTAAAGCTCTACCACGTAGTGCCATGTAGACAATGGGAGCTTTGTCTTCCGCATCACAAAATGAAAGGGGTGGGTGAAAGACAAGGAAGCAAAGGTAAAAGGGCAAAATGTCAAATGGATGTGAGAGTGAAAACGGGGCAATGTTGAGCAACCCTTTGCCTATGCTAAGGGGCAACGCCCTTGTTCAATGTAGATGTGATGGTGGGCAAGGCGTGAAAGGGCTTGTCCCCTCTCCACGCCCCACACCGAATGGTCTAAAGTATATAAAATGTTTCGGTACAAGTATGTGTACTTATACTTTAAACCGAATCTTATGATGCGTGTGCACCAAAAAAATATATATATATATGTAGAAAAAGAAGCTTGACTCTTTATATAAAAGGGAAAGTGAATATGAGTTTTGATTAAAACCTTAAAAAATAAATTTTAGATACCTTCTTTTTTTTTTCCTCGTTCTTCTCCAAACTTCTTCCTTAGACCACCCGTAGTGGTTGCCCAAATGGGCGTTTTTCATGCTCAATCACGCCCAATCTCGCCCCCTACTCACTACGCATGGGCGTGTTTGGCATTTTTTTTGTTGGGGTGTTTTATAAATCACGCCGGTGGGGGGAGATCTTGTCCAATCACATTTGAGCTTCCATTTTTTGGCCAATAAGATTTTTTAAATGTTTTTTTTTATTTTATTTTATTACAAACATAATGCCCCACAATCCCACGTCCCCACTACACCCATTTTAGAAAACGCCCCATAATGCATCATTGCTAACTGGGCTGCCACATGGCGCAAAACGCCCAAAGATGAATCTTGCCCACTACGCATGGTCGTATATTAAAACTAAATCAAACGACAAACACACCTTTTTACGTCTTCTATTTTCTCTTTGATTTATGTTTCTTTTTTCCTTTTTTTCTATCGAATTCAACAAACATTTTTCACATACATGTAGGTGAAATAATTAGTGCATAAAATTATATTAGATGAATGAATATGTATGAAAGATTTTCTTGAGTTCAATGGAGATATAGGGGTAAAAAGGAGGAAGCGTGCTTTAGTGAAGGTATTTTAATCAAAACTACGTTTTACATAGGGTTGCAAACGAAGCGAATGAACACGAACGAGACCTCGTTCTTGTTCGTGTTCGTTTGTTAAAAGAATATATGTGTTCACGAACGGTTCACGAACACTTACCGAACGAGATTTTATGTTCGTGTTCGTTTGTTAAAGAAATGAACTTGTCCGTGTTTGTGTTTGTTTGTTGAGGAACACAAATGAGCACAACCTCATTTATCACAACCTGCCATCCTATTTATAATTAGTCAACTTGTTTGACTCGCTTAGATAGATAGATTAATCATGTTCCATTTACACGATTATAATTGTAGGGGAATGTTCAAATGAAAACCACTAGTTAACGCGAAAACTCGAAAACTAAGTAATAAAGCCTAAAAAACATACCAAATTTTTTTGGAATAATGGAATTTAATAATCCCAACTTTCACCAGTTGGCCGACAACGGACCCAACTTCAAAAATAGCCACTGGCGGTCCCAACTTTTGACATTTTGTAAAACATTGGACCTCCGTTAGTTTTTTTTAACTGAAGTTAGTTTTTAAGTTTTATTTATTACACAAACAGTCCCTGTAGTTATAATTTACTAGTTTTAAGTTTTATTTATTACACAAACAGTCCCTGTAGTTATAAAAAAAATTCATAAAAATAAAAAAAAATCTAAAAAATTTCAAAAAAATCATAAAAATTCTAAAAAAATCAAAAAAATTCTAAAAAAATCAAAAAAATCATAAAAAATCATAAAAATTCAAAAAAATCAAAAAAACTCTAAAAATCATAAAAATTATAAAAAACATAAAAATCCTAAAAAAATCAAAAAAACTCTAAAAAATCATAAAAATCCTAAAAAAATCCAAAAAATTCTAAAAAATCCAAAAAATTCTAAAAAATCAAAAAAACTCTAAAAAATAAAAAAAAATTAAAAAAAGCAAACGTTTCGACGCGAACCGTTTCGACCCGAACCGTTTCGACGCGAACCGTTTCGAACCGTACCACCACCACCACCACCGCCACCACCACCACCACCACCGCACCGCCACCACCACCACCACCACCACAGCACCGCCACCACCACCACCACCACCACCGCACCGCCTCCACCACCACCGCCACCACCACCACCACCACCACCACCACCGCACCGCCACCACCACCACCACAGCACCGCCACCACCACCACCACCACCGTTTTCGAAACGGTCCGGGTCGAAAACGGTCTGGGTCGAAACGGTACGGGTCGAAACGGTACGCGTCGAAACGGTACGGGTCGAAACGGTCCGGGTCGAAAACGGTCCGGGTCGAAACGGTACGCGTCGAAACGGTACGGGTCGAAACGGTACGGGTCGAAACGGTACGGGTCGAAACGGTTCGGGTCGAAAACGGTCTGGGTCGAAACGGTACGCGTCGAAACGGTACGGGTCGAAACGGTACGGGTCGAAACGGTCCGGGTCGAAAACGGTTCGGGTCGAAACGGTACGCGTCGAAACGGTACGGGTCGAAACGGTCCGGGTCGAAACGGTCCGGGTCGAAACGGTCCGGGTCGAAACGGTACGGTTCGAAACGGTTCGCGTCGAAACGGTTCGGGTCGAAACGGTTCGCGTCGAAACGTTTGCTTTTTTTGAATTTTTTTTTTTTAGAGTTTTTTTGATTTTTTAGAATTTTTTAGAATTTTTTGGATTTTTTAGAATTTTTTGGATTTTTTTAGGATTTTTATGATTTTTTAGAGTTTTTTTGATTTTTTTAGGATTTTTATGTTTTTTATAATTTTATGATTTTTAGAGTTTTTTTTGATTTTTTTTGAATTTTTATGATTTTTTTAGAATTTTTTTGATTTTTTTAGAATTTTTATGATTTTTTTGAATTTTTTAGATTTTTTTTTATTTTTATGAATTTTTTTATAACTACAGGGACTGTTTGTGTAATAAATAAAACTTAAAACTAGTAAATTATAACTACAGGGACTGTTTGTGTAATAAATAAAACTTAAAAACTAACTTCAGTTAAAAAAAACTAACGGAGGTCCAATGTTTTACAAAATGTCAAAAGTTGGGACCGCCAGTGGCTATTTTTGAAGTTGGGTCCGTTGTCGGCCAACTGGTGAAAGTTGGGATTATTAAATTCCATTATTCCAATTTTTTTTACCAATTTTCGCTATTTTATGTATATAAAAAAAAACTTTTTTTCAAAAAAAAAATAAAATTTGTAGTACACATGTATATTATTACACATGTGCACTACAATTTTTTGTTTTTTTTGAAAAAAAAGTTTTTCTATATACAAAAACTAGCGATTTTTAATAAAAAAATTGTAAAAAAAGAAATTGATGTGTTTTAAGCTTTTTTAGTTAGTTTTCAAATTTTTGCATTAAAAATAATTTTCATTTAAACCATCCCTGTAATTCTATTCATGTTAGAGTTGATGTACTTATAAGACAAATAAATACAGCTTTTTGCTTCTTCAGTACAAACTACCAACACAACATGATTTCCACCTCTAGATTAATATATTGTTCTTGTGAGAAAAAAAAACTCGTATATACTAAATGCAATGTTTTTGACCGTTGACCGACGAAGTTCATGTGTATTCCAAACTCAATGGACCCTTAGGAAATGTGGATATGATTATTTTATTGAGAATCTGAGTCAGTGTCTATCTTATGCATTGTATGGGTGTTTATCGGTTCAGTTTACCGGTTTATTCGATTCAATTTATACGGTTTTTAAAATTTTGTACTATGAACTAAAACCAAATTAGGAATATACAAACCGAACCAAATCCAACCAAATTCAATTCGGTTTGGTTTCGGTTAAAACCAAACAAACCAAATTCAACCGAATTGATCTTAAGTAGTGGTACATTTTTCCTAATTTATATTCATGTTTGTGTTTCGAGCCGTCATCAACTAAATTACATTACAAGTCAGCTTTATTATGAGTTCGGCTTTAGATTTAGTATTTGATCTAATAATTTTTATATGGTTTGGAACCAAAAACCAAATTTACAATTTGGTTTCTGTTAAAAACCAAACCAAAATTCAAATTAGTTATTCGGATCGGTTTTTTCGGTTACGGATCAATTTACTGTTTTTATTTGGTTTCGATTTTTTCATTAACACCCCTAATGCCCTGTCCCCATGCCCGTAAGATAACAACTGTGGATTATAAAACAAAACTACCTTAATTTAAGGGTAGTCGTAGGGTATGTTTGGCATGGAGTTTTTAAGAGCTTTAAGCTTTTAAGAAAAAGCTCATACTCAATAAAAAGTCTTGTTTGGTTGAAGAAGCTTGAAGTTTTTAGGTTAGGAGCTTGAAGCTTTTGGTTGAACACTCCTACTAGTAGCATTTAGAAGGAGCTACAAGCTTTTAGGAAAAAAATGACTATTTTAACCTCTAAATATAATGAACTTTTTAATGCACAAACTTTTAAATTTTTTAGTTATGTCCATTTTAGTTATTTTATACATTTTATTAAAAGCTCTAACTACTCGACCAAACACTAAATATATCTAAAAAGCTACAGCTACTAGCTACCAGCTACAGATAACAGCTACCTGTAAGATTAAATATATTATGTTTAATATTTAATCTAGTAGTCATTATAATCATTTACATAATATAGATCAAAATATATTATAACCTATTAATAATTAGTTAGTAATTGTTGATGGACCATATTACCCTTATTAACTAATTAGGTTTCCTCCTGGGTGCTTATATAAGGAGACTTATGTGGAGGTTAAAGGGTTACACAGTTACACATTAGACACAACCCTATTAGCATAACATCAATCGAAACCTCCATCTCCATAATCGAATCCCCTATTCGGTTTCTTAGCCATCATCATCAGTCAGCACCCTAAGGAGGAACCAGATCAAGCTGACAACCATGTCAAACATTATTGCTGCGTCTTAACTGGATTCTCTGCTGGTTTATGCTGATGCAATCAAAGGTATGTTTCATGTTTTCCTTCATGTATAAACAGAACTGATCCAACATGTGGTATCAGAGCATATGTTGATTAGTCGGTTCTGTTTTTCGTATCCATTAATTCTGGGATAGAAATCTGGAAAACAGAAAGTTTTAAAGCCTTAAAAAGTTCATCAAAATCAAAACTGTTTTCGAGTTTAATGAGCCGAAATCCCTGTTTTCGAAAAATATGTTTGATAAATTGACTCGAAATCATAAAGGGTTAAACTTATTGTCACGAAATCCATCACAAAACCATTAAAACTCAGGTTTCGGGTTTCCAGAATTATATTTTATTTTTAGGGTTCATCTTATGTTCTTATGAGAAATTCGAAATTTTCCTTTATGATTTGGAATATGATTTGAATTGTTAAGTGTTTCCCTAATTTTGATCTAATTTTGTCTAGTAAGTTATTTTCGAAATCTGTTAAATGATAAACAGATTATGATTTCGAAATTTAGTGATAAAAATAGATCAATGTTAATAATTGGAAACTATATCACAATTCTTATTTTTCGAATTTTTTAGTTGTTATCACAATAAACAGCCTTAAAGAGTGGATTCGAAATTATCATCATAATCGTACAAGTCCCTTTAGTCGCACAAGATCAGATCAGATATGATCTGATCGCACAAGACAATCACACAAGGGAAATCGTACAAGAACTTATGGATCGCACAAATCTTGGGCCTGACTAATTGCACAAGATTTGGGCCTCACTGATCGCACAAGTCTTCACTGATCGCACAAGGCCTTATTGATCGCACAAGACTTGGGCCTTATTGATCGCACAAGACTTGCCCCCCGCACCCCCCAGCGAACTCACCGCGGAGTTCGATCCGCGCTAACGGGTGGTTTGCTATTAAATAATTGGTTTTGTAATCACTTAGTTAATTAATAAGGATCAAATAATGTTTTTACAAAACCAAAATGGCTTAACTTGAATGAGCTTCTGATGTATCAATTCTGGCCAAAGCTGATTTGATGCATCTACTTATCGTTCAAGTATTATGAAAGCTATGTTGTGTGTGCATCATAAGCATGAATGTCTTAATTTCTGGCCAAAGCTGATTTAATTCATTCATAGATGGCATACTCAACAAGTGCATAACTAAAGTGATTGTCTCAATTCTGGCCAAAGCTGATTTGTTACAACCACTTTGCACATATGCTTAAATGATTACACTTCTGGCCAAAGCTGTTTTGTCTTCGTTTAAGTTGAATTTTTAGCTAAGTCTATTATTTTGATGTTAGTAATAGACATATCACAACCTCTTCAAATAATGATCCTTATATTAGTGATCCTTCATTATTTTTTTATGATCATTTCGTCTGCCTTATTCTTAGTACCCATAATTTTACTCACTATCATTTTCTTCTATAAGTCTATATCTCATCCACTCTAATTCCTAAATCTTATATGTTTTGCTTAAAGTTTCTAGAAGAATTAGCTCTTAAAATTAAATCCTTGATTATCTCTTAAGTATCACGATAATCCTATTGCTCTCTTCTGATAAAGCACTACAGAAGAAAAGTAGAGCATGATGATTAGGATAAATCGAACATGATGTCTCTTATAATAATCAAGAATAAGTGCTGTCACTAAAAGGTTATTCCAGATTAAGTCTTTCCTAAGACTAATCTGTTATGTGTTGATTAATCACTAGAACTCCTAAGATGCATGCCTTCATGTAAATTATAAATTATAAAGCTAAGTGGTATATGTGAATACATAATAATGTACAATACCATGACCCATAAAGTTAAGGGCTTACGCGTGAAAATAAGTACATTTTTCCAGTACATTACATACTAAGATTTTCACTTGTACAATTTGATGCATTATAAATCAACTATAACACTAAAAAATACCAAAGTATAATGAGTGTGTTGATAAGCAACATATGTACAAAGAAATAAATGTTTAAAGCTGGAAAATAAGATGTTATTCACCTTACAACCACTAATAGTTTAAAAGAGGATTGTTCTAAGGTCCATAGACAAAATACAAGTACAAAATCCCAACTTTAAGGTTCTTCAAGGGAAAATCTCACTGCATAATTATGTCATTAGATTAGGCATAAGCAACGAGACTATCCATTATTATAAAGAACAGTTGGATAAGTTAATTAGGTAGTCACTTACTAATGATATTTAAGTCTGATAATTTTAATATTCCAATTAACACATGATTAGTTGACTCTAGTTCCATACGTTTCCTTACCAGAACTCCACAAATAACTAACATGAGAGTTAGTGACAAAATTAGATGTTAAGGCTATAAGAACCATAATAAGCAATCTTTTAACAAAGCTTTTCGATACCTTACATATTCTGAAGATTAATCAGAATATAGTATCATAATTAAGTAATGTTATGAAGGTTTTTAGGTTTGCATAGTCAACATAAAGTCACACTTACCTTAAACTCTCATCTTATTTGTTCTAAATATCTGGATAGAAACATTACTAAGATGGAAATAGGTGATACCTTACACTTTCACAACTTTTGTCATCATGCAAATGAGAATTTGACAAAAGGAAAATGAGACTTATAAATTTCATCCATTATAACTGAAATTCATGAGAAATCATGACATGGTTAATGAGGATGATTTTTTATCTAATCTCATTCTAAGTGATTTTAAATCATGACATTAAAGCCCTAAAATATAACTCGGCTTAAGGAATAAGTATGGGTCCATCATAAGTCATTCATTGACATTAGTGGAACTTATTCAAAATGGAATATTCAGACATAATTCATTTATCAATTAAAGACTATCTACTTGTATCTAAATTTTGTCGCATATGGCCCACAGTCTTAGAAGAAATCTATTCATATGTTTACTTATTAAGATTTCTATTAAATATGTCCTTAAGTTTTTTATGACATTTGGACGTTAAAGAAATCAAATAAAGTCTAACGTATATATGATAGATTCCCACGTCACGTAGCTCATTGAAACTTCTCTTGTAGCATTTCTAGAGATATCAAAGATCAGTGGGAGCATTAAGTGTCCTAATAATAACTTGCTATAGTTGCAAGAGGTGGGGGAGTGAAAACTTTATATTACTTCAATTTACACCTCTTGTACAAGACACTGCTCCATTATGACACTGTTCTATCATAACTTATCTCCTTAAATCTAATGCTACTCTTACAAAAGTTTCATTGTTGCCTAATTGTGGTCGCACTTAGATTTCTTACCTGAACTAACCTAATCCTCAACAAGAGAAACTACAACGACTGACGTCATTAACTTATTTCTCTATTAGAATTAGTTGGTCGTTAAGTATTGACCCTAAGCATGCTGAGTTCCTAAAGTTTTCTAAGGTTAGTGGGAGCAGTCAAAGTCCTTATCATAATTTGCAAGGAATACAAGAGGCGGGGGGAAGAGTGTCATTAAATTTCACTCCGAATTTAACTCCGATTACACCTCTTGTACACCATACTGCACCAACTCTTACAAACTTAGAATCCTGAAAATGATAGCAACCTAACCAAGAGCTAATCCATAAAATTGAAACTTCTAATGAACCCAATAATCAACTCAGGAGGTCATCTAGGTTTAAAAGCCTACTAACTTTGATGATTACATAACCTCCCTAACTGAAGTTGAATTGGATTTTGGAAAAGTTTACTGGTCCTATCTCTTAAAATTAAGCCATTAGTGTCAATCAATATTCTTTTAAATGGAATAAAACAGTTTTCTAGTAAAACTGATTTTATGTGTTTGTATAACGTTTGGGATTTGATTGAATTACCTAAGAGTGTTCATAACTAAACCAAATCCTAATATAAACGTTTGGGACACAAAGGAGCATGATTGATTGTCAAAGGTTACACTCAGAAAGAGATGAATTATCAAAGAATCTTTATTACATATCTAACAGAAGATTTCTTTGAGGATCATCACTGTTCTAGTAGCTTATAATAGTTTAAAGCTACATTAGATGAACATTATAAACAATTTTCCATAACAAATGGCTGACACATTTACATGTTCATTAGATAACAACCTAAAGTTTCAAACTGAAGGTTAAAGAACACTTTATTTGTAAGCCAATAATATCCATGTATGGGTTAATGCAAACTTCATAATGTGATGAAAAGCTAACGTAATTATTTTCATCAACAACCAAGTGGATTAATGTACCTACCTCAAAATGAGTGGGAGCAACTAAGATAAACTTGTCTATATAGATGACATTCTTTTGACAAGTATATGTTACATAAGTCAAAGCATTGTTAACACAAACTTTGATATAATAAATCTCAGAGATTTCCCTTACGTGATTGATATCATAACATACTGAGATAGACCCAATGGGATATTAGTACCGTTCCATAAGTTTAACATTAAATGGGTCCTTACGTATGTAACAATCAATATTGCTCTCCTTCAGAGGATAATATGGTAAATGAGATTATTTTTACGCTTCATTAATTAGAAGCCTTATGTAAGTTTAAGTCTACACTCGTTTAGATATTACTCACATTGCAACACACTAGATATGTCTAGATTAATGTGAAGCATCTAATGGAGTATTACAATATCTTTAAAGGAAACGAGAAGCTATAATTTGAAGAAGAAGAGAGAATTAAAACCGGTTTATTACTCTAACTTTGAGATATTCAAAGATGACAAAATGTAATTTCGGGTATATCTTTATGTCAGCAGACAAAACCTATTTCATGGAGGAGTCATAGTGCACTGATATTAACAACCTAAGTTATAACGACATAATATAGTCATTAAATGTTGTTGAAAATTTATCAGTGGACTCATAAGTTGATTAACTCCATATAATTAATGTTTTGAAGACCTAGTGTGATAAAGTCAGTTACCATAACTCCTTGAACAGTAACAGTTCAAGAGGTGCTGCATTAAGTTTCGATACGCAATTAATTATTCGTTTATGAACGAATTGAGGAAACTAAGTTTGTATCGAATACATTCATGATATGCTTAGGGATCCTATAACTGAATGGCTATTACCCATAAGTCTTATTAAGAGAGCTCAGAGACGGGTATTAATTAATGGCCATGCGCAACTGCATATCGTACTATGAATGACTAAGTATTAGTTAATTTTCCTCATCAGTTTGATTTTGTATGTCTCTAAGAATATGTCAAGCTAGCATAATGGCATATAGACAAATATAGTTACAAATCAAACAAAGGGCTTATGCGTATTTTGATCATGACGATTAGGTTTTAAATTAAGGCTATAGTATGATTAATGGGGGTCCTGAGTCGCATAATGATTCAACGACTGTATTTCTCTGCTATAGTACTTGTTTAAGGCTAAAATGAGTGTTAACTCCTGATCAGGCTTATCTAATACTCATAGTAAATGATTACTCGGCTAAGTGGGAGAATGTAAGATTAAATATATTATGTTTAATATTTAATCTAGTAGCCATTATAATCATTTACATAATATAGATCAAAATATATTATAACCTATTAATAATTAGTTGGTAATTGTTGATGGACCATATTACCCTTATTAACTAATTAGGTTTCCTCCTGGGTGCTTATATAAGGAGAATTATGTGGAGGTTAAAGGGTTACACAGTTACACATTAGACACAACCCTATTAGCATAACATCAATCGAAACCTCCATCTCCATAATCGAATCCCCTATTCGGTTTCTTAGCCATCATCATCAGTCAGCACCCTAAGGAGGAACCAGATCAAGCTGACAACCATGTCAAACATTATTGCTGCGTCTTAACTGGATTCTCTGCTGGTTTATGCTGATGCAATCAAAGGTATGTTTCATGTTTTCCTTCATGTATAAACAGAACTGATCCAACACTACCAACTTCCAGCCACCAGCTAGCAGCTTCCAGCCACCAGCCACCAGCTACCAGCTACTTTTGCCAAACATACCCGTAATCTAATGAATTACATTATACATATGTTAATACAATAATATAAAAACAAAAGATTATGCTTAGAAGAAGGTAGTCCATGTTGTGAACCAGCATAATGCATGCATATGTAAATCATAAGTCATGCTTGTTGTCTATTTGTTATTTCTTATTATTGTTCTTTTATAACCCTTTTAGCAACATTCTTCTATGAAAGAGCATGCTAAGTGCTAACCTTATTTCAATGTACAGAATCATGCTTTCTGCGAGCATGCGTGTCACCAGTTCAAAGCTGCGAAAATTGAACGGTTTCTCTGTATTCTTAAGGCCAACGACATCATTCCCATCCTTGGTGACACTACTCAACCAGTGGTGGATCCAGCCCGGTTTTGTGGGCTCATATGAACCCACTTGGTTTGGAAAAAAATAGTAAGAACTTTGTACGATTTGAAAAAAAATAGTGAGAATCTACCAAAACGAATCCACTGAAAGAAGTTCCCGGATCCGCCACTGAACGCTGACAAATTCGACCCGTGACTCTATTACATAAGAGAACATATATATGTTGGGATTTATTTACCTTTTGTAATTATTGTAAATGTAAATTTAATCGAGAGTAAAATGTCATTTTCATCTCTGAGGTTTGGCCAGTTTTGCGACTTTCGTCTAAAGGTTTGTTTTTTTTCGCATGTGGATCCAAATGGTTTGAAATCTTGCCATTTTCATTCTGCTCGTTAAACCCATCTTTTTTTCTTCGTTAAGTTAGGGGTATTTTCGTCGTTTTTGTGGACTTAAAAGGCAATTCGGTTGTTTGAATACTTGTACATTATGCTAAACGCTTGTACATAAAGTGAAAAAAAAAACCGAATTGCCTTTTATGTTAACCAAAAAGACGGAAATATCCTTAAATTAACGGAGGAAAATAGATGGAGTTAACGAGCCGAAGAAAATGACAAGATTTTAAACCTTTAAATCCCGATGCGAAAAAACAAAACCTTTAGATGAATGTCGTAAAACTGGTCAAATCTTAGAGACGAAAATGGCATTTTACTCTTTAATCAAATTTTTTTTTTTTGGTATGTTAATCAAATCATAACTAATTATATTATATTATTTCTTTTGGTATGTTATTTGAACGTGGATACTGACAATGATTGGGTCAAGTGGAAATTTACATATCATTATTATTAGATTATTAGAAGAAAGTCAATTATGTTATAAATAAACTATATTATGGTGATTATCCACATTCTAACTCCCATCTCTTTATGTCCCTTGTATTAATATAAGAACACTATATATAGAGTTCTTTGTATTGCATGTTTACATCTCAAGGAAAAAGAATTCCTATTCACTTATTCTCTATAGTCTTGTTCTCTCATGTTTAGTATAGTTGTATATGGATTGCTAATAGACCGTTGTTTTACAACACATTATCAGCACGAGTTGCTGCAAGATCTTCATATCCATGATTTGAATATTCATATCCATGATTTGGTTTTCTTTCTTTCATCCATTCAGGTAACAATACACAAAGCTCATATTTCTACTTAGTAACTGTTTTATTATTTTAGACATCTTGAATAATGTTATCGTATCCATGAAAAGTGAAATTAAGAGTAGAAACAATTGACAGCCTTTCACCTTTGACTTCATGGCTCCATGTTTTGTCCTCATTTTATTGTTTTTGTATATAATCATAACTAGAAAATTTGGATTTAGTTTTGTGAATATTTTGATGGCATGAAAGTAACTGAGGAGAAAATGACTGAAAAATAAATTATATTTGATTTGTTTAAAAAAAAATAATAACAACGTTTACAACCTTTGAAGATTTTTTTTCATGCAATTGTTTACGTTCTTCATTAGCATCAAATCGGACTCCTTTATGCCATTTACTACATTTTAGATTTGTAGTTTTCAGATTTCCCCCAATATCATCATTAAGTCATCATGACTCGTGACCTTATTATTTTTTATATATATATTTTTTCTTTTGGTTGTTCTTATATGGGATTGATGAAAATCTTGCCTAAGTTAACTAGTCATAATCTATTATTCATCCATTATAAATGTATGAAAATTTAAATGTTATATATAGTATTTACATTTGCTAGTAACTGGTCAATATGACCATCAACATGCACATAAATTATTTGTTTGTATTAAGAATTATTTTGACATTTTGATTTCAACTAAGAAATTGTATTTAAGATGATGAGCCTAATAAATTTTGCTTGAAAACAAGTTAATTTGCATATATCTAATTAATGTTTACGGAAGAAACCTGATTTTCTATGTATTTAATCGGCCATATACTTCACCGGTTGAAATCTCGTTGGAATTGATAATTTGATATACATGATCTTGAATTATGCTTTTGTGTTTGGCCGATTGCTTTCTAAAACCACCAAAGAATTTGAAGGGGGGTTAAGAAGAAACGGGATGGTAACTAATTACTATAATTCAAATTTTAAATTAGCTATAAAGAAATCATTTAAATTAGCCATAAAGAGCTATAAAGAAATCATTTAAAGTGGCAGTTAACATTCCATCTTTGCCACTTCATTGTATTCTTTCAACACTTTTATGTATTATTTTCATTTACGTTTTTCATCATAACACATGTTTTAAAGGTAAAATAACTCTTGCATGTATGATTAGTTACATAAAAGATCAATCATCTTTATTATTATTATTATTATTATGACTATTCATTCTGATATTCAAAAAGTAAAAGTGTGACACTTTGTTGCCTTTCTAGTTCATAAAGTAATAGCCTATAATGGCTCAACTATTTAAATCGAGTTAAATTGTATTTAGTCATGTTTATATAAACCTTTATAATATTTTAATAGTGGTTCTAAAGATAACTTCATTGTCTCAAATGGTTTATATACAATTATCTTTTATTATATTTTTGGCGACGTGTTACAAAGTCATGCATTTGTAATTTTATGTATACATTGTGTTTCATATATTAGCAGTTTTGATAAGAACATAAAAATAACAAAAGTTGTGTATGCTCACAAGTTATAAACACAACTGAATTGTGATCAAGATTCATTTATAGTATGACACTCGAAGTGTCAAATTCCCTAAAGTATATTATAAACTTATCAAAGCTTGTAAGAGTTTGGACCGATAAATCCTAATGTCCCGGTCATATAACTTTTTCTAGTTGAGGTTATGTGATGAAAAGATTATTTATATTGGTTTAATAAAACAATTTCCATTTGTCAAAACTCAAATATGCTCATAAAGTAGTAATATTACTAATATATATATATATATATATATATATAAGGTTTGAAACAACCAGAATGAAGGTTGTGTGGCTCTAAGTCATTCCTTAAGGTAAATGCAATGATAGATTAGTGAAAGGTCGAGATCATGTACATAACAAAATCAATTGTAATGATAGCACTATGAAAGTTATGTGGTTATAATCCATTCACTAAAAGTGAATGTGATGATTTAATGATCGTTATAAAGGTCATGATCATGGTAAATGATGAGGGAAATCTTTTTCTTATGTTTGTTCTCTTGTTCATAAGTAAACTACTCTGATGTTAGTTACTTAAATTGATAGATAATAATTCATTTTAGTTAGTGTTGATGCTCATTTATACTGAATTTCACATGAATCCTAAATCAATGTTGAGAACCCGAAGTTCTCCCAAATGTATACAAAGTCCCGTTTGTTTTAATAATGATTTTTCAAGTTCAACCCAATTTTTAGTTCATCGCACTTGGCGTTTTTGGCTAACATATAGCCTAGTGATGCAAAACCTTATGAATAGTACATGTTTTCCCTCTAAACAAAGGCTAAAACTATAATATTTCACGTGGTAGAGACGCTATTGATATTATTTCACGTGTTAATAGCATATTAAATGCTCCAGAAGAGCATCGATAGTTTACCCGCTGATATCGAATTTTGTAATTCATAATGCATCATATTCTAATGTATACCGAAGAAATTTATTAAGTTTCCACTATGTTTGAATGAAAAGTCATCACCTTGGAATGGTGTAAAAGAAAATGTACTAAATATCTAAAATATATCATATAGTAAATATGGCCAGAAGACTATATTAGAAGTTACTAGAAATGATACTAATTTTCCATAATATTCCATTAAATCAAATATGGTGAGTAGCCAGAAGTTACAAGAATATTTATACGTTCACCACATGGCATGACCAAATAGGTCATCTGTAACACCCCGAAAATATAAATCCTTATACTAAAATTCTAAGGAAATAACAAACAAGAATTTACCAACTAGGAACTTAACCTAGTTAAATTCAAGTCTTGAAATAATTCATAATATGGTTAAAACACTTAAACTTAAGGGAAAATCATAGTTAAGGGTTTAAACTTGTCAAAATTGAAAGATAGTTACTAATGGTAACAAAACCAAACCAAACACACCAAAAAATTGGTGTGTCTGGTCGATCAAGAGGAGAGGGGCGAACAGGGGATTCTCCAAACCCTAGCTTCACACCAAAATCTACAAAATTAAAGCCTCAAATCCGTTTCAAATCGAATTCTAAACACAAATTAGTGATGACCTCGTCATAGGGATCAAAAGGTATGTATAATTTTGATATTTTGATTCACCATGAATTCTAGGTTAATGATGAATAACTGAAATTGAACCTAGATATGTTATGCATGAATGAATCTTGAAGTAATATGTTGTTTAGGGTTAAACCCTAGATGATTATTTGTGAAAATCATTGCATGATACTTGAAAGAATTACAATCGCCATTGTAGGTGATTTATGATATTGTAAAGACTAGACAAACACTAGGATTATGAATTTTAATCTAGTGAAAAGCTGAATTGTATGAGGAAATTCAGTAATTTAAATGTTTAAATGTGTACAATTTGCTAAATTAAAGTGAAATTAGATGTTAAATTGCAAGTCATGAACTTAGTAATGATTGTAGAAAAATCTGACCTGTTAGGTGTTCGTTGAAATGCCTAAGTGAGGATTTAAATGTTAGAATAGGAGGAAAACGCAGATTTGGTCATGGCTTATAATGATGTGATTATGGTTATGAAAAGAGTTCTAAACAAGTTGTAAAACTGAATTTTCTAGGCAAAGAGTCCGGATCATCAAGCGGACAAGCCGAAGGGAATTCACGGGGGAAAAGCGTGCTCTAGAGGTACGGAATTTATCGTTTCGTTACATTGTGCCTAATTGTTAGTTTTATGTAGACATTTTGAACATGATAATCAAGATTACCAATATGTCACGAATATGACTAGTATCTTGAACAAGTGATAAACATGGTTTCTTGCATGTCTTGAATGGTGCTTAATTCAGCACTCAAACGGGTCAAAACAAGCTTGTAGGCTATTCCGTAGTCATTCCCTTCAGAGAATAGTCAAGTATTATCATAAGTAAATTATGGATATGGGTAACTAGCTTAGTCACTTAACAATTTTATGTGAAAATAAGCTATTTCGACACATGAAAAGAATCAGCAAAACTGCAAATAGAACAAGAAAAACTGGTACAGCGAACACCGTAAATTACGGTGGTACCGTAATTTACGGTGGCCAGTAATTTGTTACGATGGGTTTCTACTGAGTTACGGTAGGCCTCAATTGTTCATAAGCCACCGTAACTTACGGTGTCACCGTAAGTTACGGTGGAGCCCAGTTTGATGTGATTTTAATTAATTTTTAAAATTTGATTTTCTTGAATACGTTTTCGAACCTGGTTTTGAACACGTAAATTCCAAGAATCATAATACTAATGTTTGTCTAAAATGTTCAGTTTTCCAGGTATTCAAGTAGAAGGATGATGATCAAGCATAAGTATCCGAACCGAACACTCAAACCAACGCTTCCGCACTTGATCTTTTGTTTTAAAACTATGTAAACAATTGTAGTTTCTGTCTTGAATATGGTTTCGTAGGATCAATACGTGAATGTTGTGTCTAGTTATAACTTTCAAGTCTTGAAAGTTTTTGTAAACTCCAAATTTTGGCATGAAATGCAAGGTCTTATGTTATTAAATCTAGTAGTATAAACTGGGTCTTACAAGTTGGTAATCAGAGCTTAAGGTTGTCAAGAAGTGTTCGGTTCAAGCTTGATCAAGCATCCGGTAAGAGTTAATCGTTTAAGTAGAAATTAGAGAATATAGAAATAAATCATGAACAAATATGCATGAAAAGAGTGTGTAAGCTCACTCAAATACAAGAAATGCATGAAACAAGAACGATTGAATCAAGTTATGAACTTGATTGAATCAAAACAAGAACGATTGAATCAAGTTATGAACTTGATTGAATCAAAACAAGAACGATTGAATCAAGTTATGAACTTGATTGAATCAAAACAAGAACGATTGAATCAAGATATGAACTTGATTGAATCAAAACAAGTAAAGCAAGTGTTATAAATGGAATGTTTAACAACCTATGTAAACATTTCAGAAATAGAGATGGCAGATGGAGGTAATGATAATGCGGTGCCAGGAGTCTCCGAACAAATGAGGGAAGTGATTGCCGAACAGGTTGGAAATGCGATCGAAAACAGTTTGTCGGGCTTTATTGATAAAATTCAAAACACAGTTTTATCAATAGTAGACGAGAGAATCAAGAAGCTAGAGGATAATTCAAATCTAGCAAAGGAAAAACCTAGAGGACGAAAGCCTTGTTCATACAAGGAATTCATGGCATGTAAACCACCCATATATAATGGGGAGGTTGATCCAATTGTGTGCCAACGATGGCTAAGTGATATCGAAGGAGTATTCGAGAGAACTCATTGTGATGAAAATGACTACGTAGCTTATGGTACGGGTCAATTAAGAGGTCAAGCGAAAGACTGGTGGGATAACAAAAAGAAGGAGATTGGAAGTGAAGCGGCTAAGGACATGACATGGGAGGAGTTTAAGACGCCGTTTCTTAAACACCATAGTCCCAAAGCGGTCATAAATAGAATCAAGGAAGAGTTCATGCAACTCAGACACAAGGGTGAATCCATAGACAAGATCACGGGGATGTTTATGGACAAGATGTTTCTGTGATGATTTGATAACAAATGAAGAACAAAAGGTCTATTACTACCATAACATGCTAAGTGCGGAGTATAGAGAGTTCATAACCCCTTCAAAGTACGAGACCCTTACCGAGATTGTCAATGCTGCTCGGGAAAGGGAGATCGAATTGAAAAAGAGCATAGAACGGGGTGAACGAAGGGCACAAGATGTGAATCCAAGCCCTACCAAGAAAGCACGAATGAATGAAATAGCGAAGAAATCGGATGCAAAAGGTAGTGCACCAAGTTGCAAAATTTGTGGGAAGAATCATAAGGGCGAATGTCGCTTCAAAGATAAGCCTTGTCCCATATGTCGAAAGACGGGACACATGGCTATATCATGTCCGGAGAAGGTGACTGTCTGTTACAACTGTTACCGAACGGGTCACAAAAGATCGGAATGCCCGGAACTGATTGGAAAGAAAGATGGGCAAGACTCGAAAGGTGAAGCCTCGAAAGCAAAAGCAAGATCTTTCCAACTAACCGCCGCAGAAGCAAATGTTGAACCTGACGTGGTCTCAGGTATATTTGCTGTAAATTCGATTCCTGCACGCGTGTTATTTGATACGGGTGCGAATAAATCCTTTGTTTCATATGGATTTATTCGACATCCTTCATTTGTTCTAACAAAATTACCTGTGCCCTTAGAAGTAGAGATAGGTAATAACAAGAGCTTTATTGTTTGTGATGTATGTAAAAACTGTAAACTGAGCATTGACAACGAAGAATATTTGATAAACCTAATCCCGATGTCAATGGGAGAATTTCAAGTAGTCGTTGGGATGGATTGGCTATCTCAACATCATGCAAAGGTCGTGTGTTTTCGTAAAGAGATAAAACTAACATCTCCGAGCGGAAAACACGTCACCATTTATGGCGAAAAAGGTGGCAACCCCATAGTATGCTCAATGTTGAAAGCTCACAAACTTATGAAGCGAGGATGCAAGGCATTCATGATATACGCTAATGAGCCCGAAAAAGAATCACGAAAGATTGGAGATGTACCGGTAGTACGAGATTATGAAGATGTGTTTCCGGAGGATTTACCGGGGATACCGCCTGAACGGGAAATAAAGTTCGGGATCGAATTGATTCCGGGCGCGAAACCTGTAGCAAAGGCCCCGTACCGACTCGCACCGTCGGAATTACAAGAGTTGATGTCCCAAATTCAAGACCTGCTCGACAAGGGATTTATAAGACCGAGTGTGTCTCCTTGGGGCGCACCAGTATTGTTCGTGAGAAAGAAAGACGGGAGCATGCGTATGTGTATCGATTACCGGGAGTTAAACAAATTCACGGTAAAGAACCGATACCCGCTTCCGAGGATAGATGATTTATTCGACCAATTACAAGGTGCGAATTGGTTTTCAAAAATTGACCTTAGATCGGGGTATCACCAACTAAAGGTCAAGGAAGAAGATGTCCCGAAGACGGCTTTCCGCACGAGATACGGACATTACGAATTCCTCGTGATGTCATTTGGGCTAACAAATGCACCCGCGGCTTTCATGGACCTCATGAACCGGGTTTGCAAGCCAATGTTGGATAAGTCGGTCATCGTGTTTATCGATGATATCTTGGTGTATTCGAAAAGTGAAGCTGAACACGCACACCACTTACAAGAAGTGTTAGAGACACTTAGACGAGAGAAGTTATATGCAAAATTCTCTAAATGTGCCTTTTGGTTACGAGAGGTACAATTTCTTGGACACATCATAAGTGCCGACAGAGTATTGGTGGATCCTTCGAAGATCGAAGCTGTGTCAAAATGGAATCCCCCGAAGAACCCTTCGGAAATTAGAAGCTTTTTGGGACTTGCGGGATATTATAGGAGATTCATTCAAGATTTCTCCAAGATCGCGTCACCGCTAACAAAGCTAACCCAAAAGAAAGAAAAGTTTATGTGGGGTGTCGATCAAGAGAAAGCGTTTCAAACGCTAAAAGAAATGTTAACTCAAGCTCCGGTATTGACATTGCCGGACGGAGTCGAAGACATGGTGGTTTATTCGGATGCTTCACTATCGGGACTCGGTTGCGTGTTGATGCAGCAGGGCAAGGTAATAGCCTATGCCTTGAGACAATTGAAGATACACGAGAAGAAATATCCCACACACGATCTCGAGTTGGCTGCGGTAGTATTTGCATTAAAAATATGGAGGCACTACTTGTATGGGGTAAAGTGCACCATATTCACCGACCACAAGAGCTTGAAATACTTCTTCGATCAGAAGGAGTTAAATATGCGACAAAGGCGATGGCTGGAAACGGTGAAAGACTACGATTGTGAAATACGTTATCACCCAGGAAAGGCTAATGCTGTGGCGGATGCTTTGAGCAGAAAAGCGGATTATGTCCCGATACGAGTAAGATCGATGCAACTCGTGGTGACCTCGGGTATACTTGACGTATTCGAGAGGCGCAATTAGAAGCAATGAAAGAAGAGAATTGGAAGAAAGAAAGAATAATCGGTCAATTGAAAGATTTGTCGGATGGGAATCACGGGTTGAAGACTCGATCCGGAAGGATATGGGTCCCACATACCTGTGGAGTGAAGGCGCTCCTACTTAATGAAGCCCATAAATCTCGTTATTCAATTCATCCGGGTGCGACCAAGATGTACAATGATTTGAAACAAAATTATTGGTGGCCCGGAATGAAGAGGGACGTGGCGAAGTATGTGGAAAAATGCTTGACATGTTTACAAGTCAAGGCGGAGCATCAGAAACCATACGGCAAACTCCAACCGTTAGAAATCCCGGTTTGGAAATGGGAACATATTACAATGGACCTACTGACCAAGTTGCCTAAAATGAATCGTGGTTTCGATGCCATATGGGTAGTGGTAGATAGATTGACGAAAAGTGCTCACTTCATTCCGATCCGTGAGACTTATACGTCAGAAAAGATGTCAGAGGTTTACACGAATGAAATAATAGCAAGTCATGGGATGCCGGTATCCATTGTGTCTGATAGGGATACCCGGTTTACTTCAAATTTCTGGTGAGATTTCCAAGAGCAAATGGGAACCAAATTGTTCATTAGCACTGCGTACCATCCCCAAACGGATGGACAGAGTGAAAGAACGATACAAACATTGGGGGACATGCTACGGGCGTGTATAATCGACTTTGGAGGAAGTTGGGATGTTCACCTACCGTTAGTTGAGTTTTCCTATAATAACAGCTACCAATCTAGTATTAAGATGGCACCGTATGAAATGCTTTATGGTAGGAAGTGTCGAACCCCGGTATGTTGGGGGGAAGTGGGTCCACGTGAACTCGCTCATCAAGATATAGTACGAGCTACGAATGAAAAGATCGATATAGTTCGAGCACATTTGAAAGCGGCTCAAGACAGACAAAAGGCGTATGCTGATAAAAGGAAAAGGCCAATCGAATTCCAGGTTGGTGACATGGTCATGCTAAAAGTTTCCCCTTGGAAGGGTGTTATTAGATTCAGAAAAAGGGGGAAGCTAAGCCCGAGGTTTATTGGGCCATTTAAAATTATCGGAAAGGTTGGCAAGGTAGCTTACCGCCTTGAGTTACCCGAGGAACTAAGCGGAATTCATAGCACTTTTCATGTGTCACATCTTCGGAAATGTCTAGCAGATGAGACGACTTATGTCCACTACGATGATATTGAGGTGGATGACAGATTAAACTATGTGGTAAGACCTATTGCGATTTTAGATCGTAAGGTGAAAACCTTAAGAAATAAAGAGATCAATCAAGTAAGAGTCAAATGGGAACACAAGAAGGGTGCTGATACCACATGGGAATCCGAAGAAGAAATGCAACGGCTATACCCTACTTTATTTGGTACGTAATTCGGTTTCGGGGACGAAACCCTTTTAAGGGGGGTGGACTTGTAATACCCCGAAAATATAAATCCTTATATTAAAATTCTAAGGAAATAACAAACAAGAATTTACCAACTAGGAACTTAACCTAGTTAAATTCAAGTCTTGAAATAATTCATAATATGGTTAAAACACTTAAACTTAAGGGAAAATCATAGTTAAGGGTTTAAACTTGTCAAAATTGAAAGATAGTTACTAATGGTAACAAAACCAAACCAAACACACCAAAAAATTGGTGTGTCTGGTCGATCAAGAGGAGAGGGGCGAACAGGGGATTCTCCAAACCCTAGCTTCACACCAAAATCTACTAAATTAAAGCCTCAAATCCGTTTCAAATCGAATTCTAAACACAAATTAGTGATCACCTCGTCATAGGGATCAAAAGGTATGTATAATTTTGATATTTTGATTCACCATGAATTCTAGGTTAATGATGAATAACTGAAATTGAACCTAGATATGTTATGCATGAATGAATCTTGAAGTAATATGTTGTTTAGGGTTAAACCCTAGATGATTATTTGTGAAAATCATTGCATGATACTTGAAAGAATTACAATCACCATTGTAGGTGATTTATGATATTGTAAAGACTAGACAAACACTAGGATTATGAATTTTAATCTAGTGAAAAGCTGAATTGTATGAGGAAATTCAGTAATTTAAATGTTTAAATGTGTACAATTTGCTAAATTAAAGTGAAATTAGATGTTAAATTGCAAGTCATGAACTTAGTAATGATTATAGAAAAATCTGACCCGTTAGGTGTTCGTTGAAATGCCTAAGTGAGGATTTAAATGTTAGAATAGGAGGAAAACGCAGATTTGGTCATGGCTCATAATGATGTGATTATGGTTATGAAAAGAGTTCTAAACAAGTTGTAAAACTGAATTTTCTAGGCAAAGAGTCCGGATCATCAAGCGGACAAGCCGAAGGGAATTCACGGGGGAAAAGCGTGCTCTAGAGGTACGGAATTTATCGTTTCGTTACATTATGCCTAATTGTTAGTTTTATGTAGACATTTTGAACATGATAATCAAGATTATCAATATGTCACGAATATGACTAGTATCTTGAACAAGTGATAAACATGGTTTCTTGCATGTCCTGAATGGTGCTTAATTCAGCACTCAAACGGGCCAAAACAAGCTTGTAGGCTATTCCGTAGTCATTCCCTTCAGAGAATAGTCAAGTATTATCATAAGTAAATTATGGATATGGGTAACTAGCTTAGTCACTTAACAATTTTATGTGAAAATAAGCTATTTCGATACATGAAAAGAATCAGCAAAACTGCAAATAGAACAAGAAAAACTGGTACAGCGAACACCGTAAATTACGGTGGTACCGTAATTTACGGTGGCCAGTAATTTGTTACGATGGGTTTCTACTGAGTTACGGTAGGCCTCAATTGTTCATAAGCCACCGTAACTTACGGTGTCACCGTAAGTTACGGTGGAGCCCAGTTTGATGTGATTTTAATTAATTTTTAAAATTTGATTTTCTTGAATACGTTTTCGAACCTGGTTTTGAACACGTAAATTCCAAGAATCATAATACTAATGTTTGTCTAAAATGTTCAGTTTTTCAGGTATTCAAGTAGAAGGATGATGATCAAGCATAAGTATCCGAACCGAACACTCAAACCAACGCTTCCGCACTTGATCTTTTGTTTTAAAACTATGTAAACAATTGTAGTTTCTGTCTTGAATATGGTTTCGTAGGATCAATACGTGAATGTTGTGTCTAGTTATAACTTTCAAGTCTTGAAAGTTTTTGTAAACTCCAAATTTTGGCATGAAATGCAAGGTCTTATGTTATTAAATCTAGTAGTATAAACTGGGTCTTACATCATCAAGATAGCATCATGATATGCTAAACAATCAAACATGCTAACTGGTACCTTAGCACCTCTAAGTAATCTAAAAACATTGCTCCCAAAATGCCTTATCATATGTCTAGTTAGTTTTTTTTTGTGGCAAATAAATTTTTATGCCATTCCAAACAATATACTCCTACAAACAATCCATCTTATATGGGACCATTGAAATGTACAGTTGTGTGGATTGTGGCATTCATACATGGTTACATGTGAGTTTTTAGCTACCCGTATGTAGCATATGCCCAACACTATGGAACGTTGTTTTTTTTACATGGTTTAACACAGTTCTTTGACAACCCAATTGTAGGGACCATTGTTGGGCACAATGTGAAATATAGTGAGAGGAATACGTAGTCGAGATGGAATTCGTCGATTGATTATATCAATTCAAAACCAACTGCTTATCACAAATACTCCCCATTACAACTGGTCTCCTGAAGAGAACCAAGTTTTCATTTTTTATATATATATTTTGTTGTGCAGCCTATGTACCAATAGCACCACTATAACATATAAAATGAGATATGTACATCGTATTCCCAGTCTTAGGGGGAGACAAGAAAATGAAAGACTAGTAACATAAAAAAATGCATCATATTATATATCGACCCCTGAAGTGGTCAATGCAAATCTGAAGTCCAAAAGAAAGAACATGTATTTGCAAATAATAACAAATGAAACACAAGATGCATTCACTAACACAAATAAGGTGACAAAGTCACATATACCAGCTTAAACTTATCTGCTCGAATGGAAGTACCCACAAAATGATTATCATATTAATAAATTGTGAGAGATAAATCGGTTCCAAAAAGATAAAACCCACAAAACACAAAAAGAGCAGAGTAACGCAGTTGGTGTAACCCCAAAAGATGTGGCACATAAAACACCATAAGTGGTTTAATACAAAACCCCAGAAGTGGTTGCATACTAAACCTTTAAAGAAGGTTGTTGTCAAAACCCCAAAAGAGGCTAACGGAGTTCTAAAAGAAACTCTAGTACCAAACAAATATGAGATCGCGATGAATTATGTACAAAATAAGTACAATATGGAACCATAATGAAACACGTGTAAAATGATATATTTGATTATGCTATAGCAATAGATGTAATCGATGAAAAAAAAGATTACGTATATAGAAAGTGTGCAAGAGTGTACGCACACAAATAGCCAAAATGGCTACATGACTTAAGGTTGAACTAAATTTGCTCGACAAACTAAACGTTTTCGAACCAGTAGTTCGAACACCCATAGACGTCAAACCAGTAGGTTATAAATGAGTGTCTTTAAATAAAAGGAAACGTAAATAATAAGTTTTTGCGATGTAAGGCACACATTTTAACATAAAGATTTTTCCCAAATCCCAGCAGTTGATTACGAGGAAACGTATACCCCTGTAGTGGATGCGATAATCTTTAGATGTTTAAGCGGCCTCGCAATCTCAGAATGACTTCAGATAAAACAACTTATGAATATCATCACCGTATACATGTACGAGACAATTGCAAATGACATCTGTGTGAAAACCCCTGAAGGATTAAAAATGCTCAAAGCATTATGAAACAATAACCCTATATGGGTTATATATATGAATTTTAAAGGAAACTACTCGTATGTGGTACAGTCGACTATACTCTGAAAAGAGAGGTATAATTTTGAAAAATGAGCTACATCTATTTAACAAGATTTCACTCTTACAGTGATAATGTAAACATCATCAAGAGGGAACTCTCAAACTAAAGTGGAAAATTTTGGAATGACCTTGGCACAGTCTAATTATTACTCGAACTGCAGTTCGAGTATATATGTAATTATATTTTAATAATCCCTCAAGTACATCTAGAAGATGATGTTTGGCTATGTTAGTATGGACATAGTTAAACCTTAAAGTATGTTAAAGGTTGTTAAGTCATTTGTTATAAGAAATGTCTATTATCATCTCCTACCATAGTAGAGATTCTCATTCTAGAAGTACCATCATTAAATGCATAAGTGCATTAATATGTTTTGCTAGCTATCTATGGTTATAGTATTTTTCACTTGAGCTTATTGTCATGATATAACCTTTGTCAAGGGAAGAGACATTGGAATGAGTTCAAAGAAATATTTCAGGTATAAACGATATTTGATTATATTTTACTAACCCATCAAAACAAGTTTGGTTAGTCTTGTAGATGCAGGAATGTAACAAAACACAGTCATGCACATTAAGGGATCAAGCGACAAATCATTGGCTACAAAAGCTTTGTTCGACTTTCAAGGAAGATGGACACATGTCACTTAAGAATACATGTTAAAATGAGGGGGAGACTTATTCAAGTTGCACTCTTTTTCCCTTGACTAAGTTTTATCCCATTGGGTTTTCTTAGTAAGGTTTTTAATGAGGCAACATACCTGATCCAGAAGTATTAGGGGGAGACAATACGCGCTGCACTCTTTTTCCCTTAGCCGATGTTTTGTCCCACTGTGTTTTCCTAGCAAGGTTTTTAACGAAGCAGCATCACCAAACGTATTAAAGAATAGTATATTATCACGTGGATAGTCAAGGGGGAGTGTTATAAATAAACTATATTATGGTGACTATCCACATTCTAACTCCCATCTCTTCATGTCCCTTGTATTAATATAAGAACACTATATATAGAGTTCTTTGTATTGCATGTTTACTTCTCAATGAAAAAGAATTCCTATTCACTTATTCTCTATAGTCTTGTTCTCTCATGTTTAGTATAGTTGTATATGAATTGCTAATAGACTGTTGTTTTACAACAAATTATTATTTTTTTCTTAAACAGAAGCTATCTTTTTTTTTTATTATCTGTTCAAAAAAAAGAAGCTATCTTTTTTTCATTGTGATTTATTTAATACGAATACAGAATTTGTGGGGTTATACTGTTTTGAAAAGATTAAATGTTTGCTTTGATGATTTACTTCTTTACTTAAGCCTTTTATGTTTATTAAGTCTTTTATTATGATTTACTAATAATGGCACTTACATACAGCGGTTTGACTATTAGCTTAATGTTAACATGAACGATATGATTAGGGGTGCAAACGAGCTGAGCTACTCGAGATTGGCTCGAGAAAAAACTCGAAAGGAGCCGAGCCTTATCGAGCCCGAGCCGAGCTTGAGCCTAAAACAAAGCTCGTTTGTTTATTGAGCCCGAGCTCGATCCTCGCATGCGAAGCTTGTTAGGCTCGTCGAGACTTATCGAGCCTTAGTGTAAACGAGCCGAACTTAATTAAACTTGTTTACAAGCCGGCCTCGAACCTAAAAATAAGCTTATTTAGTAAACGTGCCCGAGCCCAAGCTTCACTTATCGAGCTTGCGAGCTAAAAAGTCTATTATTTGTATTATTTTTATGAGTAAATTACAAGTTTTGTCCTTTATGTATGTCCCAAATTGCAGGCGCTATCATTTGTCTTTAAAATTGATGAGTTTTGTCCTTAATGTTTGCAAATCTTGCACGTTATGTCCTTTAGGCCAAACCAAGTTAGATTTTTTAGTTAAATCTGGTCATGTGCAATGCACATGAGGGTATTCTTGTCATTTCAACTATACAGGGGTTATTTTGTAAAGAACTTCTATTCAGGGGCCATTTTGTACAAACTTAAAAGTAAAACACTATATATACAAACTCTCTCTCCTCTCTCTCTCTGATAAACACTCTCTCTCTCTCTCTCTTCTCTCTCTCTAACATCTGATAAACTCTCTCTCTCTCTCAACTCTCTCTCTCTTCTCTCTCTAACAACAGATTGAAGTGGTGTGTGGCGGTGGTGAGTTAGGGGCCGCGGCGGGTTAGGTACGGCGGTGGTGGTAACAGATTCAAGCTGGTGTGTGGCGGTGGTTAGGGGCGGTGGTGGGTTAGGTACGGCGGTGGTTGTGGTGGTGTTGGTGCTTCGGTGGTGGTGGGTTAAGTGCGGTGGTGGAGGTGGTGTTAGTGTGTCGGTGGTGGTAACAGATTGAAGGTGGTGTGTGGCGGTGGTGAGTTAGGGGCGGCAGCGGGTTAGGTACGGCGGCGGTGGTGGTGGGTTAAGTGCGGTGACGGAGGTGGTGTTAGTGCGTCGGTGGTGGTGGGTGAAGGTGCGGCGGTGGGTGTGGGTTAAGTGCGTCGGTGGTCTCTGTCTCCGGCCATGATAGCCGTCCAATTCACCATCAAAGCTACCCAATCGACCGACAAGGGTTTGATTTCATTATCAGAATCTACGTTTTCTTTTTTGCTTTCTCATATTTGTTTATCTCTCCGATTTCTCTGTCTAGAAAGTGTTGGGGTTTTAGATGATAATGATGGTGGTGGGGGTTTGGTGATGACGATCATAGGGAAACATGGTGGGGATTTTTTTGGTTGCCGGATTTGGTGGTCAACGGTGGTCTTTTGGTGGCAGTGGTGGTGGTGGTGGGTGGTGGGGGTTGAATGAATCTACTGAAATGGTGTTTGGATATATTGTATATGGGTGAGGTACGGCTACAAAGTCCAATTTTCCTACAAAGTGTACAAAGTCATAAAACACCACAATTTCAGCCATAAAACACATTCAAAACCCACAAATAAGAGAGTGAAGATCACTAAAACACAATATCCAAACCCTAACATTCCATAAAAACTTCAAACACATCATTGTAGAACTATGAATATAAAACACAACATGATAATCAATATAAAACACACTAATGTTAGTCATTCGGTAATCAAAGCCTTATCATCCAAAACACAACACAAAACCCACAAATATGGCGTTTTAGTAATCTTCACTTTGTTATTTGTGAGTTTTGAGTGTGTTTTAAGGCTGAAATTGTGGTGTTTTATGACTTTTTACACTTTGTAGGAAAAATATACTTTGTAGCCAACTCCCACCCTATTGTATATAAAACTATAAATATATATTAAGTTTTTTATTTTGTTTTGTTTTATTTAATAAATATTTTTAAATAAATTTATAAAAAGACTAAAATACCCTTATGTAATCTGATTTAACCAAAAAATCTAACTGGGTTTGGTCTAAAGGACATAACTTGCAAGATTTGCAAACATTAAGGATAAAACTCATCAATTTTAAAGACAAAGGACATCACCTGCAATTTGGGACATACATAAAGGACAAAACTTGTAATTAATATACTCTATTTTTATTTAATATACTAATTAATAGATAATAACGAACCGAGCCTTAGCCGAGCTTGAGCTGGAGAAAATACAAACGAGCCGAGCTCAAGCTTTGAAAGCAAAACTCGAATTGAGTCGAGCTCGAGCCCGAGCTCTCATAAGTTAATCGAGCTCGAGCTCGGGCTCGGCTCTTTTGCACCCTAGATATGATGTTGCCATTTCCTTTATAACAGTCTCCACAAAACATATCTCATACACTTCCATATTTTTTTTTGTACCTATCAAGTTTAATTTTGCTCATAAACTGAATTATAGTTGCTGCATAACATAGTTTACTGAGTAATGATGTTAGGTGTACATGTGTATAATATTTAGTGATCTGATCTCCCGCTCTTTGAGTATATAAAGAAATACAACTAACACAAATATTATAACATAAATGAATTAATATAAATATCTTATGCGATGGGGGCATAAATTACACATTTTATTTTATTTGATGATCTGAGTTCTCACTTTTGAGTATATAAAGAAATACCACTAAGATAAATATATATTAGATAACTGTAAGTGTATAATCAATTTAAATTTTTTCACGGCTTGAAAACGTTCCAACCCTTAAAACTTGAAATTTAATACTCCAATCATTCTAACCTAAAGACCGATTACCTCATTCTCTTCAATGCTCTTGTGTGGTCTTCGTGGCAGAATTTTAGTTTCTCAAATTATCCATTGTAATTTGTAATGGAGTATAAGGAAAACCCGAAATGAAGTAGTGTTTTAAACAATGTTGTATCGATGCTAAACCTCTTCGAAGAAATAGAGATCCTCAGCTATCTTTGGGTCCGAAATAGAGCAAAGATGTCATCACTAGAGTGGAGCCATTGGTAGTGTTTTCAATTCACGTATATATGTTATTTTTTTTTATTGTGTTTTGTGGTGTTTAACCTTGGTGTATGCTTGTGATAGCTCCTGGCTACAGCATGTTTTTTATGGTTATTTATATAATATGAAAGAGAAAGGTCGGTGGCCAGAGTGCCACCAACCTAACTCTAAATACTTTCACACATCGCATAGCCACTCCACATTCAAATATTATTATTATTATTATTATTTATTTATTTTATTATCTATTTCATTAACTGCCACTATTCTCATTTTCCTGATCTTCCAAGAAACCTTCATGGCTTCAAGTTTGACAAAATCACCCCTTAACTTTTTTAAATATACAAAATTCACTGCTCAAATTTCTAACTTAACAAAAATGACCCTCCTATTTTCCAACTTGACAAAAAAGGCCTCCATACATTCTAACTTCTCTTTAACCCTCAAACTTTTAACATGTAACCCATTCTACCCTCAAACGTTGCTATAATGTCAGAGGTAACCCTCTAAACTTTGAAAATGTCATTTTAACCCCCTCAAGTTTCTAAAGTTTCAAGCTTACCCTAAAACTAATTTCTTAAGTTTTTATTTTTATGGACATGTCGGTATAAAATTCGAGTTCGTCTATGCATTAGCGTAATTTTTGTCTGAAAATGAGCCGGGTCAATTATAAAATGTTTTTTATGTATGTTTTGAGTTGAACTACGATTTGACGTAAATTCTATTTGGAAAAAAATCGGGTCAAATTTAATACGTTTTGATTCGAAGGTATAAATCTGAGTTATCATACGATTTGACGTAAATTTAGTCCGGAAACGAGTCTGCTTGATTGTAGTATGTATGTTATCATTTCGCGTATGGCGCCGCCGCAACGCGCGGCGGGTAAAAGAACTAGTATTACTTATATATAAAGTTTCAATGCCTTCCAAAAAAAAAAAAAAATGGGTAATAATTAAAGAATCATCATCATCATCATCATACTCAGTTAATCCCACCAATAGCAAAGCAAATGTAGGGTCTGAGGAGGGTAAGATGTAGACAGTCTTACCTCTACCCCGTAGGAATAGAGAGGCTGCTTCCAGTGAGACCCCCGGCTCGATAGTAGTTTTGCATCAAGCCTTGGACATAAGGCACATAACACTCAGCACTCGGGACAAAGACCGATTAGTGAATGTACCCTTTTGTCTCTCAGCTATCAACGCCACCACATGATGCAAAATTAACCGTCCTCAGCTTTTAACGTTATTTTCACAAAGTTAGTAAAATAACGTTAAAATTCGTGCACTTTCACTTTTGCCCCCCGATGGCCCACACATATATACATTATATGCGCATACCGCAAGCGGGGCGTGGTAATAATTAAAGAATGGCTGGCTTTATTAAGAATATTATATTATTGGGTTATAATTGAAGAATGATTGAGTTATTATTATTATGAGTTAACTGCCATTTTCGTCCCTGTGGTTTGGTCACTTTGGTCATTTCAGTCCATTTTTCAAAAATGCGCCATTTTCGTCCCCCACGTTCTGGAAAGGTGCCATTTCAGTCCAAAAATCATAACCCAGTTAAGTCAGTTAGTAAATAAGGACTGATTGTGTAAATTTGTAACATAAAGGACCATTTAAGTAAATATTAAACACCACCACCACTAGCCCTGCCACCACCACCACTCCGCTGCCACCACCACCGCCACCACAGCCCTGCCACCACCATCACTCCGCTGCCACCACACTTGCTTAACCGGTGGACTACCACCATCGTTGTTGATTATAACGAATTAAATTATATATATACACAGATTAAGTAACTGAATATTATAATTCAAACCTGTTGCCGCGTGTGATCGCCGGACAAACAACTCAGACCACGTGCTCAGTGGTTGAGCTTCCCAATTCTGTTGCACGCTCATTTCCTCGTTAAAACCAGCTTGACCCACGAGTTTATTAGTTCGAAATAGTGCCTGACATCTTAGAAAAACGGGAGTTTATAATAAAGTTAAAAAAACGAGTTAAATTCCACTGAGATATGTCGAATCGATTGAATTGATATGTTATAAGAGTCCCTCAGGCCTTTACGAACAACCTGCAACCTTCACAAATCATCAAAAACCTCGAAACCATCGACTGTTCGGTTCTGTTTTTATTGCCGGAGTTCACTCGCCGGACTTGTTCGAGCCGCCGATCCCATCGATACCGGAGACGTTTAAAAGACCCGTTCGGTATACTTTCTTCTACATTACGTGCCTGCAAAATTAATTTGATTATAATCGGGTTTTTGAATGATAATTGCTGCCTTTGACTTTTCTGTTGACTTAGTGGTGGTGGTGGCAGGGCTGTGGTGGCGGTGGTGGTGGCAGCGGAGTGGTGGTGGTGGCAGGGCTGTGGTGGCAGGGCTGTGGTGGCGGTGGTGGTGGTGGCAGCGGAGTGGTGGTGGTGGCAGGGCTGTGGTGGCGGTGGTGGCAGCGGAGTGGTGGTGGTGGCAGGGCTGTGGTGGCGGTGGTGGTGGCAGCGGAGTGGTGGTGGTGGCAGGGCTAGTGGTGGTGGTGTTTAATATTTACTTAAATGGTCCTTTATGTTACAAATTTACACAATCAGTCCTTATTTACTAACTGATTTAACTGGGTTATGATTTTTGGACTGAAATGACACCTTTCCAGAACGTGGGGGACGAAAATGGCGCATTTTTGAAAAATGGACTGAAATGGCCAAAGTGACCAAACCACAGGGACGAAAATGGCAGTTAACTCTATTATTATAAATGATTTCTAGTCAAACATGATAGAATGGAACCAAACTGTAGTCGAACTATTTGTGTGGGGTGTATCTTGTTTGTCTTATGGTGTAAGGGGTGTACTCGGTGAAGGGGTGCGGTGATGGGGTTTATCGCACGGGCTCACCGTCGTCCTCTATAGGTGCGCGGTGATTGATGATGATCGGTGAGTAGTGCTCAATATATGTTTGTTTTTCGACTGTTGAGGGGTTTAAACGGTTAATAAGAAATCTAGGATTTACCAGGATATAATTAGAAAAACCTTTTTGTGAGTGGAAGAGAGAGTTGAATAAAAACTAATAAAAAAAGTATTAGTTAATTGAATAAATATAAAGTATAAGGAAAGTGGTGTATAAACATGGACGATATTAAATTGAATGTGAATGCTTCTTTGGGGTTGGTAGGTGACTAGGTGCTAATATCTGATGAATGGAAAGTTCAAAATAACAAATTATTTGATTGATATTGTTTATTCATTCAATAAAATATTCTTCTATTTAAGTTATATTTTCAAATATAAATAACATCTCACGTGTTTAAATGTTTTTGCCTTTGCCAATGGACCACTAATCCATAGGTCACCACCTTTTTGTTTAAAGCGAAAATCTATATCAAATCTAAATAAATTCAAAGATTAGTTATTTATGATATTAGAAAATATAATAACTATAACAGGACTTTATATATTTCGACAAAATGCACTTTACATCAATATCGCAGGTAAGCGAGCAACAAGCTGCGCCGCTACCCCTTTCTGGATAGCAAACCCTAGCCTATTAAAGACAAACCCCTGCCCCCCTGTTGATGAGCCACTGCTGTGGACAACCTGTTGAACCCTAGTCAGCAAACGGATAGCTTCTGGAGCCAGGGATCCAAAGGTGTCGAAGGCGAAGGGGACAAATGCATGTTGGTTATCAGCACATGCTTTAGCGTGTTTGTCCACCTTTTTAGATTCGGCTTTCTTTACCGCTTGTCCTGCTACAAACCCATTTTCCCTTAACCCAGCTAAGGGAGAGACTCCTGTGAGATCTACACAAGCATGTTTCCCTCCCGCCCAGCCAAAGACGAGCAGGTCCGCTGGTCTCAATGTAGATCTCCGTTCCATGGGGTCTGTAAGGAAATTCACAGGGGCCTCCTTCTTGGCAGAAATCCCCGCTCTCCTCAAGATGTCCCCCAAAACATCCCTCACCCAGTCATGCCGGTATTTGAAACCAGGGAGCTCCTTGCAATGAACAACATGCTCCCCGTATTTATCCATGCAGGCTTTACGGCAGATTGGGCAGGTTTCATCTTCTGGATACATAGGGATCATCAGCCAGTATTTGAGGATATCCCTGTACTCAGCAGCCGACTTGCATTGCCCCAGCCCCTCGATCGGGATAACAGTCAAAAAGTCTTGCGCATGGGGGCCTTTCAAGCACTCAATCACCGCCTTCTGGCGGGGAGACAGATCAAGTGTTTCTCCCAGATTCCGAGCGATTTTCTCAAATAGAGCATTCGCCAAAGTTTTTTGTGGCTTTGGGGGGCGGTGTCCATATTAGAGAAACCGCCAATGTCAAAGTCTGGAAGAGAGACACTTAAATACTCGAGGGCCTGTTGGTAGTCTACGTCAAGCTTATCAACCTCACTGTTCCGAAGGATGTGGTCTTGCAATACACACGACTGAGCTCTAGACGCCACAAAAGCATAAACTCCAACATCCCGAGCTGAGAGGAGGCCCAAACCACCCAGGCGCATCGGCAAAGATGCCAAACGCCACTGAAGTTCACCAAAGTAGGGCCCCCCACAAACAACAATGTCTTCAATAGCCTTTCGGAGACCATCGTCAAAACATGATACCGCATTTGCCATCAAGTGAGGTTGGCAGGTCCGCAGCCCAAACAGTAACTTTGCTACCCCCATGCATGACCTTAAAAGAAGAAGCTCGCACTGGGGGTCCTGTAAGCAGGGCAAGAGTTTCATAAGGTCAACCGCTGTCGATGCCCGCCGCCCTGCTAATTCCCCAATAAACGCAGAGTCTCGGCTAACCGCCCCCCAAGGAGCTTAACCTTGAAAATGAAATCTAAATAACACATATTTTTATTCTATTATCAAAATTAAATAAATTCTGATTGTAGAAGCATAATATATTCTTGAAAATGGATATTTTTTTTCTATTGTTACGGAAGAATACATTTTGGATGTCACAATCGCATTTCAACCGCTTGTTAAATTGTCAATGACATCCTGTATGTCATTCCATTTTATAGATACAATTATATAAACTAGTCTTAATTTGTTAAATTGTCAAAGACATCCTGTATGTCATTTCATTTTATAAATACAATCATATAAACTAGTCTTAAAAGGTTTGCTTATAAATAATACACATTTGTCACTATTTTAATACTTTGGGCGAGTAAAATCATGCAAGTTGTTTAAAGTATAAGAAAATAGAGATTAATCATTTTTTTTTATATATACAAGTGCACAAATGGAATGATTAGACACCGATTAAATCAATACCCGTTATAAATCAATTGTTTCATTTGGAGGGCATCATCAAACCTTGTATTCACAAAAACACAATGCTTTCGTGTGCGGTGTGACTGTGTGGAATGTTGAATTGGTCTGCCTAACCAGCAATGACGTCCAATTTAAACACCCTTGGCATTATTAATAATTTTGAAATTCATATATATATATAACAAAATATGAAATTTAATTTATCTTGTATATTGGATTTGCAATATTAAAAAAAAATATATGTAGGCTAAAGTAGTAAATTAGAAATTGATAGAAACACAATAAACTGTGGAAATCCAGTTTAGCTTGTCGGCGTCATAACCTACGACCTACATGGAGAAGATTTAAGAGTACTTAATTCGCATTTGAAGAGCTCGATGCAAACTGACTTAGAACTATCAAAATGGCAACTAAGTGCTTGAGACACTGATGAACCAGGTGACTATTTTCGATTCGACAGATAAATGGGTTTGGGCGTGTGGTGGCTACGTCGAGTTTGTGGTGAAAGAACTTAGGAGGGAAATGGAGGATGTAAAGGAGGGCCAAGAGTTTCTAGTGCACAAATGGAATGATTAGACACCGATTAAATCAATACCCGTTAAAAATCAATTGTTTCATTTGGAGGGCAATCGACGACCGCATTCTGACAAAAATGGTTTACAAAACAGAGGAGTTAATATTCTACCCCCCCCCCCCCCCCCCCCCCCCTATGTGTTAATTGTGGTGTAGAGCAAGAAGAGGCAAATCACTTGCTTGTTTCGTGTGACTTTGCGCTTGAGGTCTAGAATCACATTTTTAATTGGTGTAGCTAGTCTAACTCTCACGTACAACTCCTTTAAAAGAAATATTGGATAAGGGTGAGTCACTGCAACTCCCGAAAGCAAACAAAAAGGCGATACGTGCAATCTTGCTATGCACATCTTGGTTCATTTGGCGTGCACGAAATGATAAACTATTCAACAACATGTTTTTATCAGTCCAGATAAAGTCCAGTTCGTTCTTATGGATAAAAAAACATAGCTAAACTCCATGCTCTTACGTGGCATAATTCTAGTTTTCAATTTCCACTATAATGGTGTTTTCATTTGGTGATTGCGTGTACTCTTATGGTTCTAGTGTCTCACTAGTTCCACTTTTCCTCTATAATAAAATTATATCGCCATTTAGAAAAAAAAAAAAAAACTTATTGAATCAGTTACATAAACAATTTTATGTAGAATCAGTTTGATTAGAAGAAAAGTCGAAAACCCATAAACACACATTTATCTTTCCTTGTGTAGGCTATCAACACCCACCAACCCACAAATAAAAATATATTTGTCACACCCCAACCAATGGCGGAAACATCGGGATGAGACGAAGTGTGAAGATTGCTAGAGACATCATAACGCTATTTGTGGCAATATTTAAATAATTCCCATTTCATTTCATGACTTCAAATTTTCAACATTACATAATCTCAAATAACAACAAGTTCAAAAGAAATACTAACGACATAATCAAAATTGATACAACATATTAAACCTAACGTCTAAATGTGTATCTAGGCATCACGCTACTTCTTTTCATATCATCGTCATCAACCTGTAACATGTTTAAAATAAGGGGTCAATGCAAAAGCAAAGGCGAGTATACAAGTTTGGTACCTACATAGCAAAAGATATGTTTTGAACAATTTCTCATAGCAAGCATGTGATCCAAGATATCCACTAAATATGGCATGTGTCTAACATATCAAACCAAGAAAACGCAATATGCTCATGACATTACCCCAAGTTTCGGGCGGGTCGTTAATCCTATAGCGCTACATATGTCAAGGTTTGGCTCGTACGAAGTTAATGATAAGTTCTACACATAAGTCTCACCCAAATTTATGTATCAAGCAATCACGTATACAAGCATATTAGTAGAAATGTTCATGTGTTTAAGCAAAATGTTCATGTGCAAGTTTGTGATAAGTAAACATGTTACACCCCAAAAGTGGTAAAAGTAAAAGGGGAAAATACGAGTATACTCACATAATTGCTAAGTCTTCCGATTATCCGAGTGTTGACGAGTGTAAGAGATTTGGAGGATGGAACACCGAGGTCACCCTATATGGGAAACGATGGTGCATGAGAAAAAGGGAGTCCAAGAGAACGAACGTGAGTGTTTATCCTAGATGTTTAGAATATCGCGAACTCGTTATCATTCATTAGGTTAAAAATAAATAATCCTAATATTTATTTTATAAATTAATTAGATATTAGACCTTATCTCATGTTAACATTTAATGTTATAAAATGGGTTAAAATAACTTGTTAGTTGTTTAGGTTAAAAAGAATTTAAAAGTATTAATAAAAACGAGAGAAAAGAATTTAAAAGTAAAGAAAAACAATACTTTAAAAAAAATAAAACAGTAAAAAAAAAATAATAATAATAATAATAAATACTCAACATTCGGACCAAACCGGCCATAGCGGGACTCAAACTTATGACATTTCATTTGCGTGCACGCAGCCCGACCAACTAGGCTGTGTGTCTAACCCGTTCCATAATCGGCTTTTAATTGTATTTATATACTAGCTGTCATCGTTTTAATATAAAAGGAAATAAGCACCTCGTATTACAGAGACACTACGCATGCTATGCGGATTAAAATAACAATTTTATTCATTAGTTATAAAATTAAGTAACCAATGTACAAGTATAAGTAAAGAAACCTAAAATACAGAAATGATGATAGTATTTAAATATAAATGACATTTAGCTAGATTTTAGACATAAGTTGGTGGGTTTTCATCTTATATGAACATAACTCAGTTTGTCATTTTCTTCAAAATAACCTACAGACGTAAACCCAATTATGTATATGTATATATCTATTGTTCTTTTCTTGCTTCTGTTAGTTTTGAATGTTATACAAAGTTCAACAGTGAAGGAACAAAGTAACAAAGAAGGGTATACCGAACAAAATGAGAGGATTCCCGTAGTGATCTCCGTACGGCTCCGGTGTCATCTGACCGAGTTGGCCCGACTCGTTGTCCGTCTCTAATCCGAACCGACTGACCCGTTGACTCGACATAGACTCAACCGGACCCGAGCCTGCTGAACCGAAGCTTGAGTCTGACCCGTAGCACCCGAACCCGAATCGAATCTTGAACTGAAAACTGGAGCCATGACCCGATAGAAACCAACTAGAACTTGAACCAAACTAAGAACCGAGCTGAACCAAAACTGATTATGAACCAACTAACCCGAAACACGAACCCGCTGAGTCGACTGATAACCAAAAGTGAACCGAGACAAGGCAAACCCAAACCGGAGTTAACCCAACCTGGAACCCGTAGATGTGACCACCACCGCTTCTCCAGCCGTCGGCCACCACCAACACCGACGCCGTCCATCAGCGCCGCACCGACCGGAGACACACTCAAGCCTCCCTGAAACGAAAACGAAGGGGAAAAGAAAGAACGAAAAGGGGGGGGGGGGGGGTGTTGTGGTCGTCTGTATAGATCGAGAAGGAGAGGTAAGAGGTCAGTTTCTTTTAATTGAAGGTGTGTGCAATTTATTTGAGGAGATGCAGGTTTGTTTGTGGGGATGAAGGTCTGCAGGGAAGGAAATAAGTGGGAAAAGAAGAAGAAGTGTAAACGGCTGGTGAAATGAAGAGTGGTGTTAGGGTTTGCAATTTGTAAAAATGGGTATTTTATAATTTCAAGCAGATACACCAATAGTCACTCAACTTTAAGGGTTACCTAAATAGTTAACTTAACTTGGTTTAAGTTATATAACATAGTTGACCAAACTAACTAGGTTAGTTTACTAACTTTAAAATCTAACGAGTCTAACTAGATTATTATAAAAATAGACTTTTAAATAGCAAAATTAATTAATTTAAACAATGGGTAAATAACCATATTCATAATGACTTGAATTAAAGGTAAAGATTTTTCGACGATCAATTAATTGAATTAACGAAACGACGAATGCTAGGATACAAAGTTTCCGAAAATAGGAATATGAACAATGGTTTCTAAATATGGAAAGTTATGAAAACGCGGGGCGTTACAGTCTCCCCTCCTTTGGGAAATTTCGTCCCGAAATTTATTCAGAAGGAAGACTTGAAAGGGTTTTGGCAAGGATTGTTTAAAATTGAGGCCTTGGAGTTTGAGACAAGAGAGTATAATTGAGGTACAAGGGTGAACGATTGATCTAATAACGATTATGAGTATAAGAATAGCATAAGTATCGGATAGACAAAAGGAGTCTTAAGGATAAGGTCTCGTCGTGGATAATCGGATATAATGCGTTTGTGAGTTGTTTAAAGTTTGTATTAGGTCCAAAAGGTCTGCAAAACATTGAATTTCTCATGGCACGTTTTACGAAATTTGGTAATACGGTGAAAACACTTATATATAGGAAGTACCAGCGGCGTATCCACCATGTTTCGACCATGTTACGTCCTTTTCGTATCCGGTGTCATGTTACGTTCCGTGTCTTACCATACACAGTAGTACACTCTATGGTTCTCATACGCCTATCACTATAATCCCGTGTGCACCCGTGATTATATTGATCGTCGCCTGATCCGCATAGCTTGTACTAGTCGTGTATGAATTAGGGTATCCATAATTTGAAAATTAAGAATGTGCACGTGCAAGAATGTAGCGTGTAAGCAAGTCTATGTTTAAGTATGTATAGGACCCACGCAAGCGAATCCCTCGGATTACGCTCGCGTATAGGTACGAATGTATGGATCGTGAGTATGAATGAAAGTGTGAGCATAAGTATAAGTTTAGGTATGAATAAGCACGCAAGTATGTGTATCGACATAGCACGTACTAGTAGTATGTGTATATGTATAAGCACGCAACGTATGAATATAAGTGAACATGAAATATATGAGTATAGGTAAAATCGTGAAGCGTATGAATATGAGTAAAACACGAAACGTATGAGCATAAGTAGGAATACGATTAATAGTATAGGCATAGAACGTATGAATGTAAGTGTAGGTATGAATATTTAAATTTACGTATATAGTGTATGTTGGAACATCACGGATCTAGGTGTACAAAATCGTCCAAAAGGTTAAGTATGTAAATACGAATGATTATAAGTGAATTGTTGCGTTAAAATGACTAAAACGTGTAGGACGATACGTGGGTATAGTTGTTAAATAAACGTTGAGTTTATCGTATCAAAATTTGATTGAGCTTGGTTTGAAAGGTAGGATATAGTTGCATATGTAAAAGGATATAAGGTACTCATTGGTTAAGCCCAATGCATTTTGTAATAATTGGAAATGCTACTTTTGTTTTAAAAGAGTTTACGAGATCCAAGGATGGTCAGTCTCCAAGAAGTCTTCTTGCCCACGTGTTTTGTAAATTGGTGTAAGAAAGTTTTCAATCAAAAGTAATTTCATTTCATTAGACAAGAAGTTGTGAATTTAGGAGGTTCTTGTGGAAACGAGGATCCTTTAGAAAAGAGTTTTAGCAAAAGGACTTTGTGATTGTTAAAAGTTCTAACAAATGATTTGTTGATGTGAAAAGGATCTTTGGTAAAACGATCTTATAACATCCATAAGATCTTATAGGTGTAAAAGAAAGGTTGGTTTGATCCTCCGATTGAGAATGAAAATCTTTAGTTTGGTGATATATATCATGAGTGCGTTTTAGTGATTAAGTCGAACATGAAGTTCATGGGCAAGAGATTTGTTTGACCAATTAAAGTGATGGGTAGCATTTCGTAAGGTTTGGAAATTTGTGTAGCAAAACGTTTAAGATAAGTTAAGAATCCGTGTATGTGAGTTAGGTAAAAATAGGTCGTAGGATAGAAAGTATGCTTGACAAAACAATGTATTTTGAAATCGTACACGTATGTATTTTGAATAATGATCAATAATTTAGATATAAACATGATCGAGTTTGCATAATAAGATATTTTGAAGAGGCGTTTTGGTAACGATCACCTAGGTAATGGAATCACCCCTAACTCGTTGGTGAGGTCGTTTTAAGAAAAGGGGAGTGGAGTTAATCATCAAGGTAAGGAAATCACTCCTATCTCGAGGATATGTCTCCACTTGTCGTTACAAGGAATATGAATTTAAACTACATGAAATCTTGCATATGTATAAATGTATGGAAAAGATTCAATATGTTGTGTGTGTGAGAAGAAAAATATCGAAAGTAAATTCGAATTTGAAATATTGCATCGCGCAAAATAAATGGTAAAACACGTTTGATTAAAATTCGGATGGTTCCAAAACGGAACCTTTGACTAACCAAAGTAGTCGAAAAGTCTTTCGAGCTTGAGGAGCATGCTTTGGCCTAATAGGTGAAATACTCTCGCCGACAAGTCGGTTGACGGTATTTACCCTTCCAGTTACTACATGTCCCCAATTCAATTGAAATTTCGAGACTTGGCGGGATTAATGAAAATCAAGGAGTGGAACTAGTCGACAAGGTGCGGGTTTCACCCCTAACTTGGCGATTTAGTATCCTAGGTGTGGTTGGTACTCGTCGGGTCAAAATTTGATTTCAACACTTTGACGAGGGTCCACTAGAATTTCAAACTTGAATTTCTCCATCAAGGTGAGGATTTCACTCCTAACTTGGTGGTGAATTTCGTGTAAGAAAAGAAAAGTAGAAGGATCGAGAGTCATTCACCAAATTGTGGGTTTCACGCCTATTTTGGTGAATTCGTCTCGCTTGTGTATTACGAGTGTTTGTGAATTTAGAATAGTCGAGTAAAATGTATGTGGAAAAGCGTATATTGGAGATTAAACAAACAAGTAGAAACATGTCAAGAATGACACATAAAGAATGACATATTAAAACAAATATTAACACACAACAAAACATGTATTAACACATAGGAATAGCATATGAAGTATGATACATAAGGATAAAATGACATATATGTTTATAAGGCTCAAAGAGAATAAATAAGAAACACATAAAGTGGCATGCATGAAGTTTCAAGTAAAACATACGAATAAAGCTCTAGAACTATAGACTAGGTTAAAGCATTCCTACTTTTCCTAATTCCCTATAGTTATGGCTCTGATACCAATCTGTCACACCCCAACCAATGGCGGAAACATCGGGATGAGACGAAGTGTGAAGATTGCTAGAGACATCATAACGCTATTTGTGGCAATATTTAAATAATTCCCATTTCATTTCATGACTTCAAATTTTCAACATTACATAATCTCAAATAACAACAAGTTCAAAAGAAATACTAACAACATAATCAAAATTGATACAACATATTAAACCAAACGTCTAAATGTGTATCTAGGCATCACGCTACTTCTTTTCATATCATCGTCATCAACCTGTAACATGTTTAAAATAAGGGGTCAATGCAAAAGCAAAGGCGAGTATACAAGTTTGGTACCTACATAGCAAAAGATATGTTTTGAACAATTTCTCATAGCAAGCATGTGATCCAAGATATCCACTAAATATGGCATGTGTCTAACATATCAAACCAAGAAAACGCAATATGCTCATGACATTACCCCAAGTTTCGGGCGGGTCGTTAATCCTATAGCGCTACATATGTCAAGGTTTGGCTCGTACGAAGTTAATGATAAGTTCTACACATAAGTCTCACCCATATTTATGTATCAAGCAATCACGTATACAAGTATGCTAATAGAAATGTTCATGTGTTTAAGCAAAATGTTCATGTGCAAGTTTGTTGATAAGCAAACATGTTACACCCCAAAAGTGATAAAAGAAAAAGGGGGAAAATACGAGTATACTCACAAAGTTTGCATATGCTTTCCAATTATCCAATTATTGACGAGTTGATGAGGTTAAAGATTGAATGTGTAAGGGTCAAGGTTCAAGTATGTTTAGAGTCGAGATTCGGTAATTAAAACAACATAAAAATAAGATATGAGAATAACATGTGAAAATAATTATCTTCAACACTTAACACTTGTATGACACTTGGTAACCACAAGGGTTATGATAATGTTTTCATGAGTTGAACACCCATAAGAATCACAACAAGGTTTAGGTCTTAGATGATGTTCTACTACTTTAACATATAAACACAAGTTCGCATTAAAGGTTCGAATGGGTGTATATATATATCTAGGTTAAGTATTTCATATCATTTAGTCCAATAATTCAAGTAGGAGGTAGGAGATTAAATCTCCATTTAGGCACCTCTAGTTATCATGGAAGTCATGTATGGGGTAGGAAGGACAAGCTTCCATTTAGGAACCCCTTGTACGTTCACCACTACACTTGGTGTAAAAACAACCAAGGAGGGTCAAGAACTAAGGTAGGTACAATAATATAACAAGCTATACTAAGAGAAATCATCAAATCATGTGAGGATTTTATGTTGGAACAACCCAAGTTGTTCCACAATCACTCATGCATCAAGATCTAAGCTTGACATGATTTGTGGGTTAAATACCCTAACAAAACAGAAAGTATTTGAGGTTTTAACCTCTGATTTAACATGTCTCAACCTTGTTTTTAAGCTTAACTAACCATAGATGAGGTTATAAGCATTAGGACATAGGTTTGAGATGAGAAAACTCAAGTTTGGTTAAGTTTAACAAAGATTTCATGAAAGCACAAAAAATCAGTGGACTTTGGAGCCTTTTTGCCGGAGTTCCAGGGACTTATTTACTGTGAAAAACCCATGGAATCGAAGGTAAGGAAAATCCAAGCACATAGGAAAAAGAATGGACCAAAACGGATAAGAAATGAAGAAGTTATGCCCATTTTCGTGAAGCTTGCTGAATCTGGCCGAACATGGAAACTCAGCTACGGTTTTGAGATGTTTTTGAAGTGTTTAAGGGTTGTAAAAATGGTAGAGAGGCTGGACATAAGTTGGTATTTATAGGGAATGATTAGGGTTTCAATGGGTTGGGCTTTGGAAGTGTTTAGAAGGGGTTAACCCATTAAACAAGCCCACAAAACTCAATCATATGGGGCTGAATTTTTGTTGATTTGGGCTGCCATATTTCTTTATTTATTTTTTTATTTTTTTACATTATAATGAGTAATTTTGTTAATTAAGTTGTGTAATAATATGCAACAATGTTTCCCCTAACTTGTAACAAGGTATAATATGAAATAAAACATGATTTAACTAGGTAAAAAGTGTGATGTATAAGTATGTAATATGTCTGTAAGTGACAAGTATATGTCACATATTAGATGATTAATCGTTGTGTAAATACGCATATTATTAGGGGTTTTTAAGTGTCAACAATTTAAGGACAAGCATGGACACGTATCACAAATAAGTACCGTATGCATATGAATTACGAATAAGGATTCGATGTACAATGAATCCGACGTATGAGTATGTATGAATATGTAGAATGTGAAAAGAAATACGAATTTTATTTATGATCCAAGTATTAGATTTTACATCGCTTTTAATGAAAGAACGATTTCAAGACTACGAAGTTTCCAAAAATAGTTTTACAAACGATGGTTTCTAAATTTAGGAAGTATGAAAACGCGGGGCGTTACAATATTGATTTTTCTACCTTGCCTCTTTTAATAATAACACCTTCAAATCTCCTCCATCTAATTTACCATATTACATTATAATAATAAAATTTATAATAATAAAATAAATTAGGATAACGATAAATATGTCTTCATTCATACTTGGTAAGCACTTGTTAGCCAATGTTGCGCAAGTTCGAGCCTGAGCCGCCCTGGTTTTATCCGGCCATTACTCCAGCGAGGTATCTCGTGTGGAGGTGGTACGGTTCCGGGCGATAGCCGTAGCCAAGTCTGACTACACCCAGCACGGGTCCCGTTAAGACAACGTAGTCTGGGTCAGATCTTGGTTAGGGTCCCCGACTTGGGGATGTGAATAACCACAAAAGAAGTTCACCTGTCAAAAAAAAAAAAATTCATACTTGCCAAGTTACATCAAAACAGAAGGTAGACGGGCAACAAGCTGCGTCGCCACCCCTTTCTGAATTGCAAACTCTAATCTACCAAAGACAAAACCCCGTCCCCCTGAACAATTATTGTGGATGACCCGTTGGACCATGGTCAGAAATTGGATAGCTTCTAGCGTTAGGAAGCCAAATGTGTCAAAGATGAAAGGGACAAAAGCATGCTGGCAGGGGCGGTTCTTAGAAGGCCTGTGCCAGGGCCACGACCCTGACAAGTTTTTCGGCCGTAGTGCTAATTTTCCGCATTTCGATCGAGATTTTTTATATATACTATGTTCGGTCTGGGCATTTTTTAGTGCCCATATCTTTCGGCCCTGGAACGTTCAACGGGCAAGATCCGTCAATGCATGCTGGTTCTGTGCACAAGTTTTAGCGTGGTTATTAGGGTAGAAAACAAATAAAATAAAATGACGGTCCTCTCTTTCCATCCTATGTGAACACACGAGGCTATTTTGGGAATCTTTGTTGAATATTTTGACTTTATGAAGGCAATCAACAAATCACCATTTATTCCCTTTTAATTATTACCCTCTCATTAGATTTTTAGTACTACACTTGTTGTTAGGTTGTCAGCTGAACACATTTTGTCTTTGACTTTCTTCATTTTGTCAAACTTGATGAACTCAAGAACAAAAAGTAATCTTTATCTCTGAATCTGCAATATTCAACAATAGTTTTAAAGATTTACTCATAAAGTTGTTGAATTTAGAAAGCATTTGAAGATGGTGGGATTCAAGTTTGAATCTTGTGGAAGATTGAAGTAGTGTTTCAAACCCTAATATTTTATTGAAATTTGTTTGTGTTTCTTGAATTTGATCTGATTTTGTGAAGTAAATTTACTAAATTCTGGGTTTTTTTGATTGAGTTTTTTTTTTTTTTTTTTTTTTTTTTTTTTTTCAGGATGATGGGATTTAAGTTCAAATCAAGTGGATGTGTTTTTGCTTTTGCTGTTCACTTATTGCTAATGATTGCAGTTGCCAAAGTTACTGATCCTTCTGAAGGTACATCATTTATTTGTTAACAGGACACCAGCCCTCAAAGGCGTTTATGGGGCATACGGGCCGTATGGCTAAGATGGCTATACGGCCTGTATGAGAGTGTTTCGTCCACATCATACGGGCCGTATGAAAGTTCTACTGGAAAAAGAGACAATTGCGGTGACAATGATATGGCACATACGGCCCGTATCATCTTTTGTCACCTATCTATACGGCCCATATGATGTGACAGACTGACATATGACACCCATTGTTAATTTGTTTGTTTTGTAAGTGATAGCGGTGTTTCATCATCATCATACTCAGTAAATCCCACCAATAGCAAAACAAATGTAGGGTCTGAGGAGGGTAACATGTAGACAACCTTACCTCTACCCCATAGGAATAGAGAGGCTGCTTCCAGTGAGACCCCTTGCTTGATAGTAGTTTTGCATCAAGCCTTGGACATAAGGCACATAACACTCAACAATCGGGACAAAGACCGATTAGTGCATGTACCCTTTTGTCTTTCAGCTATCAACGCCACCACATGATGCATGATTAACCGTCCTCAGCTTTTAACGTTATTTTCACGAAATTAGTAAAACAATAGCGGTGTTTGGGTTTGCTTATTAAATCTAGGGCTGTACCTATACTCAGCTTTTGGGTTATCATATCTAACATGTTTAATAAAGCGATTGCGTTTAGATTAACCTGTTTAACACGCTTAAATTAACGGGTCATGTTCTGGGTTGCCTTGTTCTATATGTTTAATTAAATAGGTCAACATGCCGACCCGCCGACCCGTTTAACCCATTTGTTACAAACCTCCAACAGTTTAATGCGTCACAACTTGATTAAACCGCCTTTAAAACCCGTCAGCCTGTTTGAATCGTATTAATAAATGGTTAAACGGGTTGTGTTCGGGTTACACGATTTTAAGTGTCTGGGTTAGGGTTAATATATTGGCACACATAAACATATGGGTTGTGTACGGTTTCAATGATTCAACCCGCCAGACGCCAACCCAACACAATTGACATCCCTTTTGCCTTTGATACATTTGGCTCCCTAGCGCCAGAAGCTACCCACTTCTTGACCAGGGTCCAACGGGTCATCCACAGTAGTTGTTCAACCCCAGGGGGAAGGGGTTTGTCTTTGGAAGGTTAGGGTTTGCATTTCAGAAAGGGGTGGCGGCGCAGCTTGTAGCCCGTCTACCTTCTGTTTTGATGTAACTTGGCAAGTTTTTTGATGAATAAAATATTTAGAAAAAAAGATCGAAAAAAAAATACTAGAATTAATTATGAAGTTTGATCTTGCTTATTCCAAATTACTTAATACAAAAGCCAATAATCAGATAACTAGAAACAGTTTTAACTTTGATACTAGCTACATCAAAACTAATTATCAAATGGTAAAATACCATTATTTTTCTAAGTATTCGGAATATGTAAAGCATTCAACATCTTCAAAAGTGACTATAACAACTCTAAAAAACATAGTCATGTCTATGCACCATCTCCTGCACAAAAATATTACTTTTTTTGTGTATCTAAACTGACTAATGTTTTTTTTGTCCAATTTTATATGCAGTATCTGCATTGCTCGCGGTCAAAGGGAAATTAGTTGATCCAATGAATCACCTTAAGAACTGGAATAAAGGCGATCCATGTACATCAAATTGGACCGGTGTTATATGTGTTCATAAAACCAATGTCGATAAATTCTGGCATGTTCAGGAAATGTGTGTTTTCTTGACCTTTTGTCATGCCACTTTACTGTTTTTTTTCCTTTGTAATAAGCTTATACAGGCCTACTTTTATTACAATTTGTTTACAGACAGCTACTAAACATGAATCTTTCTGGACGTTTAGCTCCTGAACTCGGTCAATTTTCTCATCTGACAATTTTGTAAGTCATAGGATTTAAATTTACGGGAAACATTGTATGTATCGTTCTAAAAGCTCAAATATTCATTATATTAAATGAATCCTTTCAAAACACTAAATATGTCATATTTACACATTAAGTTTTATAAACTAAGTTTCACAATACAAACCAATTAATGTGTGAATATGACATTTTAAGTGTTGAAAGGGTAAATTTTACATTATGAACTTTATAAGAACATGTAAATCCTAAAATTGAACGTACCGAAATGGGTCAAATAACTATGGTTTGTGTTTTATTATTTGCAGAGATTTCATGTGGAATAACTTAACCGGCAGTATACCCAAAGAGATTGGAAATATTCAATCTTTGGTACTCTTGTAAGAAAAATTATAAGCTTTGATTAATTAATGTATGTTTTGGGTAAGGATAGTGTAAAAAGGGCCTAAAGTGTGAGAAGTGTATTATAACACTATATATAATACTATATAACATCATATAAACACCGTATAACAATATGTAACACCATATAATACCATATAACACTATGTAACACTATATATCATTATATAACAAATATAACACTATACATCTATCATAGACATGCTATCAGACAACCTATAGTGTTATATTTGTTATATAATGATATATAGTGTTACAAAGTGTTATATGGTATTATATGGTGTTACATATTGTTATACGGTGTTTATATGGTGTTATATAGTATTATATATAGTGTTATAATACACTTCTCACACTTTGAGCACTTTTTACAGGATCCTCTACCTGTTTTTAATTTTTATAAATTGTATGGACTAATTAGCATCTATTCACAATCTTTACAGGCTTTTGAATGGAAACCGATTAACCGGAAGTTTACCCGTTGAACTTGGTAATCTTACAAACTTAGACAGGTTCCAAATAGACCAGAACGAGATATCTGGACCAATTCCCAAATCATTTTCGAATCTGAACAATATTAAACATATGTGAGTGAAGCACAATGACATATTTTAATTGTGTTTGTGTCTGTCTTTATGATAATGTGGTTACATCACATTCTTTTTTAAATTTTGCAGCCATTTCAACAATAACTCGTTGACTGGTCAAATTCCTGCTGAACTGTCAAACCTATCTACTCTACTGCATTTGTGAGTTCTCTTAGTAACTTATGTAATCATTTCATATCTTATTGGGTTGTTTTGTCTCATATCAAACAGAACAAATGCGTCAAATAATTTATTTTAGCTAAAAGGGGACCGGTCAAATTTGTCAAATAGCTTAAAGGCTGTCGACTTGCCGAAAGTTTGTTTTTAATGGATACAACCTCCTATATATTTCCCTTCAAGGATCTTGATGTTCGTTGTAAAAAGTTGTTTTTTTAATTATAATTAACACATTAATTATTCACAATTTTTTTTAATGAAAAAGTGTTAGCATGTCAACCATACCATTAACTTGAAAACAGGTGGATTTGGGTTGTGTTTTATCTTTAGACACAATGGCCTGGATAAAAACTTTATCTAGAGTGGGAACGGTTGAATCGGTCAAATGGATGGCTGAAAGTTGTCAAAAGCCTATCTCTATTTTTTAAAGCATACAACCTCCTAAATTGTTTTTATTCAAAGATTAGACTATTGTTGTATAAATATTGTTTTGTAATAAAAATTAAACCATTCATGTTTTACAAAAAAATAAAATTGGACCAGTCAACCCAACCCAAACCGGTCCAACCATCCTTACTAACAAATGAGTTAATTACACAAATAGTCCTTGTGGTTTACTGAAAGTAACACCTTTGAGTACTAACTTTTTTCTGTAACAGGCTTTTGGATAATAATAACTTATCTGGCTATCTTCCACCAGAATTTGGAAACTTTCCAAATCTGCACATACTGTAAGCTTCTTTTCTTACTTATATGAATATTTCGAACATTATGAAAAAATAAATAGATAAACACTAAATACTCAAATGTTTGCTAATCTTATCTTACAGTCAACTTGATAACAATCACTTTGATGGTGAAATTCCTTCTTCATATGGAAATCTGTCAGGATTACGGAAAATGTAAGTTTGAATATTGTTTTTAAGAAATTCATTCGTCCATTGTGTGCATGAGTTATATCTTTTCCATGAAGCATAATTTCTTTGTATTTTTTTTACGTTTATTTCAGAAGCCTTAGAAACTGTAGTTTGCATGGACCTCTCCCTGATCTTAGCAGAATACCAAATCTCAGCTACATGTATGCTCATATTCTATTCCATTGTGTGTGGGTGTGCGCATGCGTGTGTGATCATGCGCATGCCCATGTGCTCTTATGCGTGTTGTTTGGCTAATTTTGGCTGCTTAATTTGACAGAGATCTCAGCAGAAATAGCCTCACTGGATCGATACCATCAAATAAGCTTTCAAATAATATGACAACTATGTAAGTTTAAAGATATTTTCTTTGCATTGTTTTATGTTTTTCTTTTTATCATATACTAGTGGGTTACCACCCACGCTCCACAGCAGGTTCGAAACGTAGATAAAAATAAGCAAATCGTGAGAGTTAAAGTTGTTTGATGTTTTAGTTAAGGGGCTAAACACGCCATTATTAAAGTTTGGGGGCTAATCATGTCATTATTAAAGTTGAGGGGCTAAACATGTCATTATTGAAGTTGAGGGGCCAAAGTTGTTTATTATTAAAGTTGAGGGGCTAAAGCTGTTTATTATTAAAGTTGAGGGATAAATTTGTTTGATGTAGTTAAGGGGCTAAACATGTCATTTTTAAGGTGGAAGGGCTAAACATGTCATTATTAAAGTTGAGAGGCTAAAGTTGGTTAATGCCAAAGTTGAGGGGCCAAAGTCATTTGATGTGACAAAACAGGATGTTAATAGTATATATAATATGATTTGAAGTTCAACTGATGTACTACTACCTTGTGCAGTGATTTATCAGATAACTTGTTGAACGGGTCGATACCCGAAAGTTTGTCAAATCTTCCTTTTCTTCAAAAGCTGTGAGGATCTTTTTCACTTTCCGTTATTTACAAAATAATTTATATGAAGTTAACAATTAAATTTGCATATTGTAAAAAATGCAGGTCCTTGGAGAACAATTTTCTAAACGGTTTCATCTCAGCTGATCTATGGCGGAACAAGTCGTTCAATGCAACCTCAAAACTTCTACTGTAAGAAATATTGCATATCAGAAGTCCATTTTTCTTTAATATTAAAGTCAATACCTTAAACTTGACTCTAATTTCATTATATTTACTTTGAATATAAACTTTGTTACTCATATCTTGACAAAAAAACCGACATTTGCTTGCAGCGATTTTCGAAATAATTCTCTTTCAAATGTTAGAGGAGATTTAAATCTACCTGTAAATGCTACCCTAAGGTATGCCATCTTCTTCCTATGCTTCTTTAATGAAGTTCATGAGTAGAGGTAGCTATATGTGCTGGTCGGGCTGGTTGGGTAACAAATCAAAATGGGTTCGGGTCATTGTTGTCAATAGCGATAATAGCGGTTCGCTATAGCCGGCTTCATAGCAGAGCGACCCTATCTTGCAATCTGCTTGTTAGCGACTCCATAGCGCGAAAATAACGGGATTTCAGGTAATCATTCGTTTTAATATAAATAGCGGGATTTTAGGCTTTTTAATCTGTATTAATACAACTATTTAATATAAAATGCGTATTTAGATGAAAAAACAGCGTATTTTGATAAAATATGCATATAAATTATTTCTAAAATTTTCTTCTAGTGTATCGCTAAACATAAAATAGCGCACGCTATTTCATCTCTATTTCTATGTAACGTATAGGTAGCTTGTCACTGTCCTCCGCTATTCGCTATTGACAACTTTAAATAAATAGTTAATCCATAAGTAAGATTACAAAACAATATTGTTACAGTAACAATCTAAATTTTTGAACAAAGTACTTTAGATTTTCAACTCGTTTGACCCATTTGACCCATTCTCTTCTTAACTATATTAATTTCTTTCCTCTAATTTAAAATCAAAACAATAACTGGAAATAAACACATTCATAACTAAACGGGTCGAAACTTCCTAACCTATCGGGATCAGAAAATTCTAATCAATTCATGCACTTGTGTTCATCAGGTTGAACGGAAATCCCATTTGTCGAAATTCAAGCATACAAAACAAAGATCAATTTTGCGAACCTAAAGAATTCGAAGAGTTTATACGTGCCATTTCGACAAACTCAACCGAATGTCCAATTCAATCATGTCCCACAAACAACTACTTCGAATACGTTCCAGGGGCCCCCACCCCATGCTTTTGTGCTTCACCTCTTAGAATCGATTACCGCCTTAAGAGTCCTAGTTTTTCTTACTTTCCACCTTATCAAGACCAATTTGAATATTATGTCACTAGTTCTCTTGATTTGGACTTCTATCAACTAAATATTGACTCAATTATGTGGGAAAGAGGGCCCCGTTTACGGATGTCTTTAAAACTTTTCCCGAAAGCGGATCCCGGGCGCTCACAAGTTTTTTCTGCAAGTGATGTTTTACGAATTAGAGGAATTTTTACCACATGGGTATTTCCCGGGAGTGATTTATTTGGACCGTATGAGCTTCTGGATTTCACTCTTGTTGGACCTTATGCGTATTGTAAGTTAGCATTTTTTTTTTTGTATGTGCAACTAGTTTCTTATATGTCAAAAATGAAAGCATGTTGATATTTAATGCATAAAAATTCTTTTTCATTGGTTTAGTGAACGTTGCAACACCGAGAAAAGGCATCAGAAGAACCGTATTAATAACCATTGTCGTTGTAGCGGTTGTTTGTGCCGTGTTAGTTTCTTCAATATTGACGGTTGTGATCAAGAAAGGGCAAGAGAGATACAAGCACACATTATCAAGAAAATCTTTACGTAAGTTTTTAAGTTTGGATGTGTTTCGAAAGTGAATAAATAATTACAATCAACTATTTTACTTAAACAACTTAACTTGATGCTATTGATTATCTTACACTTTGCAGTCTCAAAGCTTTCCATCAACATTGATGGTGTTAAAAGCTTCACCTTTCAAGAAATGGCTAATGCAACCGCAAATTTTAACAATTCAAGTCTTGTTGGCCAAGGTGGTTATGGGAAAGTTTATAAAGGAAAATTATGGGATAAGACAACGGTAGCTATAAAACGCGCAGAAGAAGGGTCGTTACAAGGCGAAAAGGAATTTTTAACAGAAATAGAAATTTTATCAAGATTACATCATAGGAATCTTGTATCTCTTGTTGGATATTGTGATGAGGAACAAGAGCAGGTATTTTTTTTTTTTTTCATTTCTTGCTTTTTTTATGAGTAAAATGCCATTTTCGTCCCTGTGGTTCGGCTACTTGTGCGACTTTCATCCAAAGGTTTGTTTTTCCACATCTGGATCAAAAAGGTTTGAAATCTTGCTATTTTCATCCAACTCGTTACCTCCATCCATTTTTTAAAGTTAAGTCAAGGGTATTTTCGTATTTTTAGACATTTTATGTGATGATTAAAGTGTTTGGGTGGGGAGAAAGTCAACAGAGGTGAATCTTTATTTCTTATAGTGTTTTCTTTTATTTTAATAAAATATGTCTAAAAAGACCGAAATGGCCCTCATTTAACAGAGAAAAATGAATGGAGTTAACAAGTCGGATGAAAATGGCAAGATTTCAAACCTTTTGGATTCAAATGCGGAAAAACAAACCTTTGAATGAAAGTCGCAAAAGTGGCCAAACCTCATGGACGAAAATGGCATTTTACTCTTTTTTTTTATTTTTTTTATTTTGTGATTTATGTTTAGTTTTAAGATGAAGTAAAAGTAATACTAGTGTTCTTGGGATTTTTGTAGATGCTGGTTTATGAGTTCATGCCTCAAGGAACATTGAGTGATTGGATAAAGGGTATGTAACTTTTGAGATTTTTTTATTTTTATTCTAGCGGGTGTTGACAAATATAACAATTTTTTGTTTTTTGTATTCTGTCACAGCGAAATCTGGCAAACAGATGAGCTTCAGAATGAGGTTACAGGTGGCACTAGATGCAGCAAAAGGAATTCTTTATCTTCACACAGAAGCCAACCCACCGATATTCCACCGCGATATTAAATCAAGCAACATTCTTCTTGATTCCAACTTCGTTGGTAAAGTTGCTGATTTTGGGCTGTCCAGGCTGGCACCGAACTTAGATGATAATGGAGCCGGGCCTAACTATGTATCCACACTTGTTAGAGGAACACCCGTAAGTCATATTTGTTTCCATCTGGGCAGGTTGGGTGACAGACTGACTGGTCAAACAGGTTCTGGTCAAAACATAAAAAAACTGGTGCGGGTCGGGTTGACCTGAAACAATATTTGTCCAAAAAAAAAATCATCTTATAAATGGGTTTGGGTCAAAACAGATAAATCCTGTAAGGGTTGGATTGACCTAGAGCGGTTTTTTTTTGGTCTTGGAAAGCTCTAAAATTTTATAAATAAATTGTGTGTGACTGTGTGTGAAATGGCGGATTAAATGGGTTCGGGGCAAATGGATAAGTTCTGGTGCGGGTCGAGCTGACCTTAAAAATAGTTGTTCCTGTAAAAACTGAGTGTATGAAATAAGATTACGAAACTATATTATTTCTGACGGGTTAAACGAGTTTGGGTAAAAAAGGATAATTTCCGATACACTTTTTGTCCAAACGATTCCGTTCTTTTACTATGTATAGTTAGTCTGATTACAAAACTTATATCATTTAAAAAGTAATGTACTGTTTGAATAAAACCATTTTGGAGGTTGTATGCGTTAAAAATAACTCTTTGGGTGACTTTTGATTTAAATTGTTTGTCCTTTTAAATATTTCTTTTATATTCCATTTGACCCGTCAAAGATAAAAATAACCTGGATAGATCTATTTATAGGTAATTGGATCGAAATCCATCTTATGACCAAACGGGTTCGGGTCAAAACCGATAAATTATTTATGGGTTGGTTTGAAATCTGCATGTTTTCCGATGTGTTTATCATGTTTCCACTATTCTATAAAATATTAGGACCTATTTTTCAATTTGTTCCACATCATTCCTTTAACAAGTTATATTTCATATTGCAGGGTTATCTTGATCCTGAATACTTATTAACCCATAAGCTGACAGCCAAGAGTGATGTTTATAGCCTTGGAGTTGTACTTTTGGAGATTCTGACCGGTATGAAACCAATATCACATGGAAAAAATATCGTCCGTGAGGTACTATTCGGTTCCTTTACATTCGTATCTCGAATTTCCCTAGAGGTGGCAAATTTTGTGGGTTGGGTCTCATAACGGGTCAAAATGTGTAACTTTTAAGTAAGTGTCAAATTGGGTAAGGCCGAATTGGCCCGAAAGTATTGTTGTCAAAAAGGACCATAAAAGTTATATTATTTCTATAACAATTTAATTATTTGACCCATTTAACTCCATTGCATTTTAGCTATTTACTATTTTATCCATTAAACCCGTTAGAGCTAAAGATAACCGAATCGACCCATCCATAAATAAATGGGTCAAAACCGTCCTCTAGATTTCACAGATTGATTAGAGAATTTTTAAGTAATAAATCTCTGTTTTGGAATTTTTCCAGGTCCAAAATACACATCAAATAGGAACATTTTTTTTGACCATACAAATTATATTACTTAAAAAATAATCTGACTATTTTAATAAAATGGTTCAAGATGTTTTAAAATTGAAAGTACACTTTGGGAGACTTTCGAGTTTCTACCCATTTCACGTGTTTTCCTTTCAGCTATTTTAATAAAATGGTTCAAGATGTTTTAAAAGTAAAAGTACACTTTGGGAGACTTTCGACCCATTTGACGTGTTTTCTTTTCAACTATATTTTCTTATTTAACATATTTGACCCATTTGATATAAAACATAACCCGAATTGACCCATTAATTTCCTTGATTTGATCATAAAGTTCTTTAAACAATAAATGTGTGTTGACTTTTTTCAGGTCAAAATAGCTCATCAAGCAGGAATAATGTTCTCAATCATCGATAACAAAATGGGTTCATACCCTTCTGAATGTGTTGACAAGTTTGTATCTTTGGCTCTTTGGTGTTGCAACGATAAGCCCGAAAAACGGCCATCTATGTTAGATGTGGTCCATGAGCTAGAGCACATACTAGAAAAGATGCCCAAAACGGGTGTTGACTTTTCAGAGGCCGGGTCAAACTCGTTCGTGGAAACATCATCGACTTTTAATAGCTCATCAAATGTCCCAGGAAGTGATCTTAGCAATGGTGAAAGTTCCATAGTCTATCCTCGTTGATGCACCAAGAAATTTTGCACCAAATTTGGACAGTATTTACAAGTAGAAGGACCTAATGTGAACAAAAAGGTTATGTTTTACATAGAAATATTAGAGAGTTGTATATTTGTATAGATGGGCTTTTGTAGTTTTTTTATGTGTTATATATGTGTCTAACATTCGAATGACATCGTGTAGTTTATAATTTCTGACGGATTGTATATTTACGGATGATGACAAGATAAGCTCAAAAGAAAGAGAAGTGGAAGTATTTTGAAGTTATTTTAGGCTTTTAGCACGAGTTGATCGGGACATTGTATGTGTGATCATGATAGTGTGTATTTTTTTTTAATTTTGGTTAATTTTGGTGACCCGCCCTGATAAAAGATCCCAAGTTAATAAACATCCGAAAACTGAAATATGATGACACGGGTAAAGAAATTCTAGATTTGCCCCTGGTAAGGGGCAAAATATTTTGTTGGTCGGGGCGTTTCCTGAAGGAACCCCGCGATCACAGTTAAACACCACCACAAATAGTATGGTCATGGCTATTGATGGTGGTTACGGCTATTCACGAATCACAACTATGATGGTTGATGGTGAATGTTGTCAATGGTCTATTGACTGATTAATTCAAGTTGTTTAGGAAAAAAGAGATTTACAGGTATGAACGATAAAAAAGATTATATATTTTTTTATATTCAAGTGATGGGTGCTGCAAGTGACTTGAGGTTCAACTGATAGAATTGGGTGGATTGAGATGCAAGCTTGTGATTGGTGGGGTTTTAGTGATCATCTGATGAGTGCCCGTTTCACCCTTATTATGATATGTTTTAGGAGTAAATTACGTTTTTGGCCCCTGTGGTTATATCACTTTTACTATATTAGCCCAAAATAAGAATTTTTAACATATCTGCCCCCATGGTCTCTATAACTAACCATTTTAGCCCCTAAGTCTAACCATTTTTGCCCCCATGGTCTCTGTAACTAACCATTTTGGCCCCCATGATCTCTAGACTTAGGGGCCAAAATGGTTAGTTATAGAGACCATGGGGGCAGATATGTTAAAAATTCTTATTTTGGGCTAATATAGTAAAAGTGATATAACCACAGGGGCCAAAAACATAATTTACTCTATGTTTTAGTGAAATTTGTAAATCCAATATAATTCGTCCAAAGCAATTAAAGTCAACATAATGTATACATATGTCATATATGTCATCCAAGCATTCAAAAGGTTACACTAATACCACTCAAATACAAATACAAAAACAAAATTATAAATCAGTCAAGTGTCAACATGTTTTTAGTTATGTAAATTTCTACCATAAACTTGCTAGAGAAATATAAACTGAACCTTTTCTAGTTTATAATAGAGTATAGATGGTGTTAAAAGTGAGTAAGGGTGCTCATTCCACCCTTATTATCATATGTTTTAGTGAAATTTGCAAATCCAACATAATGCATCCAAAGCAATTAAAGTCATAATGCATACATATGTCATCCAAGTATTCAAAAGCTTACATCAATACCAGTCAAATATAGAATAAAATTATAAATCACTCAAGTATCAACTTGCTTTTAATTATGTAAATTTCTACCATAAACTTGCTAGGAAAATATAAAATGAACCTTTTCTAGTTTTTAATAGAGTATAGATGGTGTTAAAAGTGAGTTTTGGTGCCACCATCATCTTCTTTTAGCAAGATGGTGATGAAGATTGAAGAGCATGGTTGCAATTTTTATTTTCTAAGTTTTTTTATAGGAATTCGCATATTAGCATAAAATTATGCCGGATTTACATTTTGTTGTCTTGATATTTAGATGACTTGCATATACGTTGTCTCTAAAAATATACAATCTATATGTAAGCACTAATATTGTCGCACCAATGTTGTCACACAATGAATGGGGTATGTTTGGCAAAAGTAGCTGGTGGCTGGAAGCTAGTAACTGGTGGCTGGAAGTTGGACGCTCGAAGCTGGTAGCTAGTAGCTGTAGCTTTTTAGATGTATTTGGTGTTTGGCAGAGTAGCTGGAGCTTTTAATAAAATGTACAAAATAACCAAAATGAACATACCTAAAAATTTAAAAAGTTTGTGCATTAAAAAGTTCATTATCTTTAGAGGTTAAAATATTCATTTTTTCCATAAAAGCTTGTAGCCCCTTCTCAACGCTACTAGTAGGAGCGTTCAACTAAAAGTTTCAAGCTCCTAACATAAAAACTTCAAGCTCCTTCAACCAAACAAGACTTTTTATTGAGTATGAGCTTTTTCTTAAAATCTTAAAGCTAAAAGCTCCTAAAAACTCCATACCGAACATACCATAACATCGGATAAAACTGTGTCTTTATGTAAAATTTAGGTTTAACTAACATAGAGTGAATATGATTGGATGCATTATTTTTATATTTATCTCCTTAACATGTATTTTTATATATACAATAAAGCATACTCTTAATATATATATAACTATTATAATCCTTTATTGGAGTGGTTGTACAAGGTTATGTCCTCTTTACAGCCCATCACCATTATTTAATTAATGGGTCTTGCTATTCACACACCCCCACCTACCCTTTTGTCTATTCACACACCCTCCCCAGTGTCGAGCTGTGGTCAGAGCGCGGCGTTTTGGTCCGGTCAACAGACCCGTCAGTCTTTGTCTGGTTAACCGGACCAAAACGCCACGCTCTGACCACAGCTCGACACTGGAGGGTGTGTGGATAGACAACATGGGTGTGTGAATAGACATGCCCTTAATCTTGCTATTCACACACCCCCACCTACCCTTTTGTCTATTCACACACCCCTCAGTGTCGAGTTGTGGTCAGAGCGTGGCGTTTTGGTCTGGTCAACCAGACAAAAGACTGACGGGTCTGTTGACCTGACCAAAACGCCGAGTTTTGGCCGCGTTCTGGTCCTGTCAACCGGCGTTTTGGTCAGGTCAACAGACCCGTCAGACACCCGTCAGTCTTTTGTCTGGTTGACCGGACCAAAACGCCACGCTCTGGCCACAGCTCGACACTAGAGGGTGTGTGGATAGACAACATGGGTGTGTGAATAGACATGCCCTTAATTAACTACTCTTTAGTCTTTACAACAACCCTCACAAACACTCTTTTGTTTTGTGACCTTTTGAAAGGTCAAGAAGACCAGATATAATAGTGACCAGAAAATTATTTTCAACACTAAAACTTATTCCTCTTTTTCCATATTGCTACTTAGTTATGTTGGTACCAAACATGATTTTTAGTTGCCTGAAATTCTTAAAACCAGCAAGTTCAAACGTGTGCGGTGTGGATAAGGCGTACTAATCGTTGCTTTGTTATATCTTGGGAAACAATTCGTCACAAACCCATAGCACATTGTTCTATTGAACGGTGGGTCGATATAGCTTTAATTTCCCTATTAAGACCATGCGTAGTGGTAGAGAAAAATAATGCCCCCACCATGGGGCATTATTCGACACGTGTCATCCCAGTCAGCATGGGGCGTTATTGCGAAAGTGTAGTGGGAATAATACCTAATAATGCCCCTTCCAATCATTAAAAAAAGAAGCAAAGAGATGGTGATTGGCTAGTCAAACTTGGACACATGCAAAAGTGGGGGTTCTCAAAAGTTGTCAGACCATGCTCAACATTGATTGGTTAAGCAAATATGTACATAGCGTTATAATTAAAACGCCGGAAACCATTTTTTGAATTTAAAAAAAAAAACGCCCCATGTAATGGGGGGAGGGGCGTTTTTAGGCGTTTTTTTTCAATTTAAAAAAAAAAAAACGCCCCACTACGGGTGGCCTAATAGGGTGTTCAACGTTGTCATTTTCTTGTAGTTTAGCCCCTCAAATTTGTCGCCAACATTGTAGTTGAAGCAATTATAAGAGAAGGTTTCTATAATATTAGTTATGAGTTGCAAAAAAAGGCTCATTAATCATGTAAATTTACCTTAAAGTTAAAGATAACTTCACAATTTCTATGTCAACAATTATAGTCATAATCTATACTCTATGCAAAACACTATAATACTTGTCAATAGGGCATCGGTATTAACCGCGAAAGAACCTCTCTTATCTCAACACAGAAAATTCACACAACGACGAATCGTCATGTGAGGTTAGAAACTATCATTTACACAAGAACCCGCAAAGCATATACAAAGAATGAATAAAAAACACGTCTAGTTTGAACTTTCAAGAATACCTAACGAAAAGACCTCATGGAGCATGCTCTGTTTCAAGCGTTGGCTGCGTTCTTGTCACCATAGCCACCGGTGCTTTCATGCTACCAACCATGGTCATATGCAGCTGTTCACCGCCTTCTGCCACTCGTTCCATTTTATGCATCATTTTCCTCTTTTTGCAGCCTTGAACCCACAATACCAACAACACTAGCCACCCCAACACCACAAATCCACCGACTACATAGATCACATACACCCAAACCTTAGAACTAATTCTAAAACCTTTGTCTGGTTTAACGACTTCAGAAGTTGCCGGAGGTACAAATGAAGGAGATACCGGTGCAGAAGGGGGGTTTGCTTTTGATTTCGATTTAACCACAATGGAGAAATGCCCTTGTTTGAAAGCTAAACATTTGTTCCCAGATACCACATTGGTGAAATTCACTTGACCGTGCAGGTCAACAGAGACACACATCAGGTTTGACTTTGACCCATCGGGTGCGGGTTTGACCGACCCAAACTCGATTGATATGGGTTCGTCAGAAGCTCGAATATCCAATTCGGTAAGGTTTCTCACTGATAAATCTGAACCGTTGTAAGCAAGAAGACCTAACACAGGAGCTAGATAGATGTAACCAGGTAAAGGGTAGTAAAAACTGGACCAGTTTCCAAAGTTTTGATACACCAAAACAAGTCTTTCTACGTACGGTTGCGCGATAATGCCGGTTGGGATCTTGAACTCTTGATAAACTGGAACGCCTCTAGTAAACAGGCTACCGCTTCTGAGTCTTAAAGCTGAAATTTGAATGCCTGTAAGGTTATTAGGGACACTGCCGTTGAAGGAAACACCGGTTTTTGGAGTGATAAACGCGCGATACGCATAGTCTTGGAGGACTGCATCAAGAACCCTAGCGGATTTTGTTTCAGTAACATTGAGAAGTGATTGAGATTCAACTCTTGACCATAAGAATGTAACTAGCAGGAGGAGCATTGTAATAGTTTGAAATTGAAGCTCCATTGATGCATCAGAGATTCAGCACAAGAAGAGAATCAACCTGCATAATAGATTTTCTACTTTAAATTGTGAAATTGAGCTCGAAAATAGTGTTGTTCAAAAAGCTCTCGGCTCACTTGAAAATTGCTCATTTGTAAACAGGCCGAGCTGGGTCGGCTCGGTTTGTAAGCGAGGCGAGCTGAGCCTGAGCCACTTGGCTCGCTCGCTGGCCGCTGGCTCGTTTAAGTTGAATCCCAAATTTTAGTACATAAAACATTAGTTGTATAACCCAACTTTTTGTATGTACACAAGTCATAAATTCTGTAGTTTATTATTAATTATGCATTATGTGTATGTTAGAATATTGTTTTTTTGTTTCTACGAATACTGATACAAGGTTAGAAAATTGTGTATTACACATGTTGAATAAAAAAATATTAAATAGTTAGTAGTGAAGATTTAAAAATTATAATACGATATTTTAATATAAAATATGGTTAAATTAAAAGACTTTTAATTTAAACTAAGAAATACTCCGGGGTGAAATAACATATTTACCAGGTTAGATGTGTAAAAATATAAAAGAATTAACTTCCATTTTGCTCCCTGTGATTTTGTCATTTTAACGGTTTTGCCCCAATAGTTTAAAAATAGCCATTTTCCTCCCTGATTTTTCTAACTTATCGCCATTTTGCTCCCCGCCTCTAACTCCATCCAAAAAATCCATTAACTAGAAGGGTATTTTGGTAATTTTATAGATAAAAGCAAGGGCATGCAAGTCTTTTCACCTAAATAAACCTATAACTTGTTTATTTACATGTATATAAGTAATTCTTTTCTGATCCCCCATCTTTCCAACCACTCTTTCTACCGGCCACCACCATCCACAACCATCCACCACCACTTGCAACTACCACCTGCCGACCACGACTACCGCGACTTTTGACTAAACTTTTTAATTGACTTAGAGCTAGGGAGTAAACTACCGAAATACCCCTACTTTTAATTGAACCTTTTAACTGAGTTAGAGCCAGGGAGCAAACTGGTGACAAACTCGAAAGATCAAGATCAGGGAGGAAAATAACTATTTTTAAACTATTGAAGCAAAACCGTTAAAATGACCCATCCACATCGAGCAAAACGAAAGTTAACTCAATATAAAATTATTCTTCTTTAAATAATCGAGCCGACTCAAGCTTTTTTACTTGTCGAGCTCGAGCTTAGCATTTCAGCTCATTACGATCTGAGCTCGAGCTCAGTTTTTCATCTCGTTAAGATAAACTATATGAGCTCGAGCTCAGCATTTCAGCTTGTTAGCCCTGCGGCCCTGCCTGATAATCATGTATCACATTCACAGACAGTTAAGACAATCAATTGTTCAAACACTACAACAGTTATCGATAGTAAAACCCTAAAATGCTTCAATTGTCACCGATTTTACGTAACAATGCGAATCAACACGACAGATCTTATATAACAAAACAGATCAAGACCAAAACATAATAGAATTCCGAACACAAAATACCTGAAGCCGCAATTAGGTTTACACTCGAAAAAAACCCCTAATTCATACAACAACTCGCATTCGAAGCTAATTCACCGGATTACAGCTCCAAATTCCACCAAAATCCTGAGCATTTCAAGCTAATTAACCGTAATCAGTTGATTATGTGGTTGAAATTGACAAATTGTGCAGAATTTTCGTACGATTAACTGTTGATGATCATTGTGTTAGTGATGAAGTGGATAAATATGAAGTGAGCAGGTGGTGGTAGAGAGAGAGAGATGATGGATAGATACAGAAAAGTGTATGTATAGGTGGAATGAGTTGCCATCATTGGGTTTCATATGGAGCATATAAGTACAACAGAGTGACAGTGAAGCAAGCTTCTGCATTGAAAGTGTTGGTTGTCAAAGGAATAAAGGAATGTCTTCTTGCCCCTTCAACTTTACTTTTTTTTTTTTTAAGCTGACTTTCTATGTACTGGACCAGTGGTCACCGGGTTCATGTCGAAGACAATCCTCCGTCAGCCTCGCGCTCTCGGACGCGATGTTCGATCGGGCCCCGGCCGGTGCGCAAGCTGACTTCCGCCCGGAAACCATACTGCCCCCACACGAGAGACTCGCTGGGGTAACAGCTAGGTAAAACCAGGTTGCCCTCAAGACCGCACCATGCCTCGATAAGATACGATTTATCATTGGGACGTCCCCTAAGACCACAAGTGGGAGTCGAACCGGCGACCTCCAAGGAGGGCCGGCCGACTTAACCCAAGTGGGAATACCCATTGGGCCACGAGGGGAGAGGAGGGCCACGACTTAACCCCTTCAACTTTACTTAAAGGATTAAAGCATTTTTTTTTCTTTTTTTTTTTCTACAATTTTTCATTAATATAACTTATTTTAGAATATGAGAATATGATTAATAAAAGGGATATTGAATTTAAATAAATCGAAACTTTTACTAATTGGCGAATAATACTCTCAATTTTTTATTTGTATCACACTACTCTCAACTTTCGACTTATTTTCCTATATTACTCCCAAACTAACCTAGTTTGTTGATGTTGACTGTCACGTCACCAAACTAGTGTCATATCAGCTGCCACGCAATCAAAAAAGTCAAAGTCAGATGTTGTGTCAGTTGCCAATGTCATCAAAAAAAGTCATGTCAGATGTCACGTCACCACACAAGTGTCATATCAGCAAAAAGCTAACTGAGTTGGTGTATAGTTAGTTTGGGAGTGCTAGAAGAAAATAAGTTGAAAGTTGGGAGTTGTATGGTACAAATTGAAAGTTGGGAGTTGTATGGTACAAATTGAAAGTTGGGAGTGCTATTGAGCAATTGGTGAAAGTTAAGGTTATTTAAATCCAATATTCCTTAATAAAATAATTGATAGGATATGCTAGATTTAGAATTTATTGAGTTAAACTAAGATTTCTTGTTGGATGTTCTTCTAAAGAGATCTTTAAAGAGATCTTTAGAGTTATTGATAGGATAATAAGTCTACACGGGTTGGTTTTTGGATATTATGATTAAGTGACCCGGGTTCACTCTCAAACATTATTAACTAGTCTAAGACCCCGCGAGTTTCGCGGGTGGCTTAACACACAAATATGTAACTTAAAATTGTTGAAATAATCATTTGAAAGAAATAAACGTTCAAGTAAGGAAATCCATCTCTCTACCCACGGATACGTAATGTATCAAACGACATGAGAATCATTTGTGTTATGTTCATGAATAACACGACGTGATGTCAACCTCTATTGGCATTTTTTGACCGAACCGTTAATAAGTCACCAAGAATATGGAATTTCTTGAGTCTTTGCCCATCTAAAGTGCAGTTTTAATCCAACTTGGGATCACATATGCAGGAAAAACATATAAAAATAATGATTACAATAATAATTGAAACAATAATAGTTGGCATAACGTCACCAGACTTGCCTTTCACTCTTAAATTGCAGTTCATGATTTTTGGGATGACGGCATGACATATTGTAAAAAATAGAAAGCCTTATCAGTTGCATGTGGTTGAAAATATTGCTTTAATGATGCATTCATTCCGAAATTGCATGCTATAGCCCTGAGTTATAAAATCATTTATAAAACAACAATTAAGATAAGCCATCCTAAAGAAATCTAAATTCTAAAGTGAAAAATGTGAACACTTTACCACCTTTTCAATATGCTTTATACATGTTATGGAACATGGGCCCTTTCTACCTTTTCCACTGATTTTGTGAGATCCGGTACAACATCACCTGCATCCAACAAATTTTGGTAGAAACTATCCACCCGATGTCTTTCACCCCAACAAAGGCTTGCATTGCCTGAAACAATAGGATCTTGCATGAAATAAGATATTTCTATGCTAAAAGATAGAGGTTGTAAAAATGGCCGAGTTAGTTAAAAGGTCGGAATGGATTCAGGTTAAACCAGATGTCTTTTATGTCCAGGTCAGAAAGGGTCACGTCAAGTTTATATGAACAACATGCATATAACTAACCTGGTACTATTCAAAGGGCCAACATATTTCAACATGCATATAACTAACCTGGTACTATTCAAAGGGCCAACATATTTTGAAATGGTCAACCTGCTCCCTCGAAATCTGGTTATGACAATATTACATTGAAACGTTAAAGTTGGAAGCTTTGAAACAAAAGTGCTATACTATCTGGTTTTTTTTCAGTTCTCAACGTACTATTGGCTCTGAAACAAACGTGCCATGACCTTATTATTACACTAACTACCCCAAATACACAGTAAATCCATAACTGAAACATCAAATGCATCTTCAAATTCTATAAACTAAAAAGAACAAATATCACCTCAAATCAAGAGCCTTCGTTCACACTTCACAGAGGGAAATCAGAAGCATCCGTGCATATTATTATTGTCTGAAATATTAAAGCATCATTAGTTAAATCGGGACATTGGTGACCCTGCCTGGTAAAAATCCTCACAAAATTTCAAAAACCAAAAAGCATGATGAAGTGGGGCAAATAAATGTATGCATACTTCGGTGTTCATAGATCAATCCATCATGACACAATATTTAAAGATTATATGATTAATTTAAAAAAAAAGTGATTCAAAAAGTTTTTTTTTGTTGTGTTTTAAACAGTCGAACCTTGTCACCATTAGGAAACAGTTCTCTCAACGCAGTCATCTGGTCCAAGATCTGATGGCAGTCTTTAAGCCGTGGTTGAGTCCCGGGTTTAGCTTTTTTTTTTCTTGGTGGCTTTTAGCGGGTTCCACTTCCTTTCTAGCATGTGAACCTGTGTTTAAACGGGCATGCCATGACCATTAGCCATCCACATACCAAGTTCTAATTTATACATGAGCTCATTTCCCATGTAGAATTCATTATTTTACTTTGTTTAGCTGTTGACCATTGACCTGAAACTACACCATATATTAGCTAACATATAAAATTAAACAAAAAAATAATAATAATACATTTTCCTCTAAATTCAGTTTTTAGGAATAGAAACGATGGAGACTACTTCTACAAATCTAGAACTTAATGACTTGGTTATCGGGAAGTTGGACATATTTCAATCCTACGGTGCCTTTTATTTGCTTCAATCTTATCTATAAAGTCGCTAATATAATCGCAAACAAATGTAAGGCGCTCGATTAGCCACCCAGCCGTCACCACCCAGACCCGCATATTAATATATTGATGCTAATAATCATAACAATTATAACCATTACATATCAAAATCACACAGGGCGCATCAGTGACCATGTGCTGCACAAGTTATATGACCATGAATTACAAAGACTACTCAACTTTATTTAAATAAAGTGATCTATGAACATAACAAACAATTAGAACTTCTTCAAAATTTGTAAAATGCAATATATTAGGTGAAAGGAAAGAAAGTTTCAGTCGGACAACAATGACATCGATTAATATAGCACACACATCATTTTATTTTATGTAAGCTATATATATGGCAAAAACAAACCCAATCTGAGTTCAAATTTAAAAGCGCGTTAAAGCGAGCATTAAATCAAACACCTGGTGCGCAGAACTTCTTCTATTTTCCATTGATGGAGGTTATAGAAGTCATTATTTCTGATGATTAAACTCAAAACTCATTTTAACTAAATAATTTATAAAGCGATCAATTGAGCAAATTAGAGACATACCTACAGTATTTTGTTGCTTGATCCGAGTATTATTGGTTTTGTTATAATTTGAGAATATGACTTTTAATAATAAACAACTAAATAACTAATAAGCTTAACTAAAAACAAAAAAAGGCAAGGTTAGGACTACCATACCCAAATCAGGCCCTTCTTCAAAGTGAGGAACCAGATCCCTTGTGCAGCTCAAATGTTCCAATAACACTATTACATACTTCATAAAAAAAGATGCACACATTGTTAATGAACACCAAAGAAAATAAGCTCGGAAGAAAGGCCAAACATAACAAACCTTTTCCTTTTTCTTGTAGGGCTCTTCATCATCAGATGATGATGAACTCGAACTCTCTTCTAAACTTTCTTTTTCACTGCCTATTTTATAGTTCACAAAATAAACTAAATATAAAAACTGTAAAAACATCTATTGTTTGATTACGAACTGAACCTGATAGAATGCGAGGACAGCAATACCGCCGTCATTCTGTCAATGAAACTTACTTTATAAAAGCAATTTCCAACATGTTTATATTTATAAGACTTATAAATCTGAACAGTTGGCTACGAATAACATATTTAACAAATCACATAAAACAACCCCTTAAATATCACATAAACAGAGTGTCTAATGCTCAGATTTGAATGTCAGAAATAAAGGCCAAATAAATTCGCTCACAATAAGAAGCTTCACAACAGATTCATATGTTTACTTATATCATTCAGTTGAATAAGTCAATGTAAGAAAGCCCTAATATAAGAGCCCTAAAAATTGATACAAATCAGAAGCTTCACAAAAAGATTCATATGTTTACTTATGTTATTCGGTGGAAATCGATACAAAATCAGAGATTGATACAAAAACATATTCAAAAAAGCCCTAAAAATTGATACAGATTAAAGACCAGAGAAATATGCATACAGATTAAAGAATCGTACCTTAAATAATGCTTGACAAATCGATTGAAAGCCAAACCGATGTGAAGAAACAGAGGATGATTGATAAATCGATTAACAACCGAATCGATGTGAAGAAACGACTGAATACGTATGGATTTATAGATCTAGGGTTTATGCAACCAATGATCCTTAAATATGGAAACTCATTCATATTTTGGAAGATGATCATAGAGAAAGATGGAATTCGGATCTCTGGTAGAATTATTTGAGATAACATGAGAGAAGGATGGAAACTTTCATTATTTGAGATAAAATGAAAGTGAAAAGCGGGATGCCAAAAGACCTACAATACATTGCCGCTCAAAAGATTATTCAGACATACAATCAGATGACACGTGTCAATAAGGTTTTTAAGAGTAAGACAAATTGCATAAATTTGTTTTGTTTTATTATAAGGTATAGATGAGGAACTTGAAGAAAAAAACTATTGTGCTTTGTTAGCAGTGGCGGACCCAGAAATTATTTGCTGGGGGTGCGGATGAGGTGTTCAACCATATTTTCAAGGGGTGCGGTCGGGTTTTTTGCCTAAAATATACACTAATTTTTTTTTTTCAAGGGGTGCGGCCACCCACCCTGACCACTATGTAGGTCCGCCCCTGGGTCCTCAATGACAATGAGCTTGATTTACCTCTTACGTGATAATCTATAGATGGTTTTATATAATTGGCATTATAACATTTTATCTGATGTTAATCTACGTAATATCTTAAAAGATAGAGAATTCAAATTTTCTTAAGAATATGTGTATATATTATATATGTGATGGAGAAGGGATTGTATTTGTAGACATCAAGACACCCCTTTGAACATGGGTGATTCACGCATGAAATCTCTTCGAATAGACATCAACATGCAGATGTCATTTAAATTGACGACTGTTGCGTTAATTCGATTCTTCATGAACTAGAGGTCAGCATCTGGACGTGGATAACCGAAATAACCACTTAAGATTGAGCGAGTTGACCGATCTTTCAGCATCAACTGGACATCTCAATAGTAACTATGTTCATGCCGACTAGAGACCACTATTGTTAGAGCAGCTAGTTTGTGCCAACCATAGCCATGCATCCGTAGCAACGAGTTCATATTGATCTAAGCTATTAAGTGGTGGGAGCTAAGTGCAAAGAGCGTAATCAAAACACCATATTACACCCATCACTAACAATCACAACCAAGGTGGTCACCGGAAAAAGTTTTAGCCTCCACATCTTTCTTATTGCTATGGAAATAATATTAACTAGAATTACGACCCGCCGCAATGCGACGGGGATTCTTTAGTTATAACTAAGTCGATTTAAGACGCGCCCGTTATGTTGAACCTGTCAAACAGGAAAAAATAGACGATGTAAAAACGTTCACCCACACACGCACGTTGCGTCGTGTTAACTCGTAAAATTTAGAACGAAACGTAAAAATGTTAAACTAAAGACGCACGTTCCGATGTGTTAAGTCACAAAATTTAGAACGAAACATAAAGAGAAAAATTTGCGGAAAACAAAAACTATAAAGGACCAAAGCTGAAAGTAAAAAGTTGTGAGGATAGATTACAAAAGATAAAAAGTTTTGTGTTAAAAGTAAAAAAACAAATAGTTTTGGGTTAAAAGTAATTCATGAAATACTTTTGGGTGAAAAGTAAAAAAATCAATTTTTTTAAAAAACCCCAAAAGCCATGGTTTTAACAACCATATGCATAAGCATTTTTTGTTTGAAAAACCCCTAAAGCCAAGATTACCACACATAAGTAAAAAAAAAAAAGTGGTTAAATTGCAAAAGATGGAAACTTTTGAATTAGAAATGAAAAATCAAATTAATCAAAGGGATTAAATTTTATAAGATAGAAACTTTTGAATTAGAAGTGAAAAATCAAATTAATCAAAAGGGTTAAATTACCAAAGATTAAAACTTTAAACTTAAAATGTCAAAGATTAAAACTTTAGGGTTAAAAAGGAAACAAAGATTAAAACTTTAGGGTTAAAAAGGAAAATTCTAGTTTTTTTTTTTTTTTTTTGAAAAACTCTCTAAGCACATGTTACAACACATGTATGCATATTCAACTTGCTTATTTATAGGTTAATAATGGAAAGCTCCAACTTATATACCCTTGTGAAATTAAGCATCTAAGACTCACATTTATTTTACTTTTTTTTTTTGAACGTTCAACATAAGAATTGCTGGGTACTCTGTACGCGGCACCCATTGACCGAAAGGTAGCACGCGGCAGCCCAACCTGCACGCACGGAGCCCCTAGCCCACCATGCCACCAGGTCCAGGGAAAACCCGACCCTACACCCGCCCGAGGGCACGACAATGCGGAGCCGGTAAAACACGGGTGGATCAAGAATCGAACTCGAGACCATTCAGTCAGGAGTCTTTCCCTCATTTCCATAACCACTGAGCTATAAGCCAGGGTTAGAAAATATTACATTTTGCTTAATATCCCGTTTAGTTCACACAATGTTTTTTTATAGTAGAAGTTGGCAAATAATTTATTAATATATATAATATAAAGGAATTAGAAACTATTATGCATTTACTTGACAGAACGAATTAAAGTTCTTTAACATAATTATGTATCATTTTTAGTTAACTCACATTAGTATTCATATAAAATTTGTTACGCCTACATAAAATTTACATCAACATTTATCATCATCATACTCATTAAATCTCATCAATAGCAAAGCTAAGGTAGGGTCTGAGGAGGGTAAGATGTAGACAGCCTTACCTCTACTCCGTAGGAATAGAGAGGCTGCTTCCAGTGAGACACCCGGCTCGATAGTAGTTTTGCATCAAGCCTTGGACACAAGGCACATAACACTCAACAATCAGGACAAAGGCCGATTAGTGCATGTACCCTTTTGTCTTTCGGCTATCAACGTCACCACATAATGCATGATTAACCATCCCCCTCTTTTAACGTTATTTTCATGAAATTAGTAAAATAACGTTAAAATTAGTGCACTTTCACTTTTATCCCCCCGAGCTTCCACACATATATACTTCAACATTTATATGAAACGTTATATTAGAATAAAAAGTTGTTTATATAAAAAAGTTAACTTTATTTCTATAGGTAGATCTTAAAGACAAAACATAATACATACAATCATAAAGAAACAAGTTGGGTTAGGTACATATATATGATGGCACACACAAGGGTTCAAACATTAGTTGTAAAATTATGTGTGGATAGGGTTTCTTTGTCATTTATTCTAATATAAAATAAACTAGTGACGAGTAATTTCATATTATATTTAGGGGCCAAAAGGGTTAGAAAAAAAGACGTTGTGGGTTCAGATGTTAAAAAAAAAAAATTTGGGCTAAAAGGGTAAAAGTGATATAACCACAGGGCCAAAATCGTAATTTACTCTTTTCACAATTTGAACAAAATGAAATGTAAAGAGTTTAAAAGGATGCATTAAAAGTACTTGAACAAATGAATTCCAGTTTATATCTCACAACAAAAGTTCATCACAAATTCTTTTAGTTATTGCTCTCACCAATGTACTTGCAAACCAAACAAAAGAATAGACAATCACCCCACCCAATCAACAATAGACAATAATGCACAAAAAGGAACAAAACAATCAAAAACATAATTACAAGTAATTACAAGAACATGATGCTGATCAGTTCTGTATAAACTTAATGGAAAACATGAAACACATACCTGTTATAGTATTCAAAGCAGTAGAGAATCCAGTCATAGTGTTCGACATCTTTGTCAGGATGATCCGGTTCCTCCTTAGGGTGTAAAGTTATGATGGTGATGAACCGAGACTAGGGTAGAATCGGTTATGGGAGAGAGAGTCACGAAATTGATGTTAGTGAGGGTTGTATGATTGTGTAAAGTGTCTAACCCTTTAACTCTCTAATAAGCCCCTTATTTATACACCCAAGAGGAAACCTAATTAGTTAATAAGGGTAATATGGTCCATCAACAATTACCAACTAATTATAATAGGTTATTAATATATTTTGATCTAATATAATATAAATGATTATATATGCTACAAGATTAAATATTACAACATTAATATATTTAATCTTACATTCTCCCACTTAGCCAAGTAATCACTTATCATGAGTATTAGGTAAGCCTGGCCAGGAGTTAACACTCATTTTAGCCTTAAACCAAGAACTATAGCAGAGAAATACAGCCGTTGAATCATCATTCGACTCAGGACCCCCATTAGTCATACTATAGCCTCAATTTAAAACCTAACAGTTACGATCAAAATATGTATAAGCCCTTTAGCGTCTGATTTGTATTTATATTTGTCTATATGTCATTACACCGGCAGAACATATGTTAGAGACATACAAAATCAAACTGAGGAAATTTTATTAATTAAAACATAAGCTAGTACAATATGCCATTAAATAAGGTCTTTAGTAAGTCCCATATTCGATACATGTTCTTCGAAAACTTTAGGTGGGAGACCTTTAGTCATCGGATCCGCAAGCATATCTTTAGTACTAATATACTCAATACAAAGATTATTTTCCTCAACTCGTTCACGTACAAACAAGTACTTCGTATCAAGATATAAACCAGCTCCAGTCGAACTGTTACTGTTCGAGAAACTAACGGCAGCTGAATTATCACAGTAAAGCTTCAATGGTCTAGAAATGGAATTAACGATTTTGAGTCCAGTGATTAGATTTCTAAGCAACATTCCATGACAGGTTGCGTTGTAAACAGCAATGTACTCTGCAATCATTGTGGAAGTTGTAGTCAACTGTTGTTTATGACTCTTCCATGAGATAGGTCCGCCTGCTAACATAAAGATGTAGCCCGAAGTGGATTTCTTGTCATCTTTGCATTTAGCAAAGTCAGAATCAGAATAACCTACCACTTCTAAATGATCACTTCTTCTATAAGTCAGTTTATAGTCTTTCGTCCCTTGCAGATATCTAAGGACCTTCTTAGCTGCTTTCCAGTGATCTAGGCCAGGATTAGTCTGATAACGACCTAGCATTCCAGCAATGTAAGCGATATCTGGGCGAGTACAGACTTGAGCATACATCAGGCTCCCGACTACTGACGCGTAAGGTATCTGGCTCATTTGCTCCTTTTCAACCTCTGTTGTCGGACACTGGAATGAACCGAAAACATCTCCCTTAACTACCGGAGCGACGGAGGGTTTGCACTGTTGCATGTTGTAACGTGTAAGGACACGATCTATGTAAGTCTTTTGAGACAATCCTAAGATCCCTTTGTGTCTATCTCGGTGAATTTCGATGCCAATGACGTAAGAAGCATCTCTGAGATCCTTCATGTCGAAGTTATGCGAGAGTAAACGCTTCGACTCATGCAACATGTCTAAACTATTACATGCCAATAGAATGTCATCTACGTAAAGGACAAGTATAGTAAAGTTACTCCCACTCATCTTGAGGTAGGTGCATTGATCCACTTGATTCTTCATAAAACCTTGCCTCTTCATGACTTCATCAAACTTGAGGTACCATTGACGTGATGCTTGTTTTAACCCATAAATGGATTTCTTCAACTTACAGACTAGATGCTCCTGACCTTCAGGTTTAAAGCCTTCAGGTTGTTTCATGTAAACATCTTCGTCTAAGTCTCCGTTAAGGAAAGCAGTTTTGACGTCCATCTGATGCAGCTCTAAATCAAAATGAGCTACTAGGGCCATGACGATCCTTAATGAATCTTTACGAGAGACAGGTGAAAACGTCTCTTGATAATCAATTCCCTCTTTCTGAGTGTAGCCCTTTGCAACCAATCTCGCTTTGTAGCGTTCAACGTTCCCATTCGGATCCAGTTTTGTTTTGAACACCCATTTACAACCTATAGGTTTGGCACCATTGGGTAATTCGACTAAATCCCAAACGTCATTTTTCTTCATGGATTCAAGCTCATCAATCATTGCTTTGTTCCATTCAGAAGACTGATCACTGCTAATGGCTTCGTTATAAGAGATAGGATCATTGAGCTTTCCAGCATCCATTTCAGTCAGGTAGGTAACATAATCATCCATATTAGTAGGCCTTCTTTGCCTAGATGGCCTCCTGAGTTGATTAGCGGGTTCAGCGTTGTCTTGGTTTTGAGCGTTTGATGTGCCTTCGTTATGAGGTATAATGGGTTCTGATTGTGGAGATGGAATTTGTGCAGTGACTTCAGGTGCAGTTGCATGGGGTACAAGAGGAGTAAACGGAGTAATGGTAAGCGACGAGTCTCTCCCCCCCGCGTCTTGTACTTCTTGCAATTCTTCGTAAGGGTTGGTACTGCTCCCACTGACCTTGAAATCCTCTAGGAACGCAGCACGCTTGGTTTCAACAATACGGGTGACATGGGAAGGACAATAGAAACGATAACCCTTTGAATGATCAGGATACCCAATAAAGAAGCAGGTAACTGTTTTAGGGTCAAGTTTCCTTAGGAAAGGATTGTAAAGTTTTGCTTCAGCAATGCAGCCCCATACTTTCATATATTTAAGACTCGGTTTCCTTCCTGTCCAAAGTTCATAAGGAGTTTTAGGGACAGACTTAGAAGGAACTCTATTGAGTATATGAACAGCTGCTTTTAAGTTGGGGATAATGTGACAACTCGAGTTTCCGACATTCTTTATTCGCATTTATTGCACGTTGACTTTGACGGTCTAGTTGTTTGACTTGTTTAACTTGTAACTGTATACGTTAATTTATAATGAACAATTGTGGTTGCATGATTTTGTGTTTGGCTGTATATCATGAAACACCTGTTGAAAACTTAAACTGTTTAAAACATGGAAGGACCTGACGAAACAGACTGTTTCGCCATATACATTCCGACGAAACTGGTGTGTTTCGCCATCAAGCAACTCGACGAAACAGTGTGTTTCGCCATATCACCTCACGACGAAACTGATGTGTTTCGTCGGCCCATTGATTCGCAAAGCCCATTATGGGCCCAGAACGGTAATTCGTGGATATTAAGTGAAACCGACTTCCTGTTTCACACTTTTATCAAAAATAGAAACCCTAGAACTCTCTCTTTTGAAAAGGCGATACCCATCATCAACCATCATCTTTCTCTCTCGAATCCTCCCTTGTTCATCCCGAATATCTCGGTTAGTGCGTGCTTGTCTAAATCGGTTTCTTTGTCCCTTGATTTCTTTATACATGTTGTGTTTATGCTTGATTTCTGGATTATAGGAGTGTATGTGTATGATGAATACTTAGGGTTTCATGAACCTCTCAATGATTATGCATGTTAGCGGGTATGCATAGAGTATGGATTTTATGAGTGTTGTTTTGTGATGATTTTATTGATGAAGATGATGATATGATCCCTGGTTCATTGATGTTTCGGTTGTGATGCATAGATTAATGGTTGGTAACATAAGACTCATTATATTGAGCGAGGATTGAATGATTTCTGTGTTGAACGATTTCTGCATGATGAGGAATTGCTGTTTTACGGCTGTTAGGGTTTATGTGTTTTTCGCTCTGCTGTAACTGATGTCTGCGAAACTGAACTGTTCGACGAAACAGAACTCTCGGCGAAACAGAATGTGTTTCGCCAAGAGTAGTCGACGAATCAGAAGTTCTGTTTCGCCAGGGGACACCTCGACGAAACAGAATGTGTTTCGCCATTATATGTGTTTCGTCATTATCTGTGTTTCGCCAACATGCGTGTTTCGCCGAATAGCTGATCTGTGCAGTAACTTGAGTTAATTCTGTTAAGTGTTAACTGGAATATTTGACTGCTGTTAAGTGTAACCATATTGTACATGACTGTGATTACGTGTTGCATGCTTATACGTGAACGACTTGAACTCAAACTGATTTCACATACGTGCCTACTTTAGGACGCGATTGATTACTTGTGAGCATACACTTAGCATACCGAGCAAAACAAGGTGAGTTCACACCCTTACTAAGGCATGGGATTCCCAGGGTTTGGGGAATGGGATGGAAGGAATAAGGTTGAATAGATTCGTACATACACTGATACTAGACTACCATACCATTGTCCTCGGTTGTGAAGGACACATACGTAAAACCTACGTATACTTATGCTACTCGCTATCCTCGGTTGTGAAGGATACTCACGTAAAACCTACGTGAACTTATACTCAATACTATCCTCGGTTGTGAAGGATACTCACGTAAAACCTACGTGAACTTATACTCAATACTATCCTCGGTTGTGAAGGATACTCACGTAAAACCTACGTGAACTTATACTCAATACTATCCTCGGTTGTGAAGGATACTCACGTAAAACCTACGTGAACTTATACTCAATACTGTCCTCGGTTGTGAAGGACACTTACGTAAAGCCTACGTAAACTATGTACGTACTACTGTTCTCGGTTGTGAAGAACACTTATGGTTACAAATAGTCTAGTGTATATGCAACATGGGAAGCCCCCACTAATAGAACATACGATCGGCCTAGTAGCGCCACATGTTACGAAACAAACTTACAATTACGAACTTATTTACTGTGAACTCGCTCAACTAGTTGTTGATTCTCTGTTACATGCCTTGCAGGACCTTAGGTACATATGGAGCTTGCACAGGAAGGAGCAGGTCGTTGTGGGATACGGATCGTAGACGATATTTGAACTTATAACTTATGTTGGGTTTACATTAAATGCTTCCGCTGCACACTTGTTTATATTTGGTTATGGAAACACCTATCGTATTGTTGTATGACTTTTACTATTTTACTTATGTTCAATATGATTGGTGGCTTGATCCTGGTCATGTCACGCCTCCAAGCGGTGGTACTCCGCGGGTGGATTTTGGGGGTGTGACAGATTGGTATCAGAGCCATTGGTTATAGAGAACTCGGTTTTAATAAGGGGAAAACATTTTTATTAAAACCAGACTATAACCAGAACAGTGCTCTCAACGATCCACAACGACGCTTCGCTCCACGTGCAAGACTCAACATCATAGGTACTACTATTCATGTTACCTTACTACTTGCTAGAACTACATAGAACTTTGCTCGTGGTATGCTTAGATTACATTGCTCACTATTTGTTATTGCATGAGGATACTTGTGTGCTCACTCTCTTCGCACTATTCGCGAACCTCTCACCCACATGTTCTCCTTGATGTCAAGATCATGTGTGGACGCGTTAACCTAACTCAAGCCCAGTTGGCGGCTTCGATCACTGAACAAGTTACTGCAGCACTCGCAGCTGCCCAGGCAGGAGGTGTAACCTGCCATCACCACTTACTCTAGGATCCTTAGATCCTACTCTCGTAACTCAACACTTGTGCTTAATTTTGATTACTCTTACGCACACGACAAGTCAACACGCTCAGCCACCTGTGTGCACATACACGATTTTTATGGACTGTCGTCCTACTACTTTCAGCGACACTCGAATCGGCCTTCAAATGTGCGAATGACCTGAGGCTCGTAAGGTGAAATATGCCACTGATATTCTCGAAGGTACTGCGCAAACTTGGTGGAGCGCGCAAGTTACGATACTGGGGCTGGCGGCTGCTAATGCCACCCCATGGAATGATTTTAAGGAACTGATCAAACGTGAATACAATAGTTATGATGCCATCCACAAGTTGGAAGTGGAGTTCTTTAACATGAAGATGACGGGATCAGAGATAGAAGCATTGAAACCAGACAACGTCAGGGCTGAAGCCCTATGCGGCTCAAGGCAACGCTTAGAACAGAAGGAAGATGGTGCTTACTACGTCACAGGACGCATTTGGGTCCCACTGTACGGCAACCTACGCGAGCTAGTAATGGATGAAGCTCATAAGTCTCGCTACTCAGTACATCCTGGTTCGGATAAGATGTACCACGACCTCAGAACTACATATTGGTGGCCTAGCATGAAGGCCCACATAGCCACATACGTTAGCAAATGCTTGACTTGTGCGAGAGTCAAGGCAGAATATCAGAAACCGTCAGGACCACTCCAACAACCTGAAATACCACAATGGAAATGGGAGCAAATTTCCATGGATTTTGTTACTGGCCTACCTAGATCTCAGCGCGGAAATGATACTATTTGGGTGATCGTAGATCGACTCACAAAGTCTGCTCACTTCTTAGCAATCAAAGAAACAGACAAGTTCTCTACCTTGGCAGACATTTACTTAAAAGAAGTGGTCTCGAGGCACGGAGTGCCCACCTCCATCATCTCTGATCGTGACGCACGTTTTACTTCAGAACTGTGGCAAGCAATGCACAAATCTTTTGGCTCTCGTTTAGACATGAGCACAGCTTATCACCCTCAGACAGATGGGCAGTCTGAGCGCACTATTCAAACTCTAGAAGACATGCTTCGGGCGTGCGTAATTGACTTTGGCAATGGTTGGGAGAAACATCTGCCACTCGTGGAATTTTCGTATAACAACAACTACCACACCAGCATTAAAGCTGCACCATTCGAGGCATTGTACGGGCGTAGGTGCCGGTCACCTCTCTGTTGGGCAGAGGTGGGGGAAAGTCAAATCACAGGTCCAGAAATGGTAGTTGATACTACTGAAAAGATTGCTCAAATACGACAACGCATGGCGGCAGCTCGTGACCGTCAGAAAGTATACGCTGATAAAGACAGGAAACTACTCGAATTCCAGGTTGGGGATCGAGCGCTACTTAAAGTTTCACCCTGGAAGGGTGTGGTTCGTTTTGGCAAACGCGGCAAACTCAATCCACGATACGTTGGACCTTTCGAAGTTATTGAGAAAATAGGCAAAGTGGCCTACAGACTGAACTTACCAGCTGAACTCAGTGCAGTTCACAACGTCTTTCACGTGTCGAATCTGAAGAAGTTTCTGTCAGATGAGACCCACGTAGTTCCTTTGAAGGAGCTCACTATCGACGAACGGTTGCATTTCGTCGAAGAACCAGTTGAAATCACGGACCGGGATGTTAAGGTCCTCAAGAACACTAGAATACCTCTTGTACGAGTTCGTTGGAACTCCCGTCGCGGCCCAGAGTTCACCTGGGAGCGCGAAGATCAAATGGAACTCAAATATCCCCAGTTGTTCGAAAATAATGCAACTACTACTGAGGCTGAAGCTACTACGGAATTTCGGAATGAAATTCCAACTCAACGGGGGAATGATGTGACACCCCAGGGAAACTAGTAAACGATAACTTACCTAGCTTCCTCAGTAACCGCATGCTAAATTTCGGGACGAAATTTCTTTCAAGTTGGGGATAATGTGACAACTCGAGTTTCCGACATTCTTTATTCGCATTTATTGCACGTTGACTTTGACGGTCTAGTTGTTTGACTTGTTTAACTTGTAACTGTATACGTTAATTTATAATGAACAATTGTGGTTGCATGATTTTGTGTTTGGCTGTATATCATGAAACACCTGTTGAAAACTTAAACTGTTTAAAACATGGAAGGACCTGACGAAACAGACTGTTTCGCCATATACATTCCGACGAAACTGGTGTGTTTCGCCATCAAGCAACTCGACGAAACAGTGTGTTTCGCCATATCACCTCACGACGAAACTGATGTGTTTCGTCGGCCCATTGATTCGCAAAGCCCATTATGGGCCCAGAACGGTAATTCGTGGATATTAAGTGAAACCGACTTCCTGTTTCACACTTTTATCAAAAATAGAAACCCTAGAACTCTCTCTTTTGAAAAGGCGATACCCATCATCAACCATCATCTTTCTCTCTCGAATCCTCCCTTGTTCATCCCGAATATCTCGGTTAGTGCGTGCTTGTCTAAATCGGTTTCTTTGTCCCTTGATTTCTTTATACATGTTGTGTTTATGCTTGATTTCTGGATTATAGGAGTGTATGTGTATGATGAATACTTAGGGTTTCATGAACCTCTCAATGATTATGCATGTTAGCGGGTATGCATAGAGTATGGATTTTATGAGTGTTGTTTTGTGATGATTTTATTGATGAAGATGATGATATGATCCCTGGTTCATTGATGTTTCGGTTGTGATGCATAGATTAATGGTTGGTAACATAAGACTCATTATATTGAGCGAGGATTGAATGATTTCTGTGTTGAACGATTTCTGTATGATGAGGAATTGCTGTTTTACGGCTGTTAGGGTTTATGTGTTTTTCGCTCTGCTATAACTGATGTCTGCGAAACTGAACTGTTCGACGAAACAGAACTCTCGGCGAAACAGAATGTGTTTCGCCAAGAGTAGTCGACGAATCAGAAGTTCTGTTTCGCCAGGGGACACCTCGACGAAACAGAATGTGTTTCGCCATTATATGTGTTTCGTCATTATCTGTGTTTCGCCAACATGCGTGTTTCGCCGAATAGCTGATCTGTGCAGTAACTTGAGTTAATTCTGTTAAGTGTTAACTGGAATATTTGACTGCTGTTAAGTGTAACCATATTGTACATGACTGTGATTACGTGTTGCATGCTTATACGTGAACGACTTGAACTCAAACTGATTTCACATACGTGCCTACTTTAGGACGCGATTGATTACTTGTGAGCATACACTTAGCATACCGAGCAAAACAAGGTGAGTTCACACCCTTACTAAGGCATGGGATTCCCAGGGTTTGGGGAATGGGATGGAAGGAATAAGGTTGAATAGATTCGTACATACACTGATACTAGACTACCATACCATTGTCCTCGGTTGTGAAGGACACATACGTAAAACCTACGTATACTTATGCTACTCGCTATCCTCGGTTGTGAAGGATACTCACGTAAAACCTACGTGAACTTATACTCAATACTATCCTCGGTTGTGAAGGATACTCACGTAAAACCTACGTGAACTTATACTCAATACTATCCTCGGTTGTGAAGGATACTCACGTAAAACCTACGTGAACTTATACTCAATACTATCCTCGGTTGTGAAGGATACTCACGTAAAACCTACGTGAACTTATACTCAATACTGTCCTCGGTTGTGAAGGACACTTACGTAAAGCCTACGTAAACTATGTACGTACTACTGTTCTCGGTTGTGAAGAACACTTATGGTTACAAATAGTCTAGTGTATATGCAACATGGGAAGCCCCCACTAATAGAACATACGATCGGCCTAGTAGCGCCACATGTTACGAAACAAACTTACAATTACGAACTTATTTACTGTGAACTCGCTCAACTAGTTGTTGATTCTCTGTTACATGCCTTGCAGGACCTTAGGTACATATGGAGCTTGCACAGGAAGGAGCAGGTCGTTGTGGGATACGGATCGTAGACGATATTTGAACTTATAACTTATGTTGGGTTTACATTAAATGCTTCCGCTGCACACTTGTTTATATTTGGTTATGGAAACACCTATCGTATTGTTGTATGACTTTTACTATTTTACTTATGTTCAATATGATTGGTGGCTTGATCCTGGTCATGTCACGCCTCCAAGCGGTGGTACTCCGCGGGTGGATTTTTGGGGTGTGACATCTAGGCCCTTCAGCTTATTGGCCATGTCATGCATCATCATGATGTGTTCGCGAATGCCGCTCCTCCCATCATACTTAGTCGTCACCAGCTTGAGGATAAGAGTACTAGCGTGTGCTTTTGATGTTCCCTTGAATTGATCCTCCACAGAAGCCAAATAGGTTTTAGCATCGTCAGAATCAGGAATAGCTCCTCTAATTGAGTGATGAATGGACTGCTTCATGAACATGAGAGACATGCGGTTACTTCTAGTCCACTTATCATGAAGTAACTGCTGAGGAGCAGTACTCTGTGGAGTAAGGTCCGCTGGCTTATCCTCTCTTAGAGCATAATCAAAGTCCAACACTCCAAGTGTAAGCATGAGGGCATCCTTCCATGCAGCAAAGTTATCATCAGTCAAAGGTGGAATCCCTTGATTGGGTGCTGATAGTGGAAATAAGATGAGCAAGTTATGATACTAAGAAAGAAGTCTTAATGTGATCTAAGGGCATGTTATACTAAGGCAGGCATAAGTAATGACCATTATAATTATGAAGCTGTGATAATGTCTATTACTAACATCAAAATAATAGACTTAGGAAAATTCTATTTAAATGAAGACAAATCAGCTTTGGCCAGAAGTGTAATCATTTAAATATGTGTGCAAAGTAATTGTGACAAATCAGCTTTGGCCAGAAATGAGACAATCACTTTAGTTATGCACTTGTCAAGTCATGCTAAACATAAATGAATTAAATCAGCTTTGGCCAGAATTAAGACATTTCACGTTTGTAATGCATACTTAACATAGCCTTTTATAATACTTGAACAATAAATAGATGTATTAAATCAGCTTTGGCCAGAATTAATACATCAAAAGCTCATTCAAGTTAAGCTATATTTTGGTTTTGCAAAAATTATCTGATTCTGATTAATTAAGTAAGTGTTAACAAAACCAAGTATTTAATAGCAAACCACCAGTTAGCGCGGATCGAGTTGGGTCACATTAAACAGCTCAAATAATGAGGTCTCGAGTTGGGTCTCGAGTCAGGTCTCGAGTCAGTATGTTTTATGAGATCTCGACTCCATAATGAGATCTCTAGTCGCAACCATAGTCTCGAGTGCCTTTAGTCGAAAACGCAGTGATCTCGAGTCGAGACTGTGGTCTCGAGTTGTGAAGTTTTAAGCCCTTATGATCTCGAGTCGAGACCTTGTAGTCTCGAGTCGAGACCTGATGGTCTCGAGTTGTAGACTTTTGATCTCGAGTTGTAAGTTTATGATGACCTTTATGATTTCGAGTCGAGACCTTGTGGTCTCGAGTCGAGACCTTGTGGTCTCTAGTCGTAGTCTGATGGTCTCGAATCCTCTGTTAACAGCTGCTGATTGTGATAAACTGAAACTCGAAATTTAAGGGATTGTGGAGATAATATTTCCTGTTTTATTTCTGATCTAAACTTATCACAATATTTCGAAAATAATAACTGAATATCTTTAACAGTTTTCGAAAATTTAATAGATAAAATTTAGATCAAACATTAGAAAAACATCCACTAATCCAAATTAGATTCCAAAATAATGGAATTTTCGAGTTTTTTTTAATTTAGAACAGTTGATGAACCCTAAGAAAATTAAAACATAATCTAGGATCCGAAATCTAAATTTTAAGACTTTTGTTAACAGATTTCGGATATTATTATCCCCTTTATGGTTTCGAGTCAAAATATTAAGCATATTATTCCGAAAACAGTGATTTCGGTACCAAGGACCCGAAAACAGCCGAAACTTTTAAAGGCTTTAAAACTTTCTGTTTTCCAGATTATGATCCTAGAATTATGGATACGAAAAACAGAACTGATTTATCAACATATGCTCTGATACCACATGCTGATCAGTTCTGTATAAACTTAATGGAAAACATGAAACACATACCTGTTATAGTATTCAAAGCAGTAGAGAATCCAGTCATAGTGTTCGACATCTTTGTCAGGATGATCCGGTTCCTCCTTAGGGTGTAAAGTTATGATGGTGATGAACCGAGACTAGGGTAGAATCGGTTATGGGAGAGAGAGTCACGAAATTGATGTTAGTGAGGGTTGTATGATTGTGTAAAGTGTCTAACCCTTTAACTCTCTAATAAGCCCCTTATTTATACACCCAAGAGGAAACCTAATTAGTTAATAAGGGTAATATGGTCCATCAACAATTACCAACTAATTATAATAGGTTATTAATATATTTTGATCTAATATAATATAAATGATTATATAGGCTACAAGATTAAATATTACAACATTAATATATTTAATCTTACACATGAATCATGCAAATTAAGAAGTTGTTCTTTCAAGAGGTTCATGGGGGGAAGAATGTAACGATGGCGGCGAGGATGGTGTTGATAATGTTCTAGAAAGTTCTGGGTTAACTTCTGTAACCTCCTCGATGCCCTCATCTAAATACACGACGTCCTGCATACTTAGTTGATGGTATTCAACAATTTCCCTCAAGAAGCGGTTTTCACGTGCATATACAGAATTCTCATTAGCTAAACGAGCCTTCTCTGCTAAAAGTAACTCAAGTTGAAGCCGGATCTGATTAAGAAATGTTAATCACGGGTTAGGAGATTGCTAAATTTATAAATCTTGTACTTTGTGCATGTTCATAGGTGGAAATACAGGCACCCAAACGGGTCAGACAGTTTGTCCAAAACATTAAACATTTTTCATAAAATATAACAAACACCTCACAGCAGGGGCGGAACCAGGGGGTCAAAGGGACCCGTTGACTTTACGTCGCTGAATTTCATCAGATTTTTTAATCAAAACATGAGTTGGATCCTCTAGTTGTAGTTGGTAGCGAAGAAAATGACCCCCCTGAAAAGGTGTTCTGGTTCCGCCACTGATCCCACTATCTTTTTGAATAAAATAATTTAGGAGGTTTAATGCGTTAAAATACACTTTAGGCAACTATTGACCCATTTAACCCGTTTACTTTCAAGCTCAATTTTACGATTTTACCCATTAGACCCATTAGAGATAATATATATAAACGGTAACAATCATCATAAGCAGCGGATCAAAATCACCACCACTAAATCTTTTCTGTTCGAGACGTTACATAACATTTTATAGGAAAAAAACCTGTGACCGAAAGAGTTAAACGCATACCATGTCATCATCTGTAGGGCGGTCTCCTTTTTCTAGAGCCACACGAAGCATTTTATTCTCTTCTTCTAATTGAGAACTTCTTTCTTTTGCAAATGCCAAATCTGCTTTGAGTGTTTTCATCTCCCGAAGTAGTAGTTTCGCCTTAGCAGCAATTGCATTTGCCACCTGCCACACAAAAATAAAAACAAACACTGCATTACAAGCAAAAGGATATATACTACACCGCGATTGGTTACTACAACAAACTTAACTGTGTACCGTTAAAACTGAAATCTAAGGGTGTTTGGTTACAGGGTTTGGATTTGGGGTATGGGTTAGAAGAAATCTGGTTGAAAAAAATAAACAACCTGACAAGTGTATTATGATGTCCTGGTCCAGTTCGGTTTATTTTTTTCAGCTTTAAAAAAAAAAAAAAAAAAAAAAAACGAACCAAAACAGAAACTATGGATTTTGAAAATCCAAAAATTGGTTTCGAACTTTCAGGGTATTTCGGGTTTGGGCTGGTAGTGGTTTTCTGGCTTTTTGGTAAATGAAACTGCTTTCCTCTTTTTAACTGGATGTGTGCAGTATGGTAAGTTTCATCAAGCTTAAATTCATGAATAGAAAGTTCCCTAATTATGATACACCAACCGCAAATATGTAAATACACATTTGCCACCTTACGTCGCGAGATGCCTTGAGTTGGTTTTCTAGGTTTGTCTGTTGTTGTGTAGATTGCATTTTAGGTTCCTGCAGCTGATCTTGTTCATCATTCGTTCCTTTTCTCCTGTTTTGCAGTTTGCGAGTTTCTTGGATGATATCTTGAGTTTTCTTGTCCACAATGGTACGCCCTTCCTGATAATGATGACAATAACAATAACGACAACGGTAACAATAGTAATATATAAATAAATAGAAGATCATTTCTGTTTTTATGATTTTGTTTTCAAAGCCATTCTTCTTTTAGAATTGACAAAATCACATTACATTACCCTCATAACCACATAATGACATACAACTAGACAATGATCTATTATAGCCTTGTAAGTTTCCCAACATATAAAAAGAAAGGTTTATTGGATTTAAATAAGCCCAACGATAAGTCGATAACATATTGGCCGGCAACAGTCCCAACTAAGGAAATTTTTTGTGACGATTCCAACTTTTAACTTAATTTCCCTTGCAGTCCCATACTAACCAAAAGTTAACCCAGTTCGTTTTTGTTGACGTGGACTGCCAAATAAGCAGTCCATGTCATCAAAACTTTGCCACATAAGTGGTCCACGTCAACAAAAGTTTGACTTTTTTGCCACATGAGAGGTTCACATCAGCTAAAACTAACCGGGTTAACTTTTAGTTAGTCTGAGACCGCTGAGAGAAAATAGGTTGAAAGTTGGGATTGTCCTCAACAATTTCTCTAGTGACTGTTGTCGGCCAATATGTCATAGTTGAGATTGTTTAAATCCAATAAACCAAAAAAGAAAAGAAAACATATTACGTACACTCATACAACTATATGGTTACATAATAGTCACATATCAATATATAACTTAAAGATACAGGCCATGAAGCATTACAATGAAAGAACTCACTAAAAGAGTATATGTAACATTCAAAAAAGATCATATATACATGTCAAGATAGCGTTTTTTCGAGCCGAGGGTCTCAGCAAGAGCAACCTCCCCAGATATTAGATTTTACTGGGTAGATTTGTTTGTTTGTTTTTTTTGTATATAACATTCAGAAAACATGAAATATTTGCATAGTTGCAATGTAACACGCACCTCATACAATCGAACCAAGAAAAGACATTAACAGAGATTCAAAATCTTTTAAACTTGTAATAAGATTTACCTCAAAAGCATTTCCAATCGTTCCGCCAATTTGATTAAGTGAAGATGTGAGCTTATCCAAACCCTTCCTCAATTTTGGACCATCCATATTTCTGGAGTGCTCAAAAGACTCGTAACGATGCTCAACCTGAATGCAAGAAAACTTGAGGTGAATGTCAAGACAGATCAAGCAATCACTGTATCTTACCATCGTATGAATAAAATCAAAATATTTCAAGCTGATATTTGCAATGTGAAAGTTGATATATACATGGTTGCTTGTTGAGACTGTTTCTGTCTTTATAGTACTAGGTGTGTCGAAACTTCGAGGAGCATTGTCATCATCATCGATAATTGATTTAGCCTTCCTCGCTATAACACCCCAAAAGCCTCTGGGTTCGTTTGTGCTTCCCGTTGATGTATAATCATAGGTAGCAGAACCCTGCAGCGTTACCAGTAGTACGGTCATCATCATCATCATCATCATACTCAGTATATCCCACCAATAGCAAAGCTAAGGTAGGGTCTGAGGAGGGTGAGATGTAGACAACCTTACCTCTACCCCATAGGAATAGAGAGACAACCTTACCAGTAGTACGGTCCTATCAGCAAAAACAATAATGCTTCACTTACTTTATCTACCTAATAATCTAGTAGCTGAAACCTGTGTATAAGGTCGGTTTCAGTTATTGTTCCTAACATAATCACTAACCAGAATCTATTGATATGGTTATAAGTTGGTAACATTCAACTCAGAAAGTAATTGCTATAGAAAAATGAACATGTGTATTATGAATTGTTAATCAACTATATATTTTTTTTTCTTTTCGAACGGCGGCATTTTATAACTGAAAGATAAAATACAACGAAGGGGCCAGCCGGAAGCTGGGAGTCCCGAAAGAGAAAAACAGAATTATGGTAGATATAATAACCTTACTAATCTATTCTGTCTAATAAGAGCTTTACAGTAGAGTTTGAAAAACACCTTTTGAAGCCAGAAATGTGCCTCAGGGTGTAAAGCTCGGCTTGTTTAATTTACAAGAGCTCCGAACTCAGCCCTTGAGTAGTTTTTCAAGCTCGAGTTCAGCTCATTTATTATTTATTAATTAATATAAATTTTTTATTATTTTTTATATTTATATTTTAAATTTCTATATGTAACAAAATATATATTATTTAGTTTTTTTTATCATTTATTATATCAATGTAATTTAAATGTATTAAATAAAAATTATTTAGATAATAGGCTCGCTTAGGCTTGTAAGCCGACTCGGGCTTGAGCATCTGCTTCAAGCTCATTTATTAAACAAACTTATTCTTAGTCTCGAGCTCGTTTAACTTCAGCTCGATTCAAGCTTTTAGCAACCCCACTCACGAGCGACTTGGCTCGTTTACACGCCTAATACGAACAATTTTGGCTCCTGGTAGAGCTGTTCATGAGCCGAGCCGAGCCGAGCTAGGGCAAGCTCGGGCTCGGCTCGATTATAAATCGAGCTGGCTCGGCTCGGATTTGAGACCGAGCTGAAAATCTAAGCTCGGGCTCGGCTTGGTTTAAACCGAGCTGGCTCGGTTCGGCTTGGTTTGGCTCGATTTTAAAAGTAAAAATTAATACATAGCTCTCAAAATTCAGTATTCTAAAATATTATTCAATACTTCAAAATAACATGTTCAAAATAAGTTCAAGCTAATACATTACAAGCCAAAATCACGTTCAACAACGCAAAATAAGTTTTATCTTTCAAATAAATACAATATTTGTTCATTAGCATGTCATAGATATCAAACTACAAGCCTAAATACATGTAAATAATAATCACTTTTTTGTAATATATTATATGTATATAAAAATAAAATATATTAGAAGTAAAATAACTCGAGCTAAGCCGAGCCAAGCTACCAAGCGAGCCAAACCGAGCCAATTTGGCTCGTCACGAGCCGAACCGAGCCATATCGAGCGAGTTTTTTCCGAGCTAAATCCAAGCGAGCTTCGAATGAGCTCCGAGCCACGAGCTTTTTGGACAGCCGTAGCTCCTGGTCCTTGTTAATTATGTGTTCATCTTATTAATGAAAGGTAAGTGAGTATATGAATAAACAAACATTGCTATAAGCATAAATACAGAACAAACAGTTAATCAACCACAATAAACATTGAAGATTAAATCAAAAACTAAATTGCATATGTCAGTCAAGTAAGAGAGTAAAAGCACAAAATCAGAAAACCTTGGATCGGTCACCAGACGAGTCGCGATGAGCGACAGATGCTCCGATCGCTTCAGCAACAACTGGTAACGACGGAGCAACGGCGGCGGAGGTGGTGGTGGTGGTGTCATCAACGCTGTTAGAACGGTGAATCTCTTCGTTTAACATTGAAGGCTTTGAAATTGTTTGCCTTCTTCGGTAGGCCATCTGAAATTGAGAGATTAGTATAGAGGATGTAGACCACCGGAAAAATATGATGATCGGAGATCACAGGGAATGATAAACGCGGGTAAGGAGTTTTCAACGAAGGTTTAACTAACTTTCTAGCTGCGTCCCCACAAACCATATTTTATTATTTTGACAATAAAATAGCATATACGTGTACATAAATTTGACTACTCTATTAAAATTAGAATTATCCAAAAACAAGATATAATTATATATCTATATAATATAACTTTTTTAACGGGAAATTTGGATCACTCTAAGACTACTGGAGTTCCATCGTGTCACGAGCAAACCACTCAATCTCTTTGTGGGAATCGAACCCAAAACCTAATAGTCCTAAGACTATAGGGTGTGGAGGGACTTGGGTTGGGGTAGGGATGACAATGGGTCGGGTATTGGTAATCCCATACCCATACCCGGTTGTAAAATCATGTCCTATACCCGACTCAGTACCCGTCGGGTATTTGTCGGGTACCTGGTATACCCGCGGGTATCGGGTATACCCATTAGTTTGTTAAAAGATATACATTGAGATTTACAAATACATTTTTTACTATTATAATTATTATATAATTTTATTTATGCAACAACTATTATAATTAAAAATATACATTACATACATATAAGTTTTATCATAAATTAATAATAACTTTATAATATTTATACACTTATATGTATACACTTCACAACATACTAAATATAAATACTATTATCAAATACATAGGCTAAAAGAAAATTTATTTTTTCACGTTATGAACATACCAAAATAAATCACTAATAGATAAGGGTTAATGGAAAATTAAAATATAAATTAAAAACTTCGGGTATATACTTCGGGTAAACGGGCATGTGGTTTCGGGTAATCGGGTCGGGTATCACCTAATCCCATACCCGACCCATACCCGCGAAAATTTTTAGAACTAACCCCATACCCGGCCCAATACCCGTCGGGTATCGGGTATACTCGTCCCATTTGTGTCGGGTTTCGGGTATACCCATCGGGCTCGGGTATTTTTGCCATCCCTAGGTTGGGGCATTGCTCGACACGTGGTGAGGGTGAGATCTACAAGCTAATACTAAAAAAAACTAGTGGTTTGGTGGGGCGTGGCCAGCCATGTAGAATTTAAAAAAAAACTACAAAGAAAATTAAAAAAAAACTACATTGAACCAGCCAACCACAGTCTGTCATGTCACCCAACCTCCCGCCACATGACAAGTGGGCAACGCTAACTAAATCGCCAACTCGGGGTGGAACACCCGACATTGAAGGGCCAAAACGCCCACACCTGACAGTCTAAACATTATGTCACCCCTAAGATGACTGAAGGTTATAATACCATGTACTATCTATATAATATTATATCCTATATAATTACATATTATTCTTAGTATATGTAATAATGGCGAATAAAAAACGAGGAAACAAGAAATCATGGGTGAAATAAATTAATATATTAAAAAATTATAATAAAACCTATGGTGATATTATTTAGAAAGTTTAATCATCTTTCTCATCTTTAAAAATGAAATTAAATTAGCTAAAGTAAATTGTTCTAAAACGTGTTACCAAAAATTATAAAAAAAAAACGAGTTATTGTGTCAATTTGATCCCAACGATTATGAAATTATGAATTTAACACTGATGTTACTTGACGCTATATATGTTAAAAGATTGATTACGTTTTTAGTTAATGAGAACCGTAGAATAACCCAAATATTCCTCCATTTTTCGACGATTAGTGTTTCTTTTACGTCGCAATCCTAGTTTCTTTTGTTTCATATCAACATCGATAAAAAGAACTAAATCATTGTAAATTAGAAAAAGAAAAAAAAAACTAAATTGTCAATTAGGGATGAGCTCGGTACCGATCGGTACCGGAACCAAAAGTACCGGTACCGAAAATCCCCAAAAGTCGGTACCGGTACCGAATATACCCGGTACGGTACGGTTCGGTACGGGTACCGGTTCGGTACCGGTATGGGTAAATACCGGTACCGAACCGGTACCGAAAATGTCAAAAGTTGGTACCGAATCGGTACCGAAAATGTACCCGGTTCGGTAAATTCGGTACCGGTACTGGGTCCAATTTGCTCATCCCTATTGTCAATGACTCCATCAAACCCATCTTGTATTCCCATTTTACACCTCACACTCCAAAAAAACATACAATATCCTTTTCAAACCCAATAATTCTCTCAATTCTTCTTTGCAATCCCGGATTCCCTTGTCTCATATCAACGCCGATAGAAAGTTATAAATTTACTAATATAAATCTAATATAAAGAGTTACGCTCATTTAAACACAAATATAATCATAAACAATTAAGCCCACAAATATACAAATGCAATAAAATTTAAGCCCATGTTAAAACACGAATTGTTTAAGCCTATTTTAAATTTAATATAGAGGTGCGAAATCGAGTTTTTCTAATACCCAGTTTCAGGTACGAAACTGGAATCGGGTATGACCAGGTATCGATTTTTTAGGTATTGAAATAAACCAAGTAGGGTTCGGGGGTGCAGGTATTGAGTAGAACTACCCAACCTTATGTACCCGGGTAGGGTATCATCGGGTTGGAGTATAACCGATTATTGAAACCAGGTATGGATTCGGGTATTAATACGCTTCTTTTAAAAAAAGGTATGTTTTTATTATTTTATACAAAAATAAGTTCGTTTATAATTTATATTAGTTTGTAATTTGTAAAAATAATTAAAATATATCAGAATAACATAGATTCACTCAATTACAATTTGTTGATTTTATAATATGCACTTTTTAAAATTAAAATATCAAAGTTGTTAAATAGACAAAAATAGATGCCACAATTTACACAAGTGGTGACAAATGGGTGTGCCCCTCAGATGGTTACTATGACACACCCAAGTACATCTAAGATTTAAGAGCCGCTTACACAAAGTTAGGAATACAATTACATTGGTTAAATTTTTTTACCAACCTGCACCATTTTGTTACAACATGTAAAATAACATTTCACCTTTCACAGGTACCGTGTTGTCGCAACCATTAAAGATAGCACAGGCGCTCCTGCTCTTGCAACCATGTTCAACGATGCATTTAAAGCTATTTCATGGTTGTCCTGATTCCGGTCATTCTACTAGTGGTTACTGTGTTTTTCTGGGCGACACTCTCATTCGTGGTCAACTAAGAGGCAACCCGGTATTTCTCGTTCTAGTGTTGAGGCAGAGTATCGTGGGGTTGCAAATGTTGTGCCTGAAGCCACTTTGTTACGCAATTTACTTCTTGAGTTACACCTCCCGCTTTGACAGGCATCCGTAATTTACTGTGATAATGTTTCAGCTGTCTACATGTCCGATAACCCGGTTCAACATCAACGCACGAAACATATTGAGATAGACATTCATTTTGTTTGTTTGTGAGAAGGTATCATTGGGCAGATTCGTGTTCTTCATGTACCTTCGACTCTACAGTATGCGGATATTTTTACTAAGGGACTTGCTCGCCAGCTTTTGCAGTCTTTTCGCTCCAGCCTGAGCATCTGTCCACCGCCCGCTCAAATTGCGGGGGAGTCTTAGCCGATATATGTTTATAGAATAATATTTAATTTAATATTGTATAGATAGATGTGATCTCTTGTAATTATAAGGGGATTATGTTTCCTTGTTTAGAGATAGGGCAACTTTGTATTCTCCCTATTTAAAGGGTTGTTTTCCAATTAATGAGATCATCAAGAATTCTAAACCATAAACACTTTTACATATATTTTGCAATGGCTTTTTGTAACTAAACCAACCACTAAAATCTAAGCTGATACACTTAAAAACACTTGCACACGTAAAGCAAGTGTCATTTGTGGTTAAACTATCACAACTAAACCATGTTTATAAGCTTATGAGTTATGACTATCAAATCCAGTACTGTTAGCTGTTACATTGTGGTCTTAAAGGATGGCCTCTGGTAGCTTTTAAAGGGATAGCGATTATCACGTGTTGACAAGTTTGGAAAGCTAGAAACGATCTTGTTTTCTCGAACAAAACTCAGAAAGTAGAGGAAGTGGTTAGTGCGATTAAATCCATTGGATTTCTTTGGTTAAAAAATAGGTCTAAGTTCAATGATGTAACATGAAACGATTGGTGTAAATTTGTATAGTTTTTTGGCCGCCTTATTTTGGGTTGGGCCTGTTGTTAATGAAGTTTTCCTTTAAAAAAAAAAGTTGTTACATTATTTACTATTCTATGAAAATACTAAAACACAGGTACAAACCTGCACAACATCGTGCGCCGGGAAAACCCGTAGTTAATGAACAATAAAGAGAAATGATATATTAATGTAACTTTCTATAATAATGAAATTATTTATTTTTGTTATATAACCCTTGGTGTAGTAGACACGAAAGCAATGATAAGGCTTGAGAACCGGCCTTGACCATGTATTTAAGTTTTGAAGCCCACCAGGTTTTACACATTGGTGGGGTATTCCCTGTTAACCACTCGCGCGAGTACCTGTGCGGTTTTTCTTTGAATGTCCATCCAAACTTTCTTACGAAAAGTAAATAATTAAATTAAGCAAACGAAAATAATATATAATAAAATAAAAAAAACACGAATAAATTAAACTTTCTTATCAAAATAATCTAACTTATAATAAAAAACTCCAAATAATGTCACATGACATTCTCTCATTCAACCTCATAAATTTTATTTATATTTATTTAATAAATTTCTTTTAATATTAATATTAATTAATAACCAATATAAAGATATCACTTATTTTTATCCTTATCTTTATCTAAAATTAATAAATAACTTCAATTTTGCAATTTAGACCCTTTGTTTTTTTACTTTTAAACCAAAGTTTTTCATCTTTTACACTTTAATCCCAACTCTTTTTTATTTTCAATTTTGATCCACCATACTTTTCATCTTTCCCAAGTTTTTCATTTCGTTCTAAATTTTGCGAGTTAACGCACCTCAACGTGCGTGTGGGGTTCAACATTTTTTCGTATATTTTTTTCCCGTTTGACTGGCCCGTCGCGTCACATTTATTTTTCTGCGTTTGACAAGTTCATCCAACACACGGGTCCTGGATGGACTTAGTTATTTTTTTCTATGTTTTACGTTTCGGTTTGATTTCTCAGCAACGAGAGTGCGTGATTCAGAGATTTTACGTCTGCTTTTCGTTCGGCGTTATTTTTTTCCCGTTTTTATTTATTTTGTTTTTACGAGTTTTTTCGGTGTTGGTGGTCACTAACAATGGTATAGTATTGGTACCACTCAACACAGTTTTATAATAAACGCTCCAACGCAGGGGCTTAATACTAGTAAAATTTATAAACTAATTAACATAGTTACAAATAAGTTTATAAAATAAAAGTGATAAAAAGAATAAAACAAGTACATAAAAAATAAAATAAAACAAAAGAAAAAGAAACTTATTGAGAAAGTTTCAGATAAGTTTATAAAATTTAAGTGAGAAAAAGAATAAAATAAATCCATAAAAATTAAAAAAAAAAAAAAAAGAAACTTATTGAGAAAATTATATGTTTTATCTTTTTAGTAGCAATCACAAAATAATGACAAAATTCGTGGCAGATCCTAGACGGAAAGTATTATTCTTTTAACAAAGACAATTTAGACAAATGATGTAACTTTCTATAATGAAATTAGAATATCGTTACATATAAATGAGCAGAATAAATAAAAGCCTAAAATTAAAGGGTGTTAACGTGTACCAACTGGAATTAAAAATACTTGTATCGAAAATTTCCAAAAGGGGTACCGATATGAATGTTTTAAAAACCGGTATTTTAATCGTACCGAGTTAGACTCTGAAATAGTTCAATCGGTTGAATCGGGTTGTATCGGGCGGTTCAACCGTGTAAACTAATTTACTCTATAATCCATAAAATATAATTTCAATTCAAAAAATAATCCAAAACTACATAATTCCGTAATAAAAAAAGGCAAATTGCCCTGTAATAATCTCACCTACACCTTTTTGGCCAATAATAATCCCACCTCAGAATATTCCCCACACCAGTCCCACCTTTCAGATATTTTTCCCACACTGGTCCCCAGTTAAAAATCCCTAACTCAGTTAGTAAAATGGCTGATGTGGCAGATGATGTGTTAAAAACTGATTATTATTGGCCAAAAAGGTGTAGGTGGGATTATTATTGGCCAAAAAGGTGTAGGTGGGATTATTACAGGTAATCAGTTTTTAACACATCATCTGCCACATATCTGCCACATAATCAGTTTTTAACACATCATCTGCCACATCAGCCATTTTACTAACTGAGTTAGGGATTTTCAACTGGGGACCAGTGTGGGAAAAATATCTGAAAGGTGGGACTGGTGTGAGGAATATTCTGAGGTGGGATTATTATTGGCCAAAAAGGTGTAGGTGGGATTATTACAGGCCAATAAGCCATAAAAAAAATATTCATAAAAGTTAATCCATAACCAAAAGATTATCCAAACGTTCATGATTATATACCCATCATATAGCAATTAGCAAACACTATAACAAATAAAGACATGAATGATTGAACATAAGTCAAAAGAAGGTAAACCCGATGATCGGTTGAAGAACTTAATTTGAAATACCCAATGATTTTCTATCTTTAAGTGAGGAAGAAGTTTGATCGATGTGGATAGTCAATTGTGAGCGTTATGTACTTATGTTTTACACTTTAACTAAGAAGGTAAATAGTCACATTTTTTAGGCACATAAAAATTAAAAGTTCAAAATTTTGACATTTGGCCCGGTATGAACCGGTACCGGTATACCGGTTTAAACCAGTATAACCCAAATTACCGGCAGTACAACTTCTTTGCCGTTTCCTTAGTTACCGGTATGATTCGTGTCGGCCAAACATCCGGCATCCAGTTTAACCGGTTTAACCGGGCGATTTAAACCAGTTTTTAAAACATTGACCGATATCGAAAATACCCGGTACGATACGGTTTGATATTGGTACCAGTACAACACCGGTATTTGAAGGTAAAACCCGGTAAATACCGGTCCTATACAAAAAATATTCCGATACTATAAATTCAATACTAATACCAGTTCGATAGTGATACCCGATACCATTGTCAAATGTCGAGTAGAAAGTTACATCTTATCTACCTCTTTCCTCTTCTCTGTCACATACAAAGAAGCCACGTATTAATCGATCTGTTGTGCACCACAACAACAACAACAAAACCCCCCCAATTTCTATGCGATAATCTCAATACTCAATCTCCAGATCCTCCTTTTTTATTTTCATCTTCTAATTTCCACAAATTCATAGAATAATCTTTCACTTTTCGCTTTTCGTGCCCTAATTTTGGTGCTTTTTCGCTTTTATCATCAAATGCGATCCTGAATCATCTGCCAATTTGTGAATTTTGATCCAAGGTATTCCTTAGGGTTCTTCGTTGTTAATATTTTTGTTTATGAGTTACTGATGATGTGTGTATTGTTTGGGATTCAGGTGAGAAGATTGACTATTGGATTTGGTTGTAATTTGACTGATACTGTTGATTATCTGGTAAACTTTTGATCCATAGTTTATATTCATGTTAATGTTAAATTAGATATAAATTAACATTTTTTTTTTGTAATTATTTAACTCATGCAAGGTGTTCTTGAGTATTCATACCTATTAGAACCATGGTTGTAAAAGTCGTTAGCGCTCCCTAGTCGGTCGACTCCCTAGCCAGAGAGTACACGGAGAGTACTCGGAGATGCCAAATTATAAAGAAATTAGTTTTCGGAAATTAAACATATGTCAAATAACATAAATTTACTAATATTTATAACAAAATACGTGAAATTGATATTCATTCTTTAATATGATAGGCATAGAAATTATGTTTTATTTTATTTTAAGTCAAACTCGGCCCGAGTTGACCTACTAGATCCGATTTTGGCCAATGTTGACCGCATTTGATCGATTCCGAGTAATTAGTCGGAGTTGAAGAAAGTCGCCTCGGCAGCCTACCTTGTAGCGACTACTCGGGGAGTACTCGGCCTTGGAGACCTTGTTTTACAACCATGATTAGAACTAAGTTATAGAAAAATGAGGTTAGCAAAGTTTTCATCGCTATTAGAGTTAAGTTTGCAAAATTAGGTGAAATTAGAATTAAGTTAGCAAAATTTTCATGGTGTTCTTGAGTATTCAACTATTCATCCCTATTAGAATTAAGTTTGCAAAATTAGGTTAGCAAAGTTTTCTTCCCTACTAGAAATAAGTTAGACAAATTAGGTTAAACCGTCGTTGTCAAAGGCTCAAGGCGCAAAGGTTGAGCCTTGGTCTTGGGAGCAAGGCGCTTAAAAAGCAAGGGCCCGAGATAAGCAAGGCGCGCAGCATAAACGTACAGGTTTTTTTAGCAGTTTTTAGACATGTTTTAGGTTCTTTTAGGGCTAGTTTAGGCTGGTTCCGGACCATTTTGTGTATGTTTTAGACCAGTTTGGCCGGAATTTGCAGAATTTTGCCAGAACGCTTGGATGGCCACAAAGCGTTTTGCATGCGCCTCGTGGTACATGGGTGCTTAGGTGCGCTCCTGGAGCACCTTTGACAACTATAGGTTAGTTTTGTCGGTTTGTTTGAATATTCATCCCTGTTAGGATTAAGTTAGCAAAATTATGTCAAGTTAGGTTAGCAAAGTTTTCATTTCTATTAGAAATTAGAATTAAGTTAGCAAAATTAGGTTAAGTAGGTCGGTTTGCTTGAATATTCATCCAACTCTACAATTTCTTCAACCAGACCTTTGTAATAATCAGCTATGTTCTAACTTCTAATCATCTATAGTAATTCTTATCTTGGTTTAAAATGTGCGCATAATGCGTGATGCGCACGATGCGCTGATGAGAGCGCATCAGGTGATGCGATGCACTGTGATTACATGATGCGAGGTTGATGCGCTCTAAATCGCGTGATGCGCTCTAAATTGCGTAATGCGCTCTAAATTGCGTAATGCGCTCCTGGTGTGCTCACATGATGGCATGATGCGCCCTGATGCGTGCATTTTTCCTGAAATCGACCACTATCGAGTAAAATTGTATAATGAGCTTGTAGAATGTGCTTAAAAAGCTTGTAGAATGAGCTGATGGAGTTGTTAAATGAGTTCCTACATAGATTACTTGTACCTTTTGCATAGACTACTTGTACACCCAAGAGTTCAAGGCTTATTTTGGTTAGAGTGAATTTCAAGAATTGTCCTTTATCTTTATACACATTTTCAGGCGCTGTCCTTTATGTTCAAAATTGACGAGTTTTGTCCTTTATGTTTTCATATCATACACGTTTTGTCCTTTAGGCCTAACCCAGTTAGTTTTTTCAGTTAAATTTGGTCATGTGCGGGCATTTTTGTCAATTCAAAGGTTGCAGAAGCTTTGAGCCGTAAATCTGCCGTTGAACTTACCTTTGAATTGACAAAAATGCCCTCATATGCAAAGCACATGACCAAATTTAACTGAAAAAACTAACTGGGTTAGGCCTAAAGGACAAAACGTGTATGATATGAAAACATAAAGGACAAAACTCGTCAATTGGACAGCGCCTGAAAATTGGTATAAAGATAAAGGACAATAATTGAAATTCACTCTTTTGGTTATATTGAACTTCTTTCATGGTACGAGAGCTATTTTGTTGTATTTATTTATTTTAATCTCTAAATTTTAGTGTTTAAAGTTAACAAGTTAAAATATTATCTATAAATATTTTTTAAATAACAAACACCTCGCATACGTGATGTGCACGCATCGCGCATCGGCTTTTGGGATCAAAACACATCGGAGCGCATCGCGCATTTTAAAACCAAGATTCTTATACTTATTTATGCAGGCATGGATGATGCGTCACAGATATGTGCTCTATGCCGTAGAACACTTTCATCTGAAAACGAAAATAACGACTTCGATTCCATCGCCATATGTGGGGACTGTAAGTTTTTATTTCTAGAAGATAACGGCACCCCATCCCGACACATTCAACACAGAGCTCCTAGAACAAGACAAACAAGATACAATAACAGTTCAGAATCAATCGAAGATATGTTTTCCCAACAATTTTCAACCATGATTAATCTCGCTCGACAAAACCCCGCTCCTGTTTCCGACACGAGTTCCCGAACTACCCCTAGTGGTTCTAGAAGATGGAGGCGAGTTGTTTCTGACACCGAAAGTGATGGTTTTGATTCTGCTAATGGAGATAGTGATGTTATTTCTTATGGAGCTTATGTTGACGATTCGGATGTTTCTGTAGATGCTCATAGTCCTCTTGGTGGTGATTCGGATACCGATATTGACCCGATGCATGCGGGTTTGAACCAGTGGAGTTCAGACGAAGAATGGGAAGCGGTTGAAGACGGTGAGAATGGTGAAACGCTTGGATCTTTGATTACTAGAGTTCATCTTCAAAGATCAATGGTGTACGATGGTCAATCTCCTGAAATAGAAGGTGCAATTCGTGTAAGAATCAGTGAAAGTAGATTATACCCGTTTGGCTACACAGATAACGATCAAGAAACGTCACGTTATGTCGCGAATTCGGGGGATTATCTCGATTCTAGAAGCTTTGAAGAACTATTAGAAAGGTTAGCCGATGCGGATACTTCAAGACGCGGTGCGCCTCCAGCGGCTCCCTCGGTTGTGAACAATCTTGATTGTGTGACTGTTAATGCTTCGGACCATAACGGTTTAACATGTGCCATTTGTAAAGACTCGTTGACGGTTGGGACCGTGGTTAACCGTCTTCCTTGTCTCCATCTTTACCACCCTTTGTGTATTAAACCATGGTTAAGTGCACGTAACACGTGTCCATTGTGTCGGTTTGAGCTTCCAACCGATGACGTGGACTACGAGAACAGGAAAGAAATCGATAGTCGTTCGCCCACGGTTCAAGAAACCCAACAGGAGTTAGAGGTTAATAACATTAACACCTCTTTTGAAGAGGATGGTGGTCAAGAAATGTTGAATAACGGCGCTGGTGGTGAAACGAGAGGAAGACGATGGTTGTTTGTGGCGGCACCGGTCGTGAGTCTGGTGGGGATCGGTCTTGCATTGTGGTTGGGTAACCCTGGAGCTATTAGGAGTTCTGGTTCAAGAGGGGATAGAAGTAGAAGAGGCTGGGGTCTTTTTTAGTTTATTGCAAGAGTTGTGGGGAGTAATAATGAGTTGTGAAATTGGGGTGTTGATTTTTGTTTGTTTGTAAGGGTTTTTTTTTTTTTTTTTTTTTTTTTATGTGGTGGTTGCACTTGTACATAATTTTGATTCTCATTTGGATCTTTTTATCTTATGTTGAGTTATGCTTTTGTATTAATGTTGTTGCTTTTGGGCATCAGCTTACTGAAAGTTTGTAAACTTTTTTTAATGAATGGATCGATTTGAATTATGTTACGGTTATCTAAAGAGCGTTCCTGCAAAGCGTAAGTTTAACGCATATCGTCATGTAAACTGGTTTATTCGAAAATCCGATTATTATTGTTATTGATACAAGTATAGTTTCTGTTAATATATTTAAAATATCAGGGTAAAAACATATTATTTTTATTTTCCCGGTTAGGAGGCGAGTGTATCATGGAATTTCGGCAGAAGCACATTTGAAGGATTTTTTTTTTTTTTTTGATATTTTAATAGTGCAGCGGTTGTTTTCCTACCCTTATACTTTTTTCCTTCTCAAATCTCAATATAAGATGTGATAACTTTTACACTATTCTTTAAATAATTTTTTTTATTTTTTATTTTGACGAATTGGATACCAATAATCCAAACTGTGACCTATTGGCGATAATAATTCACACAGACAATTTTATTTTAGCTTTGACTTTTGTGGTCAAACACGATTTCCATCTTCATTGACTTTTAAGGTCAAACAAAGCGTTTCGCACATTCTAGCATAGTTATATCATCTAATGCAACAAAAAGCAGAGGAATGAGGAGATAAAAAACAAATCTTAGTACTTTTTTTTCTATGCTAGGAGCCAAAAATTTCTATGGTTTTTTGTATGGAGAAGATAGCCTCCAGTTTGGCCCTTTCTTTGCACTGCAACACATGTGCATTTGCTGTTTTCTACCAAATACTCTGCTGTTTCTCCTCTTGTTGGCCCATTTCTCCTCTGCCTGCAACCAAAAATTCCAAAAAAAAAAAAAATTAGAGTTTATAATAAATAAAATTATAAGCTAAAGGTGGTAATATGTGGGATTGATGGGTTGGCTGGTTGAAGTTGTTGAACCCAAAAACGACTTGTATATTTATCCGTGTCAAAGATATTAACCCTAACCCACATGTAATCTATCAATCTAAGTGGGTTGGTGTGTTCTAAACGGTGTAATAAAGTTTTAAACGGGTTGTGAACAGGCTAACTAAACAGTGTGAACTTATAAAGTATATATTTTTATTACTTTTTTTTTAATTCTAATTATCACCCCGCACATGACCAATTAATTAAAGCGGTTAGATATGTCAACCTAAACACGCCATCAACTCAAAACTTGATTTTATTAAAAAAAATTATTAAGTAGGGGTGGCAATATGTCTGATTGATGGGTTGGCTAGTTGAAGTTGTTGAAGCCAAAAATGACTAGTATATTTATTCGCGTCAAAGATATTAACCCTAACCCACATCTGTCAATTTTTTTCGTAACGTTAATCTAATTTTAAACTTTAAAATGGAAATTACATCGAAATAGAAGGTAAACGGGCTGCGCCGCTACCCCTTTTTGAATAGCAACACTAAGTCTTTTAAAAACCACATCCATAGATCTCGGGGTCATAACATTACTATGCATGAGTGTATGACCCTTTGAACGGGTTGGTGTGTTCTAAACGGTGTAATAAAGTTTTAAACGGGTTGTGAACAGGCTGACTGAACTTATAAAGTATAATTTTAACTAAACGTGTAAATGTTGAGGGACTTAAGTGGACTTTTTAGAAAGTATGCGGGTTTTATTTTACCAAAACCATTTTACAAACGGGAAAAGTTTGGTTTTCAACATTAAGAACAAGTTAAGAGGGTAATGTTGAAATTTAAAATCATAAGTTTGACCTTTCTAAAGTCAAATTATGGGAAATTGACAAGAACAATAAACATAAAACAAAAAATAATAAACTAACTTACCTTAATATTGCATTAGCTAAACTATGACGTTTTCCTACCACAAGAAGGTCAATTCCAAGCATTTTGGTTTGTGATATAATCATATAAGCTTTATCTTTGGCATCGGTTTCAACACGCGCCACCTTCACCTTCAACCGCGGGTTCACAAGCTCACACGCGCTCTTCATCTGGTCAAGAAAGTCAAAATCCCCGCCAATGCAACCACATCCATGACACCCACCACCTTCCCTCGCGGCGGTGATGGTGGTTGAAGATGATTGTTTCTTGAAACACGAATTCCAAAATGTAGGATTCTCAACATGAAGGAGATACAATACATCATTATCAAATACTACATGAGATAAAACATAATGAAGAGCAACTGCTGACTCGCGAGTTGGTTCTGCTACGACCATAACCTTTTGGCGTTGTGGCGTCTTACCACCACCATTTTCGATGGCTAATGTCATTTTTTTTCGGTTTTCACCACATGCCACCACACCACACCACCGCCTCGTCCCGCTATGATGGGGTGATAGATGGTGGAAGAAATGTTTGGCTTTCTTTTGGCATGTCAAAAATGACAGCCATTAAACCTTAGGCCATTGTTTGTGATCAAAAACTTATTTTGCTTCAACACATTAAATTGTAGGGGCATGAGTAGTTTTAGGGGATTTATCTCATATAAAAAGTCATAAACACCATCAAATTCTTCTACTTTATCTTCTTTTTTTTATCAAAATTATGTTTGAATTAAAAAAAAAAAAAATACTTATTTGTTTGAGTTTATATGTTTATAAAAAAAATGTTTTGTGGTTTAGATATAAAGTTGTAATTTTATAAGGTAGGCGCTAATTGTCTGTATTGTTTCGAAATCATATATAAGTTGTATGATACTTGACCTTGTAAACAAACCGAATGAACACGAACGAGGCATGTTCGTGTTCATGTTAATTTTTATCGAACAGACGATCGAACACGAACAACTAAACGAACGGGGTTTTCTTGTTCATGTTCACCCTAAAAGTGGTGAAACCGAAGCCGACATTTTGACAAATGCACTGGTCGCATTCAAATCAAATATGAAGACCGACTTCCGTTTCATGCATTGTTGGGAGATTTGTAAATTCCATCCAAAGTGGTCGACTATCCCCATTGGTAGCGAAACTAACTCGTCTTCCAAAAGGTCAAGGGCCTCGTCCCAAGCCCAATCTGATGCACGAGATCAAGAGTTTGAGGACCTTTTGGATGATTCGCCAAGCCCAAACCGGCCTGAGCATGGAAGAAATGCCTCAAGAAGGCGTGCTCAAAAACAAACGGCATCGGCTTCAGCTGGGAGTTCTGGCTCGCGTAGGGGAATATACAGCGACCAGTTGGATGACATTTCATGCAAGATGGATACATTCAACGTATTCCAACAACAAAGGGCCGAAATACGAAGGAGCAAAGAAGCTAGAGATTCTGCTAGAGATGCCCTGAAACAAAGACGTGATGATTTGAAAATTCTATCCCAGCCGATTGATCACCTACAGGGTGACGAGTTAGAAATAGTCTTGGCGTTGAGAGAAGAGATAAAAAACAAATATAAAAATTAGGAATTTTTTTTTTGTAATTTTCTTTTTTTGTAATGATCTTTATTTAAAAATAATAAAAAATTAAATTTGTGTTTATTGGGTCTGTCCAGCGGGTCAGCCCACAAGCCCACCAAACCCACGCCCCAAACCCCCGCCCCACCATACCGTGTTCAATGTGGGTTTACCCATGTCTGCCACCCCATTCCACGTGTCAACCAATGCCCAACCCAAGCCCCACCATACCCCATGGTCTTAGTATATAGGAACGGTCTATAAACAAACGTAACTGAACATAGATGAACGAACTTAACTGAGTTAACACCAATTACAAATTATAAATTATAAAGAGTTAACTGCCATTTTCATCCCTGTGGTTTGGTCATTTTGGCCATTTCAGTCCATTTTTCAAAAATGCGCCATTTTCCTCCCCGACGTTCTGGAAAGGTGCCATTTCAGTCCAAAAATCATAACCCAGTTAAGTCGGTTTGTAAATAAGGACTGATTGTGTAAATTTGTAACATAAAGGACCATTTAAGTAAAATGTATAAATATTAATATAATTATAAGATATATAATATATATATATATATATATATATAATGTATACACATCTCAGGCCACCGTCACCACAGCCACTGCCACCACCTCACCACCGCCGCCGGAACCGGAGCTCCGGTGGTCACCACCGCCGCCGCACATCGACCTTCATCATCATCATCTGTTATCATCATCATCGATCATCATCGACCTTCATCATCATCATCGCGATCTTCATCATCATCATCAGACCTTCATCATCGCCGGTTCTCTCTCCCGCCTCCTCTCTCTCTCTCGTCGTTATCTCTCTCTCTCCGACTTTCTCCCTCTCTCGTTTGATCTGTGAGATGTGGAGGGGTGTGTGGTTAGTTTGGTTCGTGCGGCGGCGGTGGTGACCACCGGAGCTCCGGTTCCGGCGGCGGTGGTGAGGTGGTGGCAGTGGCTGTGGTGACGGTGGCCTGAGATGTGTATACATTATATATATATATATATATATATATATATATATTATATATTTTATAATTATATTAATATTTATACATTTTACTTAAATGGTCCTTTATGTTACAAATTTACACAATCAGTCCTTATTTACAAACCGACTTAACTGGGTTATGATTTTTGGACTGAAATGGCACCTTTCCAGAACGTCGGGGAGGAAAATGGCGCATTTTTTAAAAATGGACTGAAATGGGCAAAGTGACCAAACCACAGGGACGAAAATGGCAGTTAACTCAATTATAAACTATAAATAAGCAACATGTATGTGCATAGGGTAGTTGTACCATTGTTTTTGGGAGTTTTTCAAAAAAAAAATTTGGAATTTTCCTTTTTAAGTTTCTATCTTTTGCAATTTAACCCCTTTGATTTTTTTTACTTTTAACCCAAAGCTTTTCATCATTTGCAATTTAACCTCAACACTTTTTAACTTTCAAATTTAGTCCCTTATACTTTTCATCTTTCGAAAGTTTTCCGTTTAATATTTCGTTCTAAATTTCCAAGTTAACACGCCGCAATGTGCGTGTGAGGTTCAACGTTTTTTCATCTATTTTTTTCCGTTTGACAGGTCTGTCGCAGCGCGTCTATTTTTCCCCCGTTTGATAAGTTTATCGCAACGCGCGGGTCAGAGATCACCTTAATTATTTTTTTCTATGTTTTATACACAGGTTCACGGTCATGTAAGAAACATTTGACTTTCATCTAATATGATATATAACTAACGAATTCTGATTGCGACGGGTGATAAATCTAGTTGAAAGTAATTATGAATAACAATGTCTTGTGCCTAAAAAAATAATACTACACTAAAATTTAATGGGTCTAACAATTTAAAAAAAATATCTTATGAAAACAACATAATATAAATAAGTGAACACAAACAAAAGAACATTCACTCATATGATGTGTTTGTGAATTGCCTAAGTTTGTCAGTGACAGAAAGACATGGGCTTTGTCCCTTCCCCACACATGTGATATGACCAACGATGAAAGGATTTTGATAAATATTCGAGTGTCTTTTTTTAATGACCGAAGGTTTGTTATTGATATTTAATCTTTTATTTGGCATGACATTAGAATGTTATGAACAAAACTTGCTACAAACAAAATTTTGTCCATAACATTGCAATCTATTTTGCATCTTTTAAACCAATCTAGTTATATACTAAGGTGAGAAAAAAAATTCTAAAGAATTACTCGATCATTTATCTCGATGTAAATTCATAACTATAGTTCTTGAAATATCATATATAGTTGAAATATCATATATACTCAATTCATTAAATTATATATATATATGGAACCCATTAAGTGGCGGTTACTGTTGAAATCAATATCATCCGTTCGATTATGCTGAGATTAAATCTGGGCCGTGTAAACTCATAAAAAAAAACCGCTATCATGGCGGTTCAGGGAGGTTATTTGCGGTTTTCTAAGCTGGTGGTTTGTTCCACCTTTTTCTACACATGATCTCCACAACTTTGGTGGTTACATCCTAATTTTTTCCATAAACCGTTTTTTATGCAGTCAATGGAAGTTTTTAGCAGTTTAGCTCTCCAAACACGTTCGCCGATTTCTCCTCCCCAACCAACCCAGGCAACCCATTATAAATCCTCCACCACCCACCATCGGCAAAGACTGCTATTTTGCGTTTGTTATATTTCTCTGATCTCTTGAAGCTACTTATGGTTTTTCCCCACTGTAATCGATGAAGAATTAGTGAACCACACCATCGCATGACATATATGTTCGTCTTTGTGAACCTAATTATGGTATATCCTGGAACCCCTTCTTCTCTCCTTTCCTCTCTCTCTAGCGATGACAAGCATTTCCAAAAACAAAGATCAATGCAATTCTGATAGTTGCACTGCAACAATCGAACCCTAATCGAACAACCATTGCCCTCGCTTCGACGACTCCTGCAATTTGATCTATTCTGTTTCAGATGACCAGGTAACAATCGAACCCTCTCTTCAATTTTTCTAATTGTGGCTTTGTCAATTTTTATTTGGTTTATCATCACGACGACTTAAAACATAGAATCTAATTTATCACAGTGATGGATAGATTCTATGGTGGTGGTATGAATAGTTTAAGAGGTGTGAGAACTCCACTGCTTAACAAAAAGTAAGCTTAAAAAACTCTCACATAGAACTGAAATTGGTCTTCTTCGTTAATTTTTTTGAATCTGGCTGAAAATGAAATTGTTGAGTTGTAATATGTGTTTTCATCATGTTTTTGCTACTTAAATCGTAAATTTAAGTTCTATGTCTGTTTGTCAAAATAAATCTTTTAGAGCACAATAATTACACATGTTTGATTCTGTTTTGAATTGGAAGAGCATCAAATTGGTACCCCCGCAGTTTAATAATCTACTGAACTTTGGTTTCATAGGTTGTTTATAGGGTTTGGGGAGAAATGATGAGCAGAGGGATCCTGAACATGGAGATGCGGTACCGGTAATTTGGACTTTTGGAGTATTTTGATTTTGGTTTACCAATACAACCTGTTTGATGAAATGGCTAAGTAAAATTCAATGTAAGGTCCTTTTAATTTTGTTCTTTGAAATTAAACAGGCTACATCTTTACTTAGAAGTGCTTTATCAAGAAGAATTAATGTCAGCTGATCTGTCATCTAAAACTCATGAACTTTTTAGAATTACAGAACTTCTTCAACTTCAGATTCAGATAACAAAGACGATGAAATATACACATTGGTGCGTGTTCTAACTTCTATTACGAACTTTAGAACTATGCATGTCCTTTATATTTTCTGTTGGTTTAGACTTTAATGTGGTTTGTGTAGGCCGGTGCTCTTGAAAACATTATATAGCAATTTCAGATTGAGAGTCTTGAGCTGAAACATACTGTTGATGAACTGAGGTATAATTGTTTTCTCTTATATGATTCTATATGTATCTTTGGTAGTGTGTTTATTAGAAGTTGGTGGTCTTCATGAGTTTTAGATATTTGCTAACAATCAACTGTGGTGTTTTTTGGATGCTATTTGTAATTTAAGGGCAGAGACAAGGTTACATAAGGAAAATGCTGAAGCTCAAGCAAAGGAGCTTATGCAAAGAAGAGAACAGGTTGACGAACTTATAGAAAAGGAGAGTGGCCACTGAAGATGTAAGTTACATATTTGTCATCATACATTTTATACATTTATTGCTCTATTTTTGTGTGAAAAAAAGGCAAGATGTGGCTCTTCATAACAACCAATATTGTTTGCCTTGTCTTGCCCTGACCACAAGAAGCTCACATGCTTCTTTTTGGTTGCTCTACTGGATGCTTCCCATCTTGGTTTTAAAAAGCGTGTGGCGCTAATTATTTATAGAAGGGCTGGAAGTTTTGAACAAAACTGTAACCACATACCAAAAATACCTGTTACATGACCCGCCATCCGCTTCCTGTTCATTTTCATCGAGTTAAACCTCGCATTACTTTTAGCAAGCACATCAAGAATGGGTAGCTGCTCCAAGTTTGCCCTTCAACCAAAAATAGCAAGCTTCTTCGGCACCTAGTGGTTCTAACTATACACCATTAATATTGTCATTTTATACATGTGAACATTTTCTTACTCTCTTCAACTATTAGTACTGTCATCATAGGAACATGGGTGCCAATTTTAACCCGTTGACTAGCTCATGGGTGGGTTAAGTGTTTTTTTGCCATGCTAAATATTTTTATTTTGAAATTTAGATTATTACTTCAATAATAATGTTGTTTTAGTCATCATAGATGGAATATTCTTTTCATATTGTAGTATCATTTCCATGAACGCAATATATAAATATTGTTCGATATATCCATGTCTCATTCATTTTTTTTTTGCTAAATCAGGATTTCAAGTGGTACAACTCCTCGTCCTTACAGTCCATACAATGTCAACCGAAGGAGTCTTTTAATGGTTTAGAGGCTTAACAATACATTATTGCAGAATGTAACTCTATTTCGATAGTAAAGATCATGGTGGTTTGCTTCTTGCAACATTTATGTTTTTATAGTCAAATACAAAAATGAAAAAGGATTTTGATGACATTTATTTCTCCATGCTTTTATTTTTATTGTAGTTTTTTTTACGCTTATATACCAAACTCCAAAATTTAATAGACTTGCGATTTCCTAATCAAGTTGGATCGCTTGTATTTGCCATCGTTCAACTTCTTGGTGCCAATTGCATTAACTCTATGACAACATCCTCAAATTGAAGGCGTATCTATATAGTGGGAAAAGTCATTTTATCTTTACTTAAACTTCCTCTGCAACCATTGCTAAGTTTGCTAAATCGTAATGGTGAGCCATGGTCATCAGTTTTAGAGAGCATATCAAAGTCGTTAATTCAATTTTTTGATGACATCAACGGGTGGGAGAATATGTTCGGAATTAAATGATGGTCGTGGTCCGTATATATTTTGCTTGAATGGACACAACTATCATAGAATTGGTACTCACTTCTAACCCATGACGATGGTCGGATTAGATTTTTCCCAATTATATATTTATGACACGGCAAATGAAATTGAAATTGATAATCGCCTTTCATTCGTTTTCCTTTTATAAATTAAAGTCGGTGCTTTTGTTTGTAATGTTGTTTAAATTTGTGTACACTTAATATCATTTTCATCGAACGGGTCAAATGGTTTGAAATCGATACATGATTGAATCTTTTAGGGAGAATTTGGTATTTTGTTTTATACAGTTGAACTAGGGATGAGCGTGGTATCAATACCGTACCGTACCGAACCGAACCGGTACTGAAAATACCGGTACCAAAATTCGTCAAAACTGGGTACCCGTACCGAAATATTATTCTGTACGGGACCGGTTCGGTACCATTATTTGAAAGTAAAATTCGGTATTTTACCGGTACCGCACCGAACCGATATCGATACCCATTTTAGAAAACGCCTCATAATGCCCCATTGCTGACTAGGCTGCCACATGACGCAAAACGCCCAAGGGTGGGGTGTTAACCACTACACATGGTCTGATATTTTTAAAAAGGAGATGAAAAAGGAGAAAAGAAAAAAAAAAGAGAAGCAATCCCAAACACACTTAATATAGATTAGTTTTGTTTGTTACGTTGTTAGTGTAACCCGTCCAACGGACGGGTATTAAACTAGTTTTATAGGTTTATTACATGAAATGATATTTATAAGTTTGTTATATTTCTTTTGAAAAATAGAAAAAGGGGCCTTTATTGTGAAGGAATTTGATATTATATTTTATTTTCATATTATGGTATCCGTATCGATTTTACCTATTTGATACCCGTATTGTATTACTACTCATACCAAATTTACTTTATTGGTACCTGTACTTTATTGGTATTCATACCGATTGTACTTATTTAGTACTTATATGAGTGCTTAAAAGATAGAAAAAAAAAACAAAAAACAAAATGGTATTAAATCGGGCATTGTACCGAACCGGTACCGATACCTTTACTCGTACCTATACTGTAAGTATTATTTAATGTATATGTATTACAAATTCGTGTATTATACGCGTTAAATATTGAAAGAAATGTAAATTATAAACTTCTATATAATCCTTATCACAAAACTAAAAAAAAATGTGATAATCTTATAATCTAATACATTTATATTATAATCATGAATTTGATCACACAAGTTGAGGAAATATAAACTATAATCTTATAAAATGTGTAACGTGGTTAATAAATGTAATAATATTATAATCTTGTCAGACTGTTGAATATCATGTATTGTTGATAAGTATATCAATTGTTCTATAAATCATAATATGATTTAAGTTTTTTGTGTGATAAATTCAATTTTTTTGTTTATACGATTCGTGCGGAGGAGGTGGTTGATAATATTATATATCAAAACTAGGTTATAACCCCGTGTATTACACGGGTTAAGTAAATAAAAAATCAAATAGTTAATAACGAAGATTTAATAATTAAAAAAACGATATTTTAAGACGCTTTTCTAATATCCGAACAAAATTTTGTGCCATGTATGATCAAAACTTGTGATGTTTGTCAAGTTTATAAATATGAAAGCATTTGAACCATCGATTAGAAGACAATTTCTCATGAGTTTTAAAAGTCATGTGAACATACATTTAATACCCTAAGTTTTAGTTAAATAACAGTGGTCTTAATTTATTAGTTCTTAACAATTATTGAAATGTCGAGATTAGACATATAGCAATTAGCCAATTAGATAAACTTATAGCTACAAAATAATACTTAAATTAATTAGATAAGTATAAATATTGGTAATTATATATAACTTTAAAATTTAATTATCTGGACGTGAGTTGCATCTTAAATGAATGGTTATTTTTGGATAAATTCATTAGTATGATAAATGTAGTTATTATTCTTCTTGCATTTTAAATTACGATTTTGGCCCATATGGTTATATCACTTTTACCCTTTTAGCCCAAAAAAGAATTTTTTAACATCTGAGCCCCCAACGTCAAATGTTAGGGGCCAAAAGGGTTAGAAAAAAAACGTTAGGGGCTCAGATGTTAAAAAATTATTTTTTTGGGCTAAAAGGGTAAAAGTGATATAACCACATGGGCCAAAATCATAATTTACTCTTAAATAAATAAATAACTTGTTAAGCAAGAAAATCGTTCCTCCACTCTCGTTATGAAAATGCTCGATATTTGTTTCAATTATTAAGATATAATTTTTAACCTAGTATAATTAATATAAATAAATAATAAGATATTTTATGGAACTTTATCCGTTATTTTTTAAATGTTTGAAACATATATTAAATTTAATAATTTAAATTAAATAATAAATATCTATAATTTAAATTAAATAATAAATATCTATAATTTATATTAAATAATAAAAATTATTTACCATTAAGTAGATGGTTTATCTACAATTTATATTAAATAATAACCCATCTACTTTCGATGATGTTATACTATCTTATTTTTATTCCGTTAACATTTTATATAATATATATTATTAAATTAAATAATGTTTAGTATGAGGGTTATCTATAATTGATTGGAAGAAATTAAACTAAAATAATAATTATCTATAAGAGATGCCCTAATATGATGACACGTGTCCCTAAAGTGGTTTCTTTTATTATATAGTATAGATTTTAATATTATTTGTACGATTGTAAAAAAAAACGTCTTTGTGATAATATTTATTTTATATTATTAGAAAGTTTGATCAATTTTTTAGGGTAAAAATTTAATGATATATATATATATATATATATATTAAATTGGGAAACGGATATATATAATATTCGAATTAGGAGAATGAGGAGAATGAGTTTGGTGCTGATATGTGGCATTTTTTAGAATCGTTTATTATAATAAAAAATAAAGATTGTTTTTTTTAAATATAAGTAAAAATTGTGAGAATGGAGAGAATACTATGTGAAATTAATTGGAATCTTTTATTAAAAGTTATATAATTTAATTAAATTTCTTAAATTCCAATCACCTAATTGTAACAATATTACATAAGTATACAATATCGGAGATTAAACAAAATACAGAAAATAACCTCTAAATACAATGTCCCGGTTGCCGGAATCTGTTACAGTCGCCGGAAAAAAAACCGTTATCACACAAAAACTACTGGAATACGGCCACGATGACGACGACGTTAACCGCAATTCACCTGAGAACAATCACATTACGCATCATATCCTTAAACTCGGTAAAATCAACAAGTCCGTCATGATTCCGATCAACGGATGAGATCATCATCTCCACTCTTCCAATCTCATTACCTTCCGCAAACCCTAACTTCACCAACACGGTTTGTAACTCTTTCGCCGATATGTATCCATCTCCGTCTTCATCAAATACTTTGAACGCCTCCGTCATATCCGCCTCCTCGTGCTTATCGCCATCACCGTCTTGTTCATCTTCATCGGGTTTACTCAAATCGTCGTTATCATCCAGTCGGAAGAACAAGTCGTCGATTTCCTTATGCAAAGCCTGATAATAGAATTGGCCCAAAGTTGATTGTTAAATTACGTTTTTGGCCCTTGTGGTTATATCACTTTTACTGTATTAGTCCAAAATAAGAATTTTTAACATATCTGCCCCCATGGTCTCTATAACTAACCATTTTGGCCCCTAAGTCTAGAGATCATGGGGGCCAAAATGGTTAGTTATAGAAACTATAGGGGCCAAAATGGTTAGACTTAGGGGCCAAAATGGTTAGTTATAGAGACCATAGGGGCAGATATGTTAAAAATTCTTATTTTGGGCTAATATAGTAAAAGTGATATAACCACAGGGGTAAAAAACATAATTTATTCTTTGTATTATTAATCAACTATATATAATTACAAGACGAGCCTCGTATTTTGGGATAAGATTATAAAATGTAATACAAATATTATAACTGCATGTGGAATAATATTTGATATGATTTAATATACCCTGCAGTCAAAGCGGGAGAAGAACAAATGCTGAGACTGGAGCAGAATATAATATACAAATATTATAAAGATATGCACAATAATATTTGATAAGAACTAATATACTCTTGCAGTCCAAGCGAGAGAAAAACGGATGGTGAGGTGAGACTGGACAATTGGAATAGAAGTAGGGGTATGCATGGGTTGATTTTGCGCTAAATCCAAACCAAAACCAAAACCCAAAATTTTAATATTTGAGTTTTCGAAAACGGTTCGGTTTTTTCGATTATCATTTAGGTTTGCTTCAGTTTCGGTTTTTCGGTTTTGCCATTTGACATGAAATTTTTGGGCCGAAAAATAGTTGTCCCTCGATAATATATTTGGACCTAAATTTCATATATATTATTCATCAAAATTTCTATGTGAGATAAATTACTATTTAACTTTTTGCAAACCTTTAAGCTTGATGTACAAGTACTTATTGCATCAAACATATTATATATTCACCATCTAGCGTAGGTCAGGGTGGGTGACTGCAAAGACAACGATGAGAAGGGTGTAGGTGGTAGTCAATTACGGGCCCGCTTCAACATGCAGGTCCCAATACTAGTCTTTTTGTTAATTAATAACTGATTCATAAATTCTTTAAAATGACTTAAAACTAAAAATAAAAATTTAAAATCCATAACTCCGGTTAGGTTCAACTTTTCAGTTTTTATTAGTTTTTATTACACGCAAAACCAATACCAGACTAAAGGTTCGGTTTTTATGTAAACATAAAAGCAAACCGTCGGTTTTTGTTCTAGTTCAGTTTTTCGGTTTTGGTTTTTATGGTTTCGGATCAATTTTTTTAGTTCCATGCATACCCCCATTACGATCACAAGAGTAGACAACATTTTGGAATAAGATTAAAAGATCTAATACAAATATTATATATGCATGCACAGTAACATTTTATATAATCTAATACCTGAAAATCATCAAACGTGAGACCGGTGTTTCCAGGTTGAATAAACGTTTTAATAACTGAATCCAATTCATTCATGTTCGTATCCAGACCGAGAAGAATCAACGCGCGGCTAAGTTCATCGACCGTTATGAGCTCGTCATGATTCGTATCGAATAGGTCAAAAATCCGTCGTAGGCGTACAGAATTCAACGAGGGCGATCGGAGGCGGAAGGATGAGGATTTGAGATTGTCATTCCCCTTGGTTTCCATTGATGCTCCGTCACCAGAATTCTATTAAATTTTGTTAGGGTTTCAAATGAGGAACATATTATTAGAGAAAATATGTTGAAGATGAATTTATGTGGTTTTATTTTCACATGTGAACCAATGGTGGTCAGAGATCAAGATCCAGATCATAGAAATTAATCAATAATTGATTTAGCGAGATTGTTGGCAGAATGAATCCAATAAGTATGCATTATTTATAGTAACTTGTGTGGCACTTTATGTTTAAGATACAATGAAAGAAATTTATGGTGATGTGGTGTAACAACATTTTTTTTAAAATTTTTCAAGCATTAGATTGTTGACTTGTTGTTTTGAAGAATGTTGACTTTTATTTATCGATCCTCTAGCAGGTTCTAGATTACTTTTTTAGTTTAATCGCTTTGTGTGTAAATGAGACAGAGCCAATAGGTTACCTCGAACTAAGGTAAACTCACTACTCGTGCGTCAAAACCAACCGAACTTTCAAAACTGAAGAAAGTCGGTCGGTTTAAAATTTGTATGGCCTCGTTCACTGTCTGGATTTAATAAAATGACGGTTTGGAACTTAAAACGGGTCGTGTAAATCGAATCCGCTGTTAGAATATTTTATTTAACTTTTTCTTATTTTAGGAATATAAAAATTTTGTGTGTATATATATTAAATGAACAATCCTTATCAAAAATTTTTTATAGAAATAAGTGAAAACCATGTAATTGGAATTGGTAGTGATTGTATTGTTATTGATTCAATAACTCTATATATAGAGCTAAATATTACAATGGACTACCCTCTACAATTGTAAATATAAAATACAATCTAATATGTCTAACATTCCCTCGCAAGTTGAGGGCGGAGAATGATCTGCAACTTGAACCGTAGAAAAAGAAATCTTTGAGAAAATAGTAGTTTGGTGAGGTTATTTGTAGAGATGAACTTAACATTATCTTGGAAGATGTCAATAAGCAAATATGTCATTTACTCATTTACACAAACTAGATGGAAGCCCCGCCGAGATACGACGGGAGGCATACAAATTAAGATTTAAACAAATGAATTAATGTTTAACTTAGACGTCAATATCTACCTATAAATTAATGTATAACTTAGACGTCATTTAACCTTTTCTTTTAAACAAGGAAAACGATTAAAAGTAAATATAATTTTTTGTTACGAAGAGTTCACATCATTCTAGAACGTTGTTACGCCCCATTGATGTGATCGAAATTGTCACCGCCAACACTAAAAACAAAAAAAATATACGCTTAAACCCCCCCCCCCCCCCAAAAAAAGGGATAAAAAACCACCAGAAAAAAAATACTTAGGTGGTGTTTGTTTTTGTCAAGAAGAGCTTCCTGGTCTCTTCTGTCTGCACCGTGCAGACGCGGGAAGAGGTTTAGCCTCAAAAGAGTGTTTGTTTTTTTTTTTTTTTGAGAAGTGTTTTTTACCTCTCCCCAGCCTCTTCCTGAGGAAGAGATAAAACAAAGCTTCTTACCTCTTCTTGGCACCACCTCCACCTCCACCAGGGGCGCAGCATGTGAGGGGCCGGGGGGGGACGTCCGCCCCCCGGGATTTTTCGCTCAGTAGTGTTATATATGTAGTTTTCGTATAGAAATTTGTGGGTATATACGTTTTCACCCCCCCGGTTCTATAGAAAATTTTGGGTATTCTATAGAAATTTTTGGGTATATATGTTTTCACCCCCCCCGGCCGAAAAATCCAAGCTTCGCCACTGACCTCCACCCCTGCTCCGCCACCACCACCACTGCTCCGCCACCATCATCATCATCATCATCATCACCACCCCTGCTCTGCCACCACCACCACTGCTCCGCCACCACCACCCCTGCTCCGCCACCATCATCATCATCATCACCACCCCTGCTCCGAAACCCCCACCTCCGCCGAAACCCTAAATCGAAACACCCCAAAACGATCTGTTAGAGAGAGAGTAGAGAGAGAGTAGAGACAGATCTGTTAGAGAGAGAGTGGTGGTGATGATGGCGGTGGTGATGATGACGGTGGTGAAGTGGTGGCGGTGGTGAAGTGGTGGCGGTGATGATGATGGCGGTGGTGCAGATTGTAGAGAGAGATCAGTGTGTTGTGTGTGTGTTGGTGAAGAGGTTTTATATAAAAAAAAACCAAACCCTCTTCTCCTTGCAGACTGCAGACATTTGGTCTAGGGGTGAGCAAGTTTAGGTCCGGACCGAAAATAACCGAGAACCGAACCGAAAATATACCCAACCCGACCCGAACCCAAGTACCTAGGTATTTAGATCGGTTCCAATTTTTCATATAAAATAGGGTCGGGTCGGGTCGGTTCTCGGTTCTTTTCATGGTGAAACCCGACTTTGACCTATGGACCGGAACCGACCCTATATTTAGGGTAGTGAATCGGTTCTGTATTTTATGTTTTATCGGTTCTCGGGTCGGGTCGGGTAATGGTCGGGTCGGGTTTTCCCTTTTGCTCACCCCTAATTTGGTCCACCTCTTCTCCTGCAGATGTGGCCTGCAGCAGAAGAGGTTTTCGTGCAGAAAAAACAAACAGCACCTTAAATACTAACTTTAACGTGTATCAATAAGGCTCAGAAATCTTGTTTAGAAATCTTCTTTTCACTAGTTGCTTATAAGAAGCCATCACAGTTTACTAAAACAAGATTTTTTAAATCAGTGTAATTCATCATCATCTAGCTGCTAGTAGTCAGTTGTAACGGTTTCTAGTTCATGAAATTTCAATTCGAAAGTTAATGTACGGCAATGGAAGGTTCCAATAGCAGCAAGTTGCGATGGCGAGCAGCACCGTTAGCGGCAGTAGCAGAACGTCGCCACACTGCGGCGGCCGGAGGAGAGTGGTTGCGACGAAGAAGCGTGACTGCCACAACTGGTTGTCGGTTAACAACAATGTGAAAAGGATTCATAGATGTGAGATTTCGTCCAAATGACATTGTTCTGTTTCCGATAGCGGCGCAGCTTGTTGCCCGTTTACCAACTGTCTCGATGTAAATTAACTCATTTTTTGTTAAAAATATAGCGACAATATCAAGGAACATCCAATTCAGGGCCGGTCTATAGGCTTAGCATGTTAGGCAAAGGCCTAAGGCCACCAAAAGATAAGGGCCTCCGCTTTTGTATATATTACATGCGTATTTGGCTCAGATGAACTAAAAATAAGTAAAGACATAATGACTCAAACATGTAAAACATTTAGGCCCAAAAGTTGAAGAACTAATGATCTGGATCCCTTTCTTCTTGAACGTTGTCATCTACTCAACGCATCCTCCGCTCCTATCCGCATTTCTCACAACTTCATTAAACAATCTGCAGCAATAAATTTAATCTAAACATATATTATATTTATAAAAAAACATATAGCTCAAAAAAGATTAAGTCAGCCAACTATAAGTTTTTAAGTTTATAATTGTCTGTCCTAAACTTGAGTAAAAGAGAATGGTTTATATTGAAAAGTTTTTAAAAAGGGCTCCGGCTTTTGTAGTTCGCTTAGAGCCTTCAAAAGCGTTGGACCGGCCCTGATCCAGTTGACGGTAATCTCTCGCTTTTTTAATAAATTTGTTGAAATAGTTGAAGTTGAGATACGGTACTGGTGTAGGTTTAGGGATCCATTGTTATGCATTTAGATTGAAAGGAAGTACTAGTAGAGATTTTTTTTTATTTTGTTGTTATTTATTATTATATTGCTATGGTAGAATTAGTTTATTGTATTGGTGTAATGTCACTCCCTGCATAAATACAACTCAAAATTATTAGATTCATGGACTTTTCAGGGCCATCAAGAGCTGTTCGAAAGACTAAGGAACAACCCTTAAAGACCAGCCCTAGAATTCTCTAAAAATCAACAAACTTAGGCATAAATATCTAGATGTTTAGATGGAAAATTTTAGAATGCACTGGAAGATTTTTGTATGGAGTGTTTTAGGTATAGAACACTCTAGATAGGCAACCAACAAGTATATATATATATATATGTGACTTTTGAGATATCCATATCACTTGTAAACAAACAACTCTTTTCTAAACGTTCTTTAGCAATACAAAGTCTTTCACTTTATATTTATGTTTAAGTATTACAAGGATAGTATCAAAGGCGTGAGGCGCACAGGCTCCGCCAGGGGGCTAGGCGAGAAGCGCAAAAAAAGTGTGTGCCTGAAAAAAAAAACGCAAATAAATAAAAACATAAAGAATAATATTAACAAAGTATAAATTAGCAACATTTGTGTGCATAGAGGTATGTACCTCATGCTTTGGGAGGTTTTAAAAAAAAAATAATTGATATTTCACTTTTAACCCAGAACTATTTGTTTTTCTACTTATAACATCAAAAGTTTTCATCTCTTGCAATTTAAACTCACAACTTTTGTACTTTCAACTTTAGTCCCCACACTTTTCATATTTTGCAAATTTTTCGTTTTAAATTTTGCGAGTTAACACGGCATAACGTGTGTGTGGTTCAACGTTTTAACATGTCGTTTTACGCTTCGTACTAGATTTTGCGAGTTAACACAACTCAATGTGCGTGTGTGGTTCAACGTTTTTACGTCGTCTATCTTTTCCTGGTTTGACAAGTTCGTTACTAGGGCTGGCAAATCGTGTCGTATAAGGTTTAACAGGTCTCTGACAACTCGTATAACACAAGTATTAAATATGAATACAACTCGTTTAACTACTTGATATCTCATGTCTATAACACAGTTTTATGTTTTATGTACTAAGAAAAAGAAATGATAGATCCTAACATCATAATTTTATTTAATTTTAAAAAAGTAAAAATCACATTGTTTACTTTTTCAATAAACAGGTCTAATCGTGTCTTATACATATATATATTGCCAACCCTATTCGTTACAATGAGAGCGGAAAACGACTCCTGGATACTCCGTATCCATTGAAACGTATGGATAATTGTTGATAAGTGAGTTGATTAGGTCAAATTCTGACTTTAGGTTGTGATTCCACACATATCTGATCACATATCTGATAATCGTTGATAAGTGAGTTGATTAGGTCAAATTCTGACTTTAGGTTGTGAAACGCTGGTACAAGTGGTTCGGGTTTATCAGATGAAGAGATTTCTGAGCATCTGCAAGTGTACACTGCACAAGGAAAGGTGAGTGAAGTGGATACTTGTATTTGTTTGGGTGAATATGAAAAGAAGGAGAAGATGGGGAGACTCGAATGTGGGCATCGGTTTCATGCAGAATGCATCAAGCGTTGGTTGTTGTCTAAGAATGTTTGCCCCATGTGTATGTCTACTGCATTGATAGTATAACTATTAATTTGATTATGATTGGCGATGTAATGGTTTAATTTGTGTTACAGTATTGGATATATGATATTAGTTTAATTTGTGTTACTGTTGGATATTTTGATTTGTTAATACTTGGTTAGAAAGATAAACCCATAATAAAGAACATTAAAACTAACCCATACTTGCTACAAGAATTTTAAAACAACTGCACAATTTGTTTATGGATGCTTCTTTTCCTGAAACTTATACATAGTTAACGGATATAAGTACGGTTTTCTTTGGTTTTGGGTTCACTTCGATTTTTTGTTTTGTTTTGATCGGTTTTTGTTGTTTTCGATCTTTTCAGTTTTTTTTTCGTTTCAGTTCGGTTTCGACTTTTTCACTTTTTCTTGTTTCGTTTGGTCGGTTTCGGTTTCGTTTTGGTTCGGTTTCAACTTTTTTCGTTCAATCGTCTTCATAGTTCATAATGCTTCTGTTTTTTTGCTAGCTACTTATCATATTTTTTTTATGATGTTTCTGTTAGAATCGTGTGTTTTCACAGAAAAATTATTGAATTTTCAATATCAGTAAATCAATTGGTGGTGTTTAACTAGGCTCAATGTGATACTGGACTGTGTTAGTTGCATAGTGGACTGTTAATGGCTTCAATTTCTTTCAATCATCTTCGTAATGCTTCGATTTAAAGTCTTCGTAATGCTTCGATTTAAAGTCTTCTTGAAAGTAGAAGAATTAGGGTTTGAACGGAATTTATGTTTTTATTATGAACGAAATTTATGTTTTTATTATGAGTATTATGGTTTTGTGTGTAATGTTTGACAAGAGTAACAAGTAGAACAATTACATTTATTCAACTCGTACAATGCACGAGATTCTTATATATATAACTTTTTTGTTACTTAATATATAAAATTACATTTATTCAATTCGTGTAATAAACGAGATTTTTAAAGTTATATTTTTTATTATTTAGAACAAAAATTAAATTTATTTAACCCGTGTAATACACGTGGTTCTAACCTAGTAATTTTTATTTTCAAATTAAAAATTTCAGATTTTTTAATTGAGATTTTCAAGTTCTCACATTTAATTGAGATTTTTTTAATTATTCGTTTCATCATCATCATCGTACTCAGTATATCCCACCTATAGCAAAGCTAAGGTAGGGTCTGAGGAGGGTGGGATGTAGACAGCCTTACCTCTACCCCGTAGGAATAGAGAGGCTGCTTCCAATGAGACCCCCGGCTCGATTGTGGTTTTGCATCAAGCCTTGGACATAAGGCACATAACACTCAACAATTGAGACAAACGCCAATTGGTGCATGTACCCCCTTGTCTTTCGGCTATCAACGCCACCACATGATTATTCGTTTATATTTAAATTATGTTGAAAGATCTCAAGCCATGTTGAAAGTTCTCAAGCCGTGTTGAAAGATCATAAGTCAAGCCAAGCCACTACATTGAAAGATCTCAAGTCGTATTGAAAGTTCTCAAGCCGTGTTGAAAGATCTTAAGCCAAGCCAAGCCGCTCCATTGAAAGATCTCAAGCCCTCTTTGAAAGTTCTCAAGCCGTGTTGAAAGATCTTAAGCCAAGCCAAGCCGCTACATTGAAAGATCTCAAACCCTCTTTGAAAGAACTCAAGCCGTCTTTAAAAGATCTCAACTGAATGACGGCTGTCGGACTCGTGGCAATCATAGATTGGTTGTTTCGAAAGGATTTTTTTTAAGCCGTTTCAGGAGATTGAAAAGGCTCGTAGAGCCGTTTCAATTGGCCATTTCTGAAAAATTGACCATTCAACGGCTATTCTCGTGATTTTCCCTTATTATTATGTTACTAGCTGCTATTTCCCCTCTTTAATTTAGCAAAATAGTGATGTGTGTTGAAATCACTGTTCAATTTTATACCACTCTTTTTAGCATGGTGTACAACTAAGTCAAACATACCCTCTAAATGAAACCAACTACCAACTTCATTGTCCTCCACAGACCACCTCTGACCTCTTCTGACTACCACAACTGTTGCCGGACGCCCGGACCTCACTACCATCACCGCCTCTACCTCTTCACCCTCCTTTATCTCATCTCCTTCGCCTAACATTGTCTTCCTACACCACGGCCATACACCACCGCTACCCACCCGCAGCCGCTACCCAACACAGTGTTCGAGGTCTCCTGTGGCGTAAGCTGGGGATTTGCGGCTGTCTCACACCTCATCAGATCTGCAACTCATCACCAATGACAGAAAAGATAGACCTGCAACCCATCTTCATTGTCGGAAAAAGGAGAGTACGCGGCGGCCTGTGATCTGTTCTTTCAGAGAGTAGGAGAGAGGTAGACAAAGTACGTAGAGAGGGGATGTGGTGGTGGCGACGCTCATGGTTGAGGTTAGGTGGTGCCGTGGTGGAAAGGAGCCGAAGGTGGTGGTCATTTGCTAATTGGTGGCGATGGGTGGTGATAAAGTTAAGCGGATAAGGCGCAACAAGGACTGGTAACATGTGTCATGGATGAGGTCATGGTGGAAATGAGACGGCACAATTACTATTCAAATTAATTGGGTATATAAGTTGCCGTTCAAAAAAAAAAAGGCCTGGTCTATTCGCACACGCGCTTGGTCTATTTGCACACTCAAAGCGCCCCGCTATGGCCAAAGCTGGGCGCTTTGGTGTAAAGTCAACCGACAAGGACTGACGCGGTCAGACCTTGTCTGTTGCTTTACATCAAAGCGCCCCGCTATGGCCAAAGAGGGGCGCTTTGGTTTTTTTTTTTTTCCAAAGCGCCCCGCTTTGGCCTAAGCTCGGCGCTTTGGTTTTTTTTTTTTTTTTTTTTTTTTTTTTTTTTTAACATTTTGGGCGTATTTTTGACCGGTGACTGGTCTACGTTTAAGTTCAAATTTTACATTTTTGGTCCAAATTTTACAATATTTAATTTGTTACTTATTACATATTTCGTCCCTACATGTTGAAGACACACACGTTTGGGGCATTATTCAAAAGTCAAAAAGTTGTCAGACACTTATTACATATTTCGTCCCTACATGTTGATGTAAAGCAACTCGACATCCTCTATATAAATGTAGCTGTGTGAGTCTATGTATTCCAGTGATGGAGAGAAGTGAATGGTCAAGTCAAAAAGTTGTCAGACACTTATTACATATTTCGTCCCTACATGTTGATGTAAAGCAACTCGACATCCTCTATATTTTATATGATCTTTTTTGGATTTGTAAATGTTCTAGAAAGCATGGGAGGATGGGTCTTGGAATTTAATATTACAAAGCAAAGATGTTGCTTGTTTAAATGGTTAAAAAATATGATTTCAAGGAAAAGCCTTGGAACTTGTTTTGCTTTCTTTCTGTCCGTGAGAGAAGCAACAAGAATTGACAAAAGTTGAGGGTTGGTAAAGTAGGGAGTCAAAGGGATTGGTCAAGGTGTGAGGTTTTAGATTAGTTAAGTGTTAAAAAAAAATTATCATATATAAAATCCAAGCTTGATTCCTCCTACGAGGTCTTATAACAAATAAACTAGAATATTCAATTTTAGAATCTTTCAGTTCGTATAATCATCAATGTTTGTTCTGCGCGTAATTAGGAGCCGTAAATCACCGGCTGATACACATAAAACTACTCATAGGAGTACTTGTGCTTTCAAACCAAAATGATACGATATAATGGAATACGACATCACACGTAACGGATTTGATCCGGAACTTGCAGTATAGTCCATATATATTAAAAAATGATGTATAATGGAAAAAACGTAAAATTTAGACTATTATCGACGCGTTTGTGAATTAAAAACAATTTTAAAAAATTTAAAAAAGGCCCTAAGCGCTGCGCTTTGACCTAAGAGGGGCGTTTTGCCCAAAAAAAAAAAAACCAAAGCGCCGCTCTATGGCCAAAGCGCGGCGCTTTGATGTAAAGTCAACAGACAAAGCCTGACAGGCTCAGTTCTTGTCGGTTGACTGTACTCCAAAGCGCCCCGCTTTGGCCATAGCGCGGCGCTTTAGGGTGTGAAAATATTTTTCTCCGTGTGTAAATAGCATGACCCAAAAAAAATTGGTTATATAAGTTGACTGGACCCATACCACTTCACCAAACCCATATATCCCTATGCACTAATAAAAAATCATACTTTTTAAAATTTATTTATCATTTAAAAAAACCATCATACATCTCATCGATTGGCCAAGAAAAAAGTTAAATAATCTGGAAAAAGACACATTTTTATTAATTATGTATTTGCTCTTAGAGAAAAAAATTTGCATTAAGTAAAAGAATTAAGTTAGAGCGTTTGTGGTGAATGAATGTATTACCTAATTGTGGAGTATTTATTTAGGGTTGATATTACTATTGTACGGTCTCGGGTGCAATAAGAGGCGTAATCGTCATGATAATGACATGCTTATTTTTATTAGTAGAAATGTGATCATTCTTTTTGTCATGTTGTACATTTTTGTTACGTAGAGTTAACATAATTTAGGTCTACTTAACCCGAATTTATTGAGTCGGTTTTAATATTTATGGATAGTGGGATGAAATTGGGTCATACCTATAGCTAGCGTAACTTCTAAATGCCATTAAGGCTCATGTGAATATCCAAATACCGGCCGATATACTTGCACTAATACACATAATTTTTTTCCTGACCGATGTACTTGCACTAATACACATAATTTGATTTCAGAAGATATCTCATGTGATACCTTTTGTACATTTTAATTAATATTAGTCAATATTATCTTTTATTACAATTTCATCATTGTTAATTCGGTTAAACAATTCCAATAAATCAATATATAAGATAATCATAGTTTCAAAAACATTGTTTCATTCAAAATTGATAGATTAGCCCCTTATCAGAAGAAGATTAATATTTGGTTTCGTTAAACATCAAATTCAAATAGTTGAAGCACGAATTTGAATACATTATTTAATATATGGCTCCTTTTAGGCATTTGGGGTTTCTCTTTAGCTGTTGTAGTGAATGCCCGTATCACCAATGTTATCGTTTCGTTTACGTAACTGTTTGCGACGTGCATGTGTGGATAAACGTTTTACCGTATATTTTTTTGTTTGGTTTAATGGTTCCGCCGCAACGTGCGGGTCCTAAAAACTCGTTCAAATTATGACACAAAAAGTAGGCTATGGCCCCATTATAGAGTTTACTCGAGTTTTGTAACTAGCTTCTAGAATCTGTTATGTAACTAAATGAAAATACCATGTGCGACCTACAAAGTATCTATGGCTGAAACACAAGGCATGCAAAAAACCAATATATAAATATGTAAAATACAAGCAATCATCCTATATTGCTACATGGCTATTATGCATCATTCATTGCTGCTACGTTTGCTAGCCCACCACTTGGCACGTCCTTGCGGAATTTCACACCCGCTGCTAACCCAATTGGAATTGGCACCTTATTCAAATAATTGTCGGTTATACAATATTATTTATTTGCATTGTTCAAGTTGAAAGTCCGAATAAACTGAAGAGAAATCACGAGATTAGTCGGGTATGTTTATATGACAATGTCCATGTCACACAAGATTTTTCTATAGTCGTGAATTACACTAAAGGTTTCATGTATCCATGTTACACTTGTTTATCATCATTATATCACGTATAAATAAAAAACCATACATCATGTTTAGCACTAGAAAAATTATGATGATACGCAAACATAAAGTAGATATATGAGATTGTGAAACGATGGATACAAGTATACTCACGAAATGATTATTCTCGTGATTTATTTAACAGAAATCATCTCTAACTTCAATAATTACAATGGAAGTCCCTACTTTCACTTTTTGTAACGATATCGGTCCCTCAAGTGTAAGCTGTTAGGAAGACCACGTCACATGCATAGCATGTGATATTCGTCTGGTTATCCCTAAATATTAATAATGCCTTTTTACAGCCATTCACTGGAGGGATCAAAACCGTAACGAAACAGTGAAAGGGACCTCCGGTGTAATTACTGAAGCTTAGGGACACTTATAAGTTTTCACATGAATTGTTACTTACCAATAGCATCATATATAAATTAAATAGAGAAAAAGAGAACAATAAAATCAACAAAAAAGTAATAGTGAAACACATACCGGCTGAAGAGTGTGTGACGTTAGCATCTGAACCATAGTCACATGGATCGTGGTACGCTCCGGTACGGGAACGTGGAACGGGATCGCAATTCGCTAGGTCCCTAGAATTCGGTACGAGGGAGGGTATGCTCATTTCGGATCGATTTCGGATCGCTCCGGTACGATGTACCATATAATGTGGTACCGGTTAAACTACGTGCTATTTTTATAAACTTATAAGCTAAAGGACTAAACATAAACTAATCAAGATAAAGGGGGTTAATGGAGAAATAGCAACTTTTTACCAAACACTTCTTATAAATTAGTTCTAAAAGTATAATGAAGGAAACTAGAGGGTGTAAAGTGATAAAAAAAAAAGTAAAGTTGATTTAAAACCCTAAAAATATAAAACGACGAGAGCGGCGTGCACATTTTCTTTCTCCCTTCTCATCTTCCATAAGTGATCAAGTGCAACAGAGCTTCCGTTGCTCCTGCCAGTTATTCCGGCAACAACGAAAACGGTCCAGGCTGCATCTTGGGCAAAGACGACACTGCCAACCTTCCAATTCTAGTTCGGTTCGAATTCTGGAAGATCGCGATCCCAATAGCATGTAATACGATTTTATTCTGGAGGTGGGAACGCCAATTTCAACTTCGAAATCGCGATCCAGGTCGATCCGGGATCGTGAATGTACCGCGAATGGGATCGTGCGAACTGGATCGTAGATCGTGGGTAACCTAGCGAATTATGTGACTATGATCTGAACCTCACCATCCTTGAGAATAGGCTCACCCTTTTTATTTCTTTTAACCATGTCTTCCGCATTACTATGATCAGCAGTAACCACATATATTCCACCCACTTGTTCTACTGCATCAATAATCATCTGAGACAAAAATATAGTTAAAACTCAAAACGGGTCAAAAGTCAAAATAGGTGGGATAAAAGATCAAAACGGGTATTACTATCTGGTACGTTCTGGGTTGGATTGGCCCAAAGTCTTAATACTTCAATTTTTTTAACAAAGTCCTTATTTGCATGATTATGTCCTCAATTTTTATCAAAATGCCTTTTTTCACTAAAGTTAGGGTAAATTTGCATTTTGCTTCCTTTAAGTTTCAGCCAAATTTCAGGCGCTGTCCTTTAACTAACGAAATTACAACTGGTGTCCTTTATGTTTTAATTCCTTTACAGCAGAGGTCCTTTATGTTTTAATTTCTTTACATCAGATGTCCTTTATTTTTGTGATCTTTTTAGGGACAAAGGACACCGTCTATAAAGAAATTAGAACATAATAGACATCCGTTGTAATTTCGTTAGTTAAAGAACAACGCCTGAAATTTTACGGAAATTTAAAAAACGTAAAATGCAATTTACCCTTAAAGTTAAAAAAAAAATAGAGATTTAATCATGCAAAAATTAAGTAAGGGAACTTATGGGTGAATTTAGCAAAAAAATGTTTTTTTTTTTACATTTGCTCCAAGGTATGCATGAATTTTAGTAAAACTCGTATACATAAAATACAATTGGGGTGACATTCGCGACCAATTTGACCCTTTTTAGCTAAACTGTTTGGCTTCACCCATTTAACATGCCGAAATTGCGTTATCTTGTAGTAGCATGATACGATGGATAACAAATTTCAAGAATTGTATAATTTTACCTTAACAGCTTCATCAGCTGCTTTGCAGGCCACAACAATAGCCTCAACGTCACCAGTATGCCCAACCATATCACCATTTGGTATGTTCACACGTACCTAAAAATCACATGGAATGGCTTAGTACGAATTAAATATTCAAATCAAACACCTTTGTTATGATGCTGTAAAGGAATAAGATAGCTATTAATCTATTATCTGTTTTATTTAATAATTTTTTCACATATCTGTCTATTTTAGAGCAAACCACACGAAACAGAACTTTATGCCTTTTTTTATTTTAGCAACCATGCTACATTTTATTACCCATCTTAGCACCGAATGACTTTTCTCATTTAGTTTATATGTATGTATCATGCAACATCTGATTTGACATAAAAATTATTTTTAATGCAATTATGTGAAACTTGTAAATAAATTTATCATCTAATTTTCCAATAAGCATGTATTCAATATGTGTCATCTGATGTGGTGGATGCCATGGTAATTACAATAGGGACTAATTGACCAACTTGGAATACGTGCCTTAAACTTACCGAGCAAAACAAAGGTGAGTTCATCTCTTGAGCATGCGTCTCGGTGGTTGGGACAGTCAATTGGGTATTCCTGGGAGGAATGGGTCTTGGGTAAATCATTGGGTATTCCTGAGAGAAATACATCTCTTGGTTAAAACGTGAATGTTAGATAATACACTCTTCCTATCATTTTAAGTCCCATCTTATACCGAATAGTTACCTGAGAGGTAATGGGGTATTAGTTGATAGCGCTATTAGGCTTGGCAACCTCACACCATACCTGAGAGGACTGGCGTGAACTAATGACCTTAAATCATGACCAATGTTTGGATAGGGGCATTGGGGACGGGCAAAACAATCTGGTAGCCATCTTGTACGGTACTTGGGTTATTATCTACATTACATACAATGAACTGAACTAAACACTTGGTAACTAACGTTTTCACAAACTATGAACTCGCCAGCTTTGTCTGATACACTTGTTGCATGCTCGCATGCCGTTAGATGTCTTGGATTGGGAACTTGCTGTCTGGAGTGGCTAGAGTGGTCATGGGTCGCTCTGATTTGGATACACCTGATGGGTTCATTGATTCGTACATTTGTTTTGAGATTATTTAAACTATGGTTTCGTTAATGCTTCCGCTAAACATGTTGGGTTTACTTAAACTTATTGTTGATACTTTTTATTAATTAGTGACGATTTTATTTAGAAACTTGTATGGGTTCAACGTAATTAGTGGCTCGATGTTGGTACGTCACACGCCTAGCATGGGTATTCCCTAGGTGGTATTTTGGGGGGGTGACACTTACAGTGCTTAAGATCACCTCAACAAGTTGGTCCTTACTCCTCTTTCTACTCGAAAATAGTCTTCTATTCCGTTCTTCCCACACAAAGTAGGCCGATGCACCCACTACAAGCTTAGCAATTACACTTGTTTTGGAATTAGTAGAGTTTGTTATTTTGTGGTTATTTATTATTATATTGATATGGTAGAATTAGTTTATTATGTTGGTGTAATGTCACTCCCTGCATAAATACAACTCAAAATTATTAGATTCATGGACTTTCCAGGACCAACAAGAGTTGTTCGAAAGACTACGGAACAACCCATAAAGACCAGCCCTAGAATTCTCTAAAAATCAACAAACATAGGCATAAATATCTAGATGTTTAAATGGAAAATTTTAGAATGCAGTGGAAGATTTTTGTATGGAGTGTTTTAGGTTTAGAACACTCTAGATAGGCAACAAACAAGTATATATATATGTGACTTTTGAGATATCAATATCACTTGTAAAGAAACAACTCTCTTCTAAACGTTCTTCAACAATACAAAGTCGTTTACTTTATATTTATGTTCAAGTATTACAAGCATAGTTATCAAATGCGTGAGACGCACAGGCTCCGCCAGGGGCCTAGGCGAGAAGCGCAAAAAAAGTGTGTGTCTAAAAAAAAACGCAAATAAATAAAAGCATAAAGAATAATATTAACAAAGTGTAAATTAGCAAAATTTGTGTGCATAGAGGTATGTACCTCATGCTTTGAGAGGTTTTCAAAATAAATTGATATTTCACTTTTAACACAAAACTATTTGTTTTTCTGCTTATAACACCAAAAGTTTTCATCTCTTGCAATTTAAACTCACAACTTTTTTACTTTCAACTTTGGTCACCACACTTTTCATATTTCGCAAATTTTTCGTTTTAAATTTTGCGAGTTAACACGGCATAACGTGTGTGTGGTTCAACATTTTAACATGTCGTTTTACGATTCGTACTAGATTTTGCGAGTTAACACAGCTCAACGTGCGTGTGTGATTCAACATTTTTACGTCGTCTATCTTTTCCTGGTTTGACAAGTTCGTTACAACGCGCGTGGTCCTAAATCGACTTAATTATTATTTTCTAGGTTTTACGTTGCAGTCCAATTTATTCGCGTTAACACACCGTAACTTCAGTATTGGTTGTCACTGACGGTGGTGTGGCATTGGTGCCATTCAACACGGTTTTACGCCCCGCCGCATTGCGGCGGATTGTAAATCTAGTTTTGACTTATATTTCATCTATAATATTTTGGTTCTCGGTTTTAGTGTGCAATACAGACATCAACGCTACGATTAGATTACATGTTATATGCAACTTTTTCTAACAAAAAAAAAATAAAAATAAAAAAACCTCTTTTGAGCACTAAACGAGTTACCAGTAATCGTTCTAAAACCCTACCTCAAACATTCATCGCTTCCACACCTCCATTCTCTCCCAAATCACCAACACAATGTCTTCAATAATCTCTTTACCAAAGTCCCAAATCTTGAACCACAACTTGTTCTCAAATCTTGCAAGAATCACAGGTTCCCAACAACATGCCTTCAAATCCCTCCACTTTTCCACCTCTTTACCCGAACCCGAAACACCCATTTCACCCCACGACCCGGATCCCCTCCCGACCCAAAACCCACAACCCGACAAGATCAACAATCTTGGACCAAGAACCCCAAGAGGTAAGCAACGAAACCCTGAAAAATTAGAAGATATTATATGTAGAATGATGGCTAATAGGGCTTGGACCACTAGATTACAGAACTCAATTAGAAGTTTAGTTCCTGTGTTTGATCATAATCTTGTTTATAATGTGTTACATGGTGCTAGAAACCCTGATCATGCCTTGCAGTTCTTTCGCTGGGTTGAGCGGTCTGGTTTGTTTAAACACGACCGCGAAACGCATTATAAGATTATCGATATATTGGGTAAGGCTGCTAAGTTGAATCATGCTAGGTGCATTTTGTTAGATATGCCGAAAAAAGGGATCAAATGGGATGAGGATTTGTTTATCGTTTTGATCGATAGTTATGGGAAATCGTGTATTGTTCAAGAGAGTGTTAAGATTTTTAGGAGTATGGAGGAATTGGGTGTGGCGAGAACGATAAAGTCGTATGATGTTTTGTTTAAGGTGATTATGCGACGAGGGAGGTATATGATGGCGAAACGGTATTTTAATAAGATGTTGAGTGAAGGGATAAACCCGAGTCGACATACGTATAATGTTTTGATTTGGGGTTTTTTTCTTTCGTCGAGGGTTTCGACTGCGAATAGGTTTTTTGAAGATATGAAAAGTCGAGAGATTTCGCCGGATGTTGTCACGTATAATACTATGATTAACGGGTTTAATCGGGTGAAAAAGATAGACGAGTGTGAGAGGTTGTTTGTTGAAATGAAAGGAAAGAATATCGAACCGACGGTTATCACTTACACGACAATGATTAAAGGGTATGTTAATGTCGGTAGAGTTGATGACGGGTTAAAGTTGTTTCAAGAAATGAAAGGTTTCGGTATGAAACCGAATGATTTCACGTATTCGGCTTTATTACCCGGGCTTTGTGATGCTGATAAAATGGCTGATGCAAATGCGATCGTGAAGGAAATGGTGCACCGTCATATCGCCCCGAAGGACAATTCCGTCTTTTTACAGTTGATTTCTGGTCAATGTAAGGCGGGTAATCTTGAAGCAGCTGCGGATGTGCTTAAGTTCATGATGCGATTAAACGTCACTCCTGAAGCTGGACATTACGGTGTTATAATCGAAAATCTTTGCAAAAACGGCGTTTACGATGAGGCTGTTAAGTTATTAGATCAACTTATAGAAAACGGAGCCGTGTTGAACACTACAGGTAAGTTAGGGCTTGAATCAACTGCATATAACCCGATGATCGAATATTTATGTAACAGCGGTATGACTAATAAAGCCGAAACGTTATTCCGCCAGTTGATGAAATTAGGTGTTTTGGATCCGGTTGGATTTAATAGCTTAATACAGGGACATTCAACCGAAGGCTCACCCAATTCGGGTTTCGAAATTTTAAAAATCATGATGAGGAAAAACGTCCCGTGCGAAGAAGCTTCTTACAAGTCGCTAATCGAGAGTTACTTGAAGAAAAACGAGCCAGCCGATGCTAAAACCGCATTCGATTGCATGATCAAAACCGGACATAACCCGGATTCGTCTCTTTACGGGTCGGTAATGGGAAGTTTATTCGAAGACGGAAGGGTACAAACCGCGAGTCGGGTGATGAAAATCATGATTGAAAAGGGTTTAAAAGAGCACAAAGATTTGGTTTCGAAAATCTTGGAAGCACTTTTATTACGGGGTCATGTTGAGGAAGCGTTAGGAAGAATCGACTTGATGATGAATGTCGGGTTTGACCCTGATTTTGACCATTTGTTATCGGTTGTATGTGAAAAAGGAAAGACGATTGCTGCTGTCAAGCTGTTGGATTACGTTTTGGAGCGAGATTATACGGTAGAATTTTCAACTTACGATAAGGTTTTGGATGCGTTATTAGCTGCTGGAAAGACGCTTAACGCGTACTCGATTTTATGTAAAATTAAAGAGAAAGGGGGCGTTACGGATAAAAGCAGCGGTGAGGAGTTGATCAAGATTCTTAACGAACAGGGGAACACAAAACAGGCCGATATTCTATCTAGAATGATCAACGGGGCAGGTGGCAAGAAAGGGAAGAAACAAGCATTCGTTGCAGCTTAAGGAAACGTGAGTCGCTTTATATATAGTGTCTTTTTTCTGTTCCGCATAATAATATTTGCTGGAGTTACTGTAACATGTATCACATTCACTGTTTTGGTTCAGGTTTTAGAACTATCTCATAGAACATATTGTTTTTTTATTTGATCTTCGTTAAGACGGAGACTTTTGTGTTTTCGTTATGCACCCGAGAACCAGTTTTGCATTGTTTGTGTTTCTTACGCTTTAAATCAATGTCATTTACTAACAGTTTTTGAATTTATTGTTGAAAATATTGCTAGAACATGATATAGAACATAAATTTACAGAAAATAAGGATTTTGAAGTTTAGTTGGAAGTATGTTATGTATTTG